>VZTX01013253.1:503001-626618 GCA_013400915.1 Pardalotus punctatus
TTTTTTTTTTTTTTTTAATGCTCAGACAGGCATTGCAATGGCTTTACAAAATTGTTTGCCAGATCCTCAGCAGGAATACATTAGGGTTTCTTCAGCAGAGGTAAATCAATAGGTGCTGTCTGAAGAACTAGCCCAGCTTCTTTTATTGTCTCCTAATTCCAAATTTCTTGTCATTGTTCAACAGATTAAAACTAATTTTTAACTGCATGAACTTAAAAGATCTGGGATCACTTTACTTGCAGGTTATTTCTCAATCAATAAAGAAGCTTTAGATTCAGTTTAGATTTATGATGTACGTAAAACATTAAGTTATTGCATATGAAGTTATATAACACTACCACCTGTAACATATTTGCTTTTTCCGGACTCTGTGTATTTTAAAAATCTTTGGTTCAACTCGTAAAATTTTGCTGAAATATACTTTCCACTCTTTTTTATCCCTTCTTTACTTCATTAGAAGAGGTCCAGAGTGTGTTTCCTAAGTAATGGACATCCTATTTTGGCACATTTATGCATCTATCTTTTTATCTTTCTGTGTACATATATATATATAGTGATGGAAGAGCCTTTTTTTCCTGAAAGAATGACTGAAGAAACACACTAATTGAAGGATCAGCACTACTGCTGGTACTAAATGTGTTTATGTAATGTAACAATTCAGGATGAAACACTGATTTCAGTAGTAGTAGACATGGCATAAATTAGCCTAACTTCATCAAAGACAGCAGACCTGTGTCAGTTTACATCAGTCAAGATTCTGAGCTGTGGCTTTTAAGTGAAACATTAGAACAAATGATCTTTTAAGTTAAAAAATCACCTGAGGATGATTTTCTTTCCATCTAATTAATTATACCTTTATATGGTATTTATGTGCTTATATAGAGAATACATGCAGGAAAAGGATGCTGTTAAAGGATTATTCTCATTTATGATGAAACTGTTACGTGTGACATACTCATTCTAAGCATCACTATAATCACAGAGAAATGCCAGTAAAAGAATATCTGGTTTACAGACTGCAATAGTTTCTTTTAGTTCTTTGGCCTTCTTTAGGGTGCTTTGCCCTTTCAAACTACCAGATATCCTGTTACTATAGAAGAGGAAAATAAAACTGAAGAGCCAGAACTCTAGCTTAGGTTCAGTGTAAGTACCTTTTAGAGCACTTCTTTCCATTGCATGAATAGTTTTACTGTGGAGAAAAAGAAAACATCTCTTAGATGTTTGAAGACTGATACACTTCACCTTGTGTCAGAAAAAGCTGAGTACTGATTTCTGCTATACAGGGAAATCCCGGGCACTAGAATATTTTGATGTACTGATGTTCTTGTCTGTGGAGGGTGGCAGGTGACAGGAGAGTCAGTGTTAAGGCACACATCTGTCCAGGCACCTCACAGGATCAGTGGCCAAAATCAGAAAGCAAAGGGGCTTGATTCCTCTGGAGGTGATGAGTCTGTAAACCATCACTTCTGCTGCTCTGCATGACATCGATTTCCAGTCCCTTAGGCTACCATGTGAAAATACTTCACACAAAATCAGGCTTTTCACACATGCACAATTTACCTCCACTTGTTAAAAAATAATAAATCTTGTCATAGCTATCACCCTCCTAGCATTTTTTAAGTATATAGTTTTATATACAGTTATATGTAGCTATATATAGCATATATTTCTTTTTCCAAGCCATAGTTTATTATGGCATTGTTTGGTGAAGGGGTGTGATATGGGAACTTTCCAATGACCCAGATACAACATTTACAAGAGGAGTAGAGGGAAAGGGCAGATAACGTGAGGGTCTTTTCTCATATGATGATCTAAGAGAATCACTTGTTCTGGTAAGGTCTGACAAGTATTTCAGTAAGGAAACCTGGCTGTGTTGTTGGAAGCTCTACATGTTTTTAAGCACAATCATGCAGAAGTACATATTTCTTACAGGCTGAGTGCTGTGTCCCAAATGGCACCTATGCTATGTTGCACTATCATGTGATAAAGTTACAGAAGTAGAAGGTCACCATTAAGAAGTAACATGATTCCCATTTAAAGGACTTTTTGAAAATCTCCATAAACCCCATTGTAAACAAATATTAATCAGGTTCATGGTTAAATTCTGTTATTTATGGAGGCCTGTCTTTGAATACACTGCAGATCTCCTTTGACTTTAGCTGTATTTTGAGCACTTGCTTTGCTAAAAGAGAAGTTAAACCAGGAAAACTCAGATTTTTCAAAACTTCATTCTGTCATCCCTAAGTAAAATATATTTCCAATAAACATTTATTTCCAGAGCACATCCTTTAAAGTAGGACTATTAGGCTTTATGCGATAATTTAGCTGTCGGAATAGTTTAATTTATGAGGTAAACTTCTCTCAACTGAATAGCACACATGGCAGCAATGGCTGACATCTTTCTTACCCCTCACTGTTGGGAAAGTCTACACAGCTGCAGTGGATGTTTCATCCTCAGAAAAGTGGGACACTAAAACCAAAAATTTTGAATTTTTTTCCCCCAAGTATCTTATTTTATAGAGATAAGAATCTATTTCCTAATAAAAATTATAATGCATAGTGAACTTTTAATGTAAAACACACAATTAGAAGTATGATAAATTAAATGTGTAGCTAGTGTTTATTATCCTGGTATATTCAATTAAGAAGGATGTGCCTTTATGACAGCTGAATGCTTGACAGCTGGATGATTCATTTGACCTTCCATTTAACAACGTAAAGGTGTATTTGTAAGAACAGGGCTACTCAGAATCATAAGTATGCAAAGGATGTGGCTCAGTATCTTAAAATTCAGATGCGGTACAAATACTGTTTTTGGAGGGAAAGCGTTTAGCAAAGGGGTCATGCTTTAATCACTGACAGGAAATATGAACATTGTAGGTTTTCAGCTGTAATTTAATGCATCCAGTCCTGCCCTTGCATATTTCATAATTACACCTAAGCAATTTGGAATATATTTATGTCTAAAGTGACAAAGTCAGTAATTATGTCTGAAGCTCACTCTTCAGAGATTTACAGGTTGAACATTTACATGTGGGAAATGAAATCAAGTTTTAAAATAACACAAGTGAAAACAGCATGGTGGCTATTTTATTTCTTCACCTTTATTCCTCAGACTACATGGTTGAGGGTAAAATGGAAGCCCGGTTCTTTAGTAAGTCGTATTGAGGAGAGGTATAAGATATGATGAAAAACAGAACAAAGACATGGAATTTACAACTGCAAGGGCCATTTGTTGCACAGCAGAAACCTCTAATGAAACCCTAATCACTATTCAAGTCTGATCATTTCAGCTATTCAGCCACTAACTTTTGTTTAGGACTTGATAAATATATCCAAATTGCTATGGCAGACCTCCCAGTTTATTCTTAAGAAACCGAGCCAAACCAAACCAAACTGAAAAACGAACTCCAGAACCGTATTAATTTAATATTACTTTATACATATCTTTTAAAGAAAATGACCTCCACTTAAAGAATAGTGGAGGTCACTCTGCAGGTGATGTTCCAGCACTCTGAAGTTTGGTTTTAACTGAAACAAAAAAACCCAAAAAACCCAAGATGAGGGAGAACTGGTAAGGATATGGTCTGGAGACAGCATCGGTGTTTCCGTGGATCTGGTCTGATCTCTATAGGTATGCAGTGGCACAAAAGGAGACTTGGTAGTACCAAGATACTGCATCTTCTCTGGCACTGTTGGGAAAATACAACTTTGTTAAAGTAATTGTTAGCATTGAAATTGTTTTAGGTTTTCCCAATGCAAAAAGAGTCCAGTGTGCGTAACAGTGTCAAATTTGAACCCCCAGCCTCCTAACGAGAGGAATCTATGCAGTAGCATGCTTCCAGTGAGATAACTGAGGAGACCATTGTTCCCTCACCGTACATGGCTTTCGTCCTTGGTGGCTGAGAAATGCTGGGTGATTACAGTGCAGAACTGTATACAGTGTGCCACAGCTGAATGGCTTCCATGAATAAGAAACTAAAGCCAGTCGACATATTCATTAGGTTCAAAGAAATAAGTCTCAGAACTGTGGGAAAACTTTTGTTTATGTTGCTGGAGGGGAGAGAAAAAGACTGAGATATAGAGAGAGACCTCCATGGAAGTAAATTTGTGGAGTGGAGCGTGCACATGTGTGCACATGCTGAACCACTGGGTGGACTTTCACTTATACCACATGTGATGCCTTTTTTTGTGATCCCATGTCTTAAAACCACGGGTAACTTTGAATCTGCTCAGATAATAAGTGATTTAAGTTAAAGACCCTCGTAGGATCTGGGTTTAATTTACTTTTTTTAAGTATAGGGTGTTTTTTCCTAGAACTAGTTGTCTTCAGTGGAGTTCTGTATGACTTATACTGGGTAGCTAAAACTGAAGAGCACTCTTCATTTTCACAGTCACAGAAAAAAAAGCATTAATTTCTAGCATTGTGAGAAGGATGACTCAGAGTTTTCTGACTACTTTAAGGAAATTAAGTTTAGTGATGACTACCAGAGGAGCTGAAAATACACCCACTGTTTGCTTTTGAATGTTCATTATTTCTCCTATCAGTTAAAGGATGTTATGATGAATTATTTATTCCCATAATGTAAATATTCCCACTGACACATGGTTACCTTACTTTACCATGAGATGATACAGTTTTCCTAATTCATTACAGACATAGATCGTACTTTTAAGAGGTGTGGCAGTCACATTAAGATGTTGATCCAATTTTCTGGGTAGGAATATTGTGTTGGCTCATCAACAGAGCCCATAATGTTTCTAGTAACACAGAAGTTCAGCATTTGCCTCTTGTTAGAGTAACAATTGAAAACATTAACCCAACTTCACAGTCAGGCAACATATGCAAAATTTCATCCACACACCTCCTGAAACAAAAGACAAGTATGGCTAAATCCTTTGATCTCTCAACCAACGTGGGGAAGAAAAAAATAAAATAACAAACCACCATCTGTTGGGAAACCAATGTAATAAAAACAGTGGAAAGCCAGCTTATAGTATAGACTGACTTAATTGAGGAAATGACTTATAAATAGAATTATTTCTTGATTTAGAGGCACAGGAGGAAACAAAACTGAAAGAAGGGGTTACCAAGCTCAGGTTTGGATAGATCAACATCAAAGCAGTATTATTCATTGTGGGAATCACGTCACAAGGCTCCGGTTGACAGGGGCTGACCTCATGAAGAAGAGTCATAAATGTGATTTCTGCCACTGAAGGAAGTGACTGCATTGTGTTTGTAGCTCAGTACCAACATCTTGTCAAATAATCTTTTAAACAGCCAAGGTCATGCAGCAGGTTTTAGCTGTGGGTGATGCTCCACATACAGACCACAGTGCTGTGAAATTGTGAAATGTTGAGCAGCAAACTAGCCAGTTATATCAAATACTCAGACACAAGAACCGAATGAAGGCCTTCTTGATAAATTAACTTCACTGGTCTTTGCCTAAAATTTTGTGACAGCTGGCGTGTTGTGAAGTGCCTTTCAGGCCTGTTTTAAAGGCTGTAGGATATATTTAACTCTCAGAGACATGGGAGTCTGGAAACACTGCCTTTTCCCATGCTTTCAGACCAACCTCATATTTATAGTTTCTGCATGTTCACGTTGTGTGAGTTTCATGGTACACTGGCATGGGGACTGGCCTGCAGCTGGTCCCAGGAAGGGGCCAGGGAGGCTGTGTATGGCCATGGCACAGCCAACTCTGCAGTGATGGAGAGGTTCATGCCTGAACTTCTCCTCAAAACCTCCTCCTGATGTTGCTTCTGACCACAAGAGTCTCACTGATTCAGAATTCCCAATAAAAGGGGAATTTCCCCAAAGGAAGAATACTCATGGATTTAAAAGCTTTCAAACAGATTCAGGAAAGAAAAAAAGTCACTTACTACAATGGAAGGCCTCCTTGGTGTGCGGTCAAGCCCCTTAGACATCTCTCTCTTTCGTCAGCTGCTGCAGTTAGCATGACAAAACTGACTTCTCCACAATGATTAAATCTTATGTCTCCTTCGATAAAAGCAAAGCAACTACAGGTGAGGCTACTATTTCTGTGAGTAAACAGCAGGACATAGGTATTTCCAGCAGTTGCCTGGTGGAACAGGAAATAATTGTTCTTCTGCTATCTTGACCATCCTCACTTTTATATACAGACTCATATTGATATTAAAAAAAGCTTTCATAATACTTCCCAGCTACTTCCTTAGCTTTAACAGATTTTGAAACTGATTCTCTTCTCTGACCTGTTATACAATGTCTGTCTTAAATTTGTTACCATCTAAATTCATTCAAATCATAAAATTCCTTTATTTCATAGTTCAGTAAGAAAACAATACTTATTTAATTAGTGCTTTGTTTCCTAAGGAGAGAATTTACTGAATTGTGTAACAAAGTAAGTAAGAATTAATCCCATATACGCCAGACACACAGAGAAGATGGCTGGAAGAGGAAGGATCTCTGCAAAACAAGAGCAGATAGAATTCACACATTGTACACTTTCTAACTTTGCTAAATACCCTTGCAAAGTATAAACAATATGTTTCTTTGACAGTATACATACAACCTTTCATCTTTTTGCATTACATGTTTTGCTGGCATAAGATGACACAAATAAACCAACAGTCAGTTATGTCAAGATCTCAAAAGTCTTACAAGAGAAAAAATCCTTCATCCTTCTTTAAACAATACTTTTGTATGAATACAGACCAAGCACAGGAATGTATGTTTGATTGCTGCAATAGTACCTGTCAGCAGGAAGAAAACACAGTTTAAGGAACAGGTCAAGGCTTAGACAGACATTGTATTTTGTGCACAGAAGTAACATGGGACTGTGCGTAGAGTTACCTAAAAATAACATCTATGAAAGCAGTGCATAGACGTAAACAATTATCTCCTTTATACCTTAGTCCATCTATCTTTTGCCATGAAGAGTTAATCAATTTACTGCTGAAATGCTGTGGGAGATTAAGAATAGTTCTGAAACAGGCAGTGTTTTAAATATTTGTGCTTGTCCCATATGCCTACAGCTTGTGTGATGCTGGAAATCCGACTAAGTGAATGCAGCAGCTCTTCCTGTTCTCAAAATCTAAGAATAAACCCACTGGAAGTCGCTTAGGAAAAAAATTGTTTATTCTTCCATTCATGCTGAGTTCCAGCTTACATAGCTTGCAATAACTTGTTTTCTGTTTAGGGCGCTTGGGAAGTCTGGAAGTGTGCCAGCTCCTCTTTGAGCTCCTGAGCATAAACCATATAGAATCTCTGCATCTTCCCTCAAATACCGTGCCTGTGAGGGAAGTGTTCTGTACCCTTCTGTTTCTTCCTTCATCTCTCCCTTGTTCATGTGAGAAAAACAATTTAATGAGTATGACCTGACTCATATGAAATACATGCCTCTGACTTGCTCATGCCTCTGTGGATTTGGGGTAAATTAGTTATTTCCTAAGTAACTCGTTTCGTTGGAAAAGGGTGAGTAACTTTGCAACATTTCTTGGGAACTCAAGGAAAGACTGGTTAATACCTACTTTTTCTTTCTCTTCAGCTTCTGTGTTATTTGCTGTAGACAATTCACATATGGTTATTTAAATTCTTTTCCTAGGAGAAAGCTCAGTTTTTAATTTTTTTTTTCTGAGTCAGAAAAGAATGTGAAAAACACTTGGATGAAAAAAACAGTCACCATTGGAAAACTTAGCTAAAAAGAAGTATTGTGCAGAATAAATAAATTTTATCATGAATTCACGCCTATTAGAATTGGTGATGACTTGCTATGTCATCTAATCTATTTTAATTTGTGTGTATTTGCAGTCATCTGCAAGTCTGGACTGTCTTCTCACCTGTAGTGGTATAAATCACAACTAGTGATTCTTGCAGTGCAGCATTAATTTACATTTTAATTATTTCAGTTTCAAATATTGCACTGCTGATTGTACTTGTACACATTTGTCCATCCCTAAGCATCTCTTTTCCTATTTAGTGTTCATATCAGGATAGCCCCAGAAGAACTGTCGTACAACTTCTGTGTGATTGCATATAGTTAAGAAATGCTTCCTGATTTATGAAAATCTATGGATTCTTCCAAGTTGCAACATGGTCGCACTCAGAGAAATATATTAATAGATGTTTGCAAGTACATAATCAGATGAGAACACAAGGATCTCCATTAATGAAATATGATCCATAATGAATCTTGCATGGGAGTGCTAATAACTACCTTTAGGTTAAAATGCTCAGATGTCACAGAATAACAATATCTGTCTTGGATGTGTATCATTACAGCAAGTAATTAAAGGTTACTTAGCTGTTAAATGGTTACCTTGGAGGAATCCTTCAGATAGATGGCTTCAAACATGCCTTCACAATGAAATTAATTATCTAAATTAAATATCAGCCTTGTAGTAATCTATTTTATGTGCAGAATATCAGGCATATAAATGTATAATGGGATTGGTCAGAGGACTTGAAGATACATCCATTTACTATTAAACATAAAACAGTCTTGGTTGTTCTTACATGTAGAATAATGCTGATGCATGTTAAAAAGAACAGTGACAAGAGAAATGGAATGTCAGAATTATTACAGTGATGTTCCCTGTGCTGCATAAGTGCAAAGCTCAAGAAGAAACACTCTGATGAGGGAAGTATTAAAATTCACTTGGTCTTTTTCACACCTGTGCTGCTACATGGAGTTGAAACCTGGTACCAAATGACTTGAGTTTTGCTAACAGCTCCATCTTACTCATCACAAGGATGCTTTCAGGGATTACTAAGTTGCTGCCTTCTTCTGTGGTTAATATAAACCACACCAGGAAGGTTGAGAAAGAGGCTTGATGTGGATATAAACATTCTTTGTCACCTCTTAAAGTAGAAATATGACATGGGCAACACCAGTGACAGATTTTGACTTAAAAAATAATTTCCTAGCATTATGCAAACTGGCAGTGACAAATACACAGTACATTCTGCTTTTTTATTCTTTGTTTAAAGAGAAACAATCCACTAGATAAATAGATCCTTCATCTGAGACCTTTTCATATGTAAGCAAGAAGATATAAAGTTCAGACCTCTGCTGTCCTCCTGAAACCTTGTCTTTGCTGCAGGCAATGGCATTATTCACATACCTTAAGTTTGCATTTTAAATATTTTGCCTAATTATGTCTTTTGATGAAACAGAAAAGAAATAAAAAAATAAGTATGCCTCATGCTGCAGAAAACCTTTCTCACAACACAGCTAGGAAACTAATAGCAGAAGGGAAGGAAACATGAAGAAATTTGTGATGGAAACCTGGGGTTTTTTTGTGTTCTGATTTTTTTTTTTAATGCCAGTGAGATAATTAACAGTGGTGGCACCATCTTATCAGTGATATGGAAAACTGCTGCACATTTTGGTTGAGGATCACAACAGTGTTATGGGTTTGTATCTCATTCTCAGGCTTCTGCCCACGGCAAGTTGTTTGGCCTTAATTGGTTTTGCTGTCTCCAGTTCAGATTTCCTAAAAATTGAAGCTTCAGTCATTGTCATGAGAAAATTTTCCTGTGTCCCCAGGCCAAAAAGAGTCCCCAGAGAAGGTAACTGGAAGTGGTGCAACTATCTGTCACCAGATTATCCTTAGATGCCCCTCTTCACACTTATGGGCCAAGCTGACGTGAAGTTACCATATGTAGGAGTGAAAAAAAAAGTCTTAATACTCAGCTTCTCATAGAATTGGTCGGTTCTCTGTGCTACAGCTTCTCAGATAATACAGATTTTTACCTCTTAGGCTCAGTAAAAATACACTGATTGATTCAGCCTGATTCCAAACCTGGAGACAGTTTTTGGAGAGGGATTAGAAAACAAACAGTGTAAGAGAGGAGGGGGATTAGAAAACAAACAGTGTAAGAGAGGAAGATTATCTTCCAGTGAGTTCTTTTGCCCTGAGGTATGAGTTGGTTTTTGTTTTGTTTTTTTTTAAATTACGAACCAGTAAATGTGTAATCAGAAAAACAAATGGTATTGATTACTTTTTCAAAGCAGTGCCTCTGATAATTTCATCCTATACTTCCAGCTTGTTTGAAGTATGGCACCAGCATAAAACCTGAAAGCATTTGCCATTTGTATAAATCAACATTACTCTGTGTAGCCAGTGTTTATTTACAAGTTTGCAAAGGGTTTCATAAGGGATATTCGTGCACCTACAATACAAACCATGTGTCAAACAGCAGAAAACTGCAGAGCAATAGCACTGTTGTTTTTTCCCCTTACTTGATCCACATTGCATTTTCTGTTTGGCTAAGCATCAATGGTCATGAAGGTGGTATATCAACTATAGTCATGGTGGCATATTTAATTATAGCTGGTTGAGGTGCTTAACTTCATTTACTCTCTCTGAATAACAATTTATTTTATTCTGTTTTAACAAACCTTCCTGTTTATGCAATTCATCATCTTTTCTTATAAGAAACAGGGATCTCATTTTGTTATTTATGTGTGGGAATAATGAAAGAGTAAGTCTTCATCAGCTTACTGTTGCTGTACCAAGGGTCTTTTCCTGGAACACTTACTGAAGAGCAAATCCGTTGAAGTCTATAGAGTATAGTCTAGATCATTAATTTTGATTCCTAACTAAAAAATCTGTGAAACTCATACTGAATTTAGGATATGGAGAGATTTGGCATCATTTATCATAGAATGGTTTGGGTTGGAAAGGGTCTTAAATATCATCTAGTTCCAAAGCCTGTGCCATGGACAGGGACACCTTCCACTGGACCAAGTTGCTCAGATTCCCATTCAGCCTGGCTTTGGAAGAAAAATACTGTTATTTAACATAGAAAAAGGCCACATTCTTCCAACAGGTATAATATAACAGTAAATGATTCAGACTTAAGTACAAGATTTACGTATTGTCTTAAAGACTGGTGGGGATAAACAGAATAGTAATGGGGAAAGTTGACTTTGTTTAACCTCAGTCAAGAAAGGAAACTAAAAAAAAGAAAGTTTGGACACCGCAGTGGAAGCTTTGATTGTGAAAGAGCTCTCTGCATGACTTAAGCCTTGTCCATAAGGAAACTTGTGAATGTCTCACGAATTCAGTGCAAATCGCTGCACAGGCATTCTCATTTCAGTTAAAGTAGCATTTCAGATCTGGTCTTAGCTGCCTGAAAGTAGCTGAAAATAAGCTGCTCTTAAACTGAGCTCACTGTGTCGACACAGAGTGCATGTGTTTACTGGAATCTCATTACATTCAAACATCGGGATACAGGTCTGCAGATTAGTGCTTGCCCTGAAAAGGCTGTTTAGCCTTTCAAAGGATTTTGCAGGAAAGCAAGCTGGAATACAAGCCCTTTCTGCTTGTCATTTGTAGGTTTGTGAATTTGGCTTTTATTTCTTTGTGCAAATGTGTTTTCATACAGACATTGAAAAGCCATGACCCTCTGTAAAAAGGATTACCTCAAAGGGAGATAGTAAGACTGCAGTGTAAAGGATGGTTAATGTAGAAACGCTAAATCTTGCTGTACAAAGATTATAGCACAATAAATTTTTTAACTCAAGGTACTTTCCTGACATTATAAAAACAGTCACATATCAGAATCACAAAATAAAAGTCTTAAAGAGAGGGCTAAAATAAAATAAAGGAAAATATTTGCTTTTTTTTTTTTTTGTAGAAGGATAATACAGAATTCCTTAAAAATGTGTTTTCTTTTGGCTGACATTGTAGCAAGTAGTTTAGATAACACTTAATGACTTAGATATTATTTTTACTATCAGTATATTTCATGGGGTATTAAAGATAATAAATAAGGAATACTTTAAAACAGATAATAGAAGAAGGTAAAGAAAGCCTAAGATTTCAGTTGCTTACGAAAATCCTGGCATCTTACTTCTGTGAAGCAACGACTCACTGACACATGACCCATTTGAATAAGAGGAATCAAATCCCAGCCTGGAATTATTTCTTTGGTGGAAAAAATCCCAAAAAGAACAGGGATGTTTTTTAAGTTTGCACCTAGAACATTTTTCTCATTTGTTTGTCTGAGTAGGAAGCAGTATGGTCAGAAAGAAATCCAGACCTAACCCTTCTAAAACTTCCCAAAGAGATAAAAGCAATATACTTTGGGGCTAAGTAGGATTTCAATTACTGCAAGGGTTCAACTGGAGCAGTACTTAAATAACTGTGGTGAGTAGCCCAAGCTTCCCTACCTGCTTTTTTCTCTTTTGGGACCACTTCTTCTAAATCACTTGCTCTCTTCCAGGCTGACAAGACTAAAGTAAATTTTTTAAAAAAGGATATGATAAACTGCTACAAAAATCACCAAAAACGTCACCTAAAAAGCAGAAACGATGTAGTAACCAGTTTGTTACATAGGGAAGAAAAAGAGGTTGGATTTGAAGGTTAGTGCTTGATGTAAGGAGGATTTAAAATGTAATAGCCATCTGTTAAGAGGTGAGATTAGAAGAGCTGTAAGAAAAAGCATGAATAGCTACCACTCTCATTGCATAGGTGAAGGGATGAAACTTAATACTGAATTTAATTGCAAGAGCTAAATTTTCAGATTATTTCATTAAAAAGAGATTACAGTATTTTTTCAAGATATTTCAATGAACAATTGGATACAACAAATATGAGAAGTGCATATTTGCTTTTAAAGTTGCTTTTAAAGCCAAATCCCAGCTCTACAGAAATCAAGAGTAGCCACTGGCTACTTCTTGATGTCTGTAGAGCTGGGATTAGGCTTTATGTGCCATTGTCAAATTAGAGCATTAATTACCTATGCAGTTAAGTGTCCAGTAAGGTGCTTTTATAAAAAGCAGTCTCAAAGCCTCATTCAGAAGGAATTTGAACAAATTATTTCAATGTTTTCAGAGATAGTGCTCGTATATGTTAAGTAAAACTGAATCTACAACTCTCTGCATTTAGATGCTTCAAAAGAACAACTAAGTTTTCAGTTTTATAGGCTCTCCATAGGCAGCACCACAGGCAGGACACTGAACAGCAAAGGGAAAGAGATTTGGAGTTGCTTATAGTGCCAGAGAACACCAGCTCATGAAATGGAGGAAAAAAGTGAGAAAGATGAGTAGATGGCATCAGGGAAGTATATTGTAGGATTGAGGATGTTCCAGATTTTGCTTTTTCCTTATTTTCTGCAATTTATCCCCTACAGACTTAGATTGCAGCCTAATTTCAGAGGGTAGAAGTCATCTTACCTGATTTAATTCACCTGAAACATGCTCAGTTCATACAGTGATCCAGCCTTATCCTTAGCCAGTGGAGAGAATTCTGCATCTTCAGAAATAATGATTATCTTTCACATCTACCATAATACCTGAGATGGTCATGACCATGAAATAAAAATACTAAAATAAAATGAGGCAAGCCCTCAGAAGTAGTGTATTTCAGAAAAGTTCCTGGATATCGATTTACATTTCTCTGAACTAGAAAGAATAAAATTATACTAATTGAATCCAAGAAGGGAACTCAGGAAGCAGTATGAAATTTCAGTTACAATTTAATTGTACAAGACTTCAGGCAAATTATTGTCCATCTTAAAACAATCCACACCAGCATCCAAAAACAACATGGACTTAGGTATTCTGTCAAACCTAGATTTTGTTGTTCAGACTCTTGACATGTATATCTCCTAGATGTCTTTGGTGTTCTTCATAGACATTGTCACCTGAGGCAGTAGATCAAATCCCCATGCTGAAATTTCTATAAATGGCTAAAAACTAATGTGATGGTGAGGTAGATAGCAGTAGAAAGGTGGGAATGCAGCAGAGAGAAGAAAGCATATGGCCATTGTAAGCAAGTCTGGTCTATTCTGCATCCTGTTATTGTTACTTCAGTTTGTGTTTGCAGCTTGTACTTATAAATTTTCTACCAGTAATCTTTTACTTAACTGCTCTGTGTAAGCAAGTATCCTCATCATAGTGCAATTTTTTAATAAATGGGTTTTTACCTTCTTGTATTACTTAAGAAGATTAGCAGTTCAGAATTTAAAGCCTGTGACCAAAATTTGATGAGACGACTTAAAATGAATGACATTTAAGATAGAAAGAGGCTTCTGAATACCAACAGACAAAATCCAGACAGCAGGAAAATAAGGTTAAACTGTTCTATCTGAAGCCATTTCACAAAAAAAAAGGAGAGGAAATGTGTGACATATGGTATCGAGTGAGGCACTTGAAGTTGAATCTAAAAATGTTTAAAAAGACAGCTGTTAGTTTGCATGATTAAAAAGGGAAAGGAAGGATATTATGATACATCAAGAAGCAAGGAAGTTATGAAACCAGAGGTGGACTTGTTGGATGTTTGTTTGCTTTTCTTATCCAGTGGTTTCTAATGTTTTTATTAAATTTATCTTCAAATTCAACCTCCACCTCTATCTTCCGTTCTGTTTCTCCCAGTGACATCAGTGCTGGCTATTAACACAAAAACTGGGTGGATATTTGAACCTTGAAACTAAATCAAAGAACAATTTAGGGAAAGAGATAATTACATATCAGGTCTTCTTCCCTACAATATGTTTAAATAGATTAGATTATTTTAATAAGTGTTGGGAGTGATGGTAACATTTAGAATAATATTGTCATGTGAATCTCCACTGTATATGAATTATAGAAGTCAGAGAAAAAAAACCCAAATTTGTCTCTGTGAAATGTTGTTGCATTCATTATCTGATCTTTATTCTAAGCTAAATGACTTCTTTCTTTTAAATCTTTGTTTATATGATAGTTTAGTTAATTAAGTTGCTTTAGAGCTGGAAATCTGTGAGAGGGATTTTTTGCTTCCGCTGCTAGTTCTTGTAAAACTCCAGAGAACAAAAAACAAGTGGCTATTTGCATATGGCAATTTGTCCATGCATGGGGAACCCAACAGAGATATTCCTTGGGAATCACAGGGAGACTAAAGGCTAACTGGGCACAAAAGCTGATGTGCTCTCCCCATCACAAGCGATCCTTACCAATTTTACTTGGCACGCTGTGCATAGCTTTGCATATGCTGAGTAAGCTCAGTTGCCATTAGCTTGACTGGGATTTGAGGCAGGACTATATACTTTTGTTTATGGCACTGGACAAGGCTCAGGAACTAGAACATTAGCTTTTTGCTTTGGCATAGATTTCCTGGCTAAATTACCTAATTTCTCTCTGCCTCATTTCATAAGAACAGTCCAATCTGTTCAGACCAAAGGCTCATTTAGCCCAGGACCTCGGTTCTCACCGGGTCCCGTAATGAATGGCAGTGGAGGAGAATGAGCGGCGAGCAGGCAGCAGTGCTTAGTGATATCGTCTCCCAGGCTCCAGCATTCGTTGTTCAGGGATTTCCTGAACCAGGGGTGGAATCTCTGTGTTTAATGCTTTTCAATGACTTGGTTTTGATAAATTAGTACTGGCATTTCTTGAGCTCATATATCTTTTAAGTATCCACAGCATCCCAAGCCCTACAAATTGCAACATGGAAGGAACATCCCTTTATTTTGCTTTAAACCTTCTGCCTGCCAGTTTCTCATTTTAGAAAAAGCTGAGAATACTCTTCTTTTCTTCATATTTCCTCCAATGGGTATGTTTTCTGAGTTAGAGGACTGTCACTTCCTGCAGTACTGAAAATGCAGGAGTGCCATGAATTTAAAGAGGCATAAAGACCCTGTTGGTTTTGTTTTTTATTTCATTCCTAAAATCTCCTGACATGAAATTTGCTTTTCCTATCTGTTACTGGGCATTGACCTCATTAATAAAAAAAACCCAAATAAAGTTAAAAAAAAGTAATTGTCACTTTAGCACCTTCAATTTGATCTATAAAGCATGTACTGTGCTGGTGTTTCTAGAATTGTTTTCTGTGAAAGTACAGAAGAAAACAGTGAACACAGCTTTACATAAAGTACACAGGTTGTTCTGGTCTGTTCTAGCTTCCTTTAGTCAGTAATATGATATTTTATCTCTAACATTGACAACTAAAATATTTTCAAGCAGAAGTGTAGTTCTAAAATTCATGTTTCTTTAATCTGTGCAAAAAGTGATGATGCTTCTGGTCTTTTGAAGTCTTAATTCAGAGGCCACTGAAACATGCGAGGAGAGTGCCCCGGACTAAATGGCTTTTGGGCAAGATGCTTAGTCATTGATATGAGAATAAAATGCCAATTTGACTTTTCTGCTACCACTAACACCTCCTGAAACAGGAAGACAGCTGGGCTATTATATTTCAGATTCCATTTGTAAGTGGTAATTTTAATGCCTGCATGCAAAAGGAAAGGAAAGGGGGAAGATGCACTTTGTTCCCACAGATTTTCTGTGCATCTCTGAATGTACAGTGTGGGACCAGTGGATCTTGCTGGCTCCCATGAGATTTGTCTTACAAAGGATCTCCAGCACCTTCCAGATTTTTGGTCACTTTTCCTACAAGGCAGTGTCTCTGAGTTCTTCCCCTTCAGAGGGACTTGCATTTCGGGAACCAATTATGGTTGACAATGTTTCAAAAACTCTCCTATTTCTCAGGGACCTGTAATCTGTATTCAGATCTTAAGTAAACAAAGTTTCATCCCTAAAGAGAAGATAAGCTTAGCAGAGTTCCGAAGGTGCCCCAAACAGCACAAACACCTTATCCTGCTGAAATGTTTACATGCAAGGTGATAGAAAACTGAGCAGCATTATCTTGCAGATGGTCTGAGAAGATTTTATTAAATAAATACAAAGGCATGTGTTTTTTACATACCAATTAGGTTCAAAATTTCCAGATCCAGGGCTAGAGTAAGGAAACACTCCAGTTGCAAAACTAAGTCAGGAATCAACCCAATGACTTAAAAGTTATACCTATGTTATGGATGTGCAAAAATCATATGGATCCTTTTGATATTTGTTCTTGATAATCTCCAAAGCTGACTTTGTTCTTTAGTTCTATTGGCTTTCACTGGGGTTGCACAAGCTTTGCTGAGGAGAGAACCCAGATCATTGTCTAAAGGTGCCTTTGCTCATGAATAACAAATTAAAAGGGTGATTTGGCACAGCAGGTGAGATGATTGATATTTCAGGTCTTATTATTTTTGTTTGTGGATATATGTGTTTGTGTGTAATTATATGTTTCAAGGATGAACAGCTAAATGTGGTTAAATGTTTAACATTTATCTGAATAAATGCAAATGAAACTTGCCTTTCGGTCAGATATTGTAAAACACGTAATTGGTATGGATTAAGAACACACATGATTTTTCTTCTCAGTGTTTATTGCCATTTCTTTAATGATGACAAAAAGCAGAAGGGTGGTGCTACATATGCAAGTTTAGAAATCATGTATTCGTCAGTTCAAACCTTTTATATTGATCATGATGGAGAACAACTGTTTTAATTCACAGTGATTTGGAAGGATTTGCCGTGACCTCGAGTTAACATGTAAACATGGCAAGGGATATGAGAAAGATTCCTCTGGCGTTCATTGAACTTGAAGGGAATCTTTCTGTGGGCTCCAAGCTGGAGCTCTGAGAGCAGGGCCTGAGAAGATCCCCACGAAGGTCTTGGGGTTCACACCACATCTGGGGTGGCACCGCCCTTGCCTGCAGCCTGTGGTGGTCAGTGCTTAACCCTGTGCAGCGCAGAGGTCCTGCATGACAGAATTCATGACCATGGCCACTCCTCACCGGGTCTGTGATCTGGTGCTGTTTGTCACTTTGTTTTAACCAACAAAGTCAATCTATATTAAGCTGCACTAAACTATACTGTACTACACTACACCATTCTATATAATGAGCCAGGATTTTGAGCCAAAGTTCTGTTAAATGAAAGGCTGCATTTCTTCTTCAAAAATATAAATATCAGTAATTGAGTTACCTGGTTGGATGCTGATTAGCCGCACTGACACAATGCATTCTTATTTATGAATATACATATATAGATGTATGAGCTGAGTGTATCAAATATTCTTGCCAGTGTCACTGACTCTCTCCCCTTCCAGGGACTCCTGGGTGCTAGAAAAGCAGGCAAGATAGCAAATAAAGAAGTGAATTTTAATGTACATTTTTCAGTCACCCTGAATCAAAACCACTTAAATTCATCTGTCACTGTGTCAGCGAAGTTTTTCTTGCACTGGGAAAAGAATATCAAGCATTCTTGACTCTTTTAATAAAAAAAAAAAGTGGCCCAGCCAGTATGAGAAATGCATTGCTCTTAGACACAGTGCCATGAGAAATAATTGCGACTTGTCACAGAGAGAGGTTATAATTTTGTCTACTGTTAGTTATATCTCCATGTGCACAATAGAAGTTACCTTTTTCAAATGCATTGTTCTCTAATGCAATACCAGTTATTAAAATTTGATGATATTATTTCTTGCTAATTAAGAAAAATCAAATGAGGCTGCAGAAGGGCTGGGTGGTGTAACACTGAAAGCATGTGGAGGGAACAAAGAGGAAAGAGAAGTGCTTATTGCAGAGATTTTAGATCTAAGCTTTGCCTTGGGAAAAGCAAAATTGCCCAAAGGATCAGAATTTCAGGTTCTGTATTTCGGACTTTGTTTATGTCTTTTTAAAAATCTGAATGTATATTAAACACTGGGCTAGATCTGACACTTCATAGGCACCTCTGCATGAAATGCTGCAAATAGATTGCAGTGTCTTAGAGAAAAAAGCAAAGCTTAATAGCTGTTACAGTAGTTGCTGTGATGTACTTCTCTGCCCCTTTGTTACTTGCACAAATTCTCTGAAAGTATGCTCGCAAGGTCTTATTTTAGGGAGAAAGAATTCATTGTGTTTTTCTAGGCTTGCTCCTTATTCTGTCACTCATTTAAAGTCAGATTTTTGAAGCCTTTAATTTAGGTCATGTGTTCATATTGGAGATTTCTTCTTCCTAGGAATTAAAAGGCAGATAGGCTAAAAAGCAGTGCAGACATATGCCTTCATTTTCAGAAGTGACTAACAGCTCCAAGTATCAGAATTTTAAATTGCCCAAGAAAGTCTTTGGTGAAAATCAGAGCCCTTAAGCAAGTTTTAAATTGGGTGCCCAACTCAGGGAATGTGCAAAATCACTTGGGAAATTAGAAAATCTTGGCCATATGCTTATATGTTAACTCCGCTTGACTAAGTCCTTTCTGTATGTTGCTTCCGCAATTTGCAGTCATTTTTGTGTTGTAAATAAGATCCCCTTGACTCAGACCTGAAAGTTCCCCAGGAAAACTGGAGAACCTTTCTCTTGTTAAACAGCACCCTAATTACAGAAGCAATTTTACAAACAATCCCCTGGGGAAAACATTTTTATTCTCATCAGGAAGGCTCTTGAATAAAATAACACCTTTGCTAACTTCATTTATTTACAACATGACACAAGACTGAGACTGGGTTAGATTTATTGCCATTACATCACTGATGCTCAGTAATTCATAAAACATTGGGTCTAGGAGTCAGCACTGCTGTTATTTCCTCTGATGCCTGACCTCACCACAGTCTAATAACATACAGGAAATCCAGAAGACAAAGGTGGAAAAAGTGGTCTTGAATGCTAAAAATAACCATAGAAAACTTGTACAATCATGTAATAGAGTATGGCCCGATAATTTATTTAACATAATAGTAGAATCTGCTAAAGCAATTAGAATCTCTTCCAAATGTTTTTTAATGGAAAATATGTTGGGGGTAAGAATAAGAACACTTAAAGAATGGAGACTTTTAGGTTATGTAGTTCAGTTACGTCTACTGGTTTTAGGTTTGTATATCTTATTTCTTACATATGCAGACCACTTAATAACTTGACTAGAACAGTCAGTCATTGTATGGTGGTTATATTTCCAGAGGTCATCCTATATGAGCCACACAGACATCTTAGGTGATGTATTACACTTGACAACCCAGAAAGTTGCAATACAAAGGCATTCTAATTCTCACTATCCTCTGAGAATTGTTCAATATCCTTGATGGTATCTAGTGTCTGGTATGCCATTGGGATGACATTTTTGGTGTCTTTACTAATCAGTCAAGGTTAACATGTCATTCGTGTTAACTGTGTTTGGTGTGTTTTGAGTTGTTTTTTTTTTTTTTTTTTGGTAATCACTCCATACTTGCAAGAATTTCTAAAGCAATAACTAGTGTAATGACACTACAGTGAAACTCATGTCTGCTCATTTATTTGCTTTAGAATTAGAACACTATCTAAAATAGGCAGATCTTTAAAACTGGTGCAAAAAGATAAATGACATAATCAGGGAAAAAGAAAACCAAAAAGCTCTTGCATGAAAGTCAGGTAAGTCTGCTGTATTTAGTTTGTGAAATATTGCAAAAGCAAGTTCACAAACATACATATCTTTTTTGAACAGCTGCTCAGTTTGACTGTGCCTGCCCTCCTTTTATTTACATATGTTGCACAGTGATTTGAAAGAGGCGATTATTCATATAAATACCAATATTAGTATGCAGACTAGTATGTTCAGGTGTGAACAAGTCTTCACCATTTGACATTGACACTTGGTTTCTCTCCCAGTCAGAAGCAGAAGCACTTACTGATCATGAGCTAGGAATAATGAATAGATTGAACCAGCTGTTCTTGAATACCCCAGTTGGCTGTTTTCCCTTTCATTAAATTAATTGGATTATAATTATGTAGATAGATAGATGGATAGATAACATTTCCCTTTTTGCAAAAGTGTATGGTAATGTAATAAATATTAACAGATTTAATTTCAGAAGAAAGCAGAGTAATGTGGGATGCTTGATATTTAACTGAATGAGAATTATTGCGAGAACGAATTGTCCAAATTCAGCCTAGGGAGTCAGGTTTTCAAAACTGGTGCGTTCCAGAGTTTGCTACTTCATTTTAAGGCATCTTCTGAAGCTCATAAGCTAGGAAGACTTTGCAGTAGAAGTGGTGTATAGGGATAAAAGAAGAAACAGGAATCAAGAGCCCTGTTCTTCCTTCATTAATCTACAGAAATGAAGCATGGAGCCGGTCGTCATCTCAACAGCTCCTTTACATTGATATCAAAAATAAGATTTTCAGTCACCAAAATGTCAGTGAATATCTACAAGTATAGTGGACAGAATATCTCTTGAGTGTGAAGAAGAGGACACAGATTAATGCAGAGACAGTTCTTGGAGTGATCAGGAAACTGGGCAAACTGCCTGAGGGAGGCATGAAGAGGTGGGCACATCTTCGTAGCTCATGATCTGTTTTGCAGGTAAATGCTCCTCAACAAAGCTCCTTCTCTGTCCCCTTTAGCACAGCACAGCACAGCCAGTCAAGGTTTCAGTTCCAGGTCCTACAGAAGCTGGAGGTCTTTCTTTGGGAAAACCATTTCACTGAAGATCTGTCACTTAGAGTGATTTCCCATAGGATTTTAAAACTGATTTCCATAGCTCAATTTGCTAAGCCACAAGTTGGAAAAACAAAATGTAATAAAGGTGTTGCAGAGCCCAGTGTCCTCCAGATGTGTGCAGGTAAAACCCTATAGCACATGGAGCCTGAAGAACAGAATTCAGAAGCCCATTGTGTGCATTTTTTTCTTTTTCCTTTTTTCTTTTTTTCCCCTAATAATTAATGATTTAAAGCAGTTGTGTTATTGCTTCAATCACTTTTCACCTATTTCCCTAATGGTTACCACTTGCCTTAACATTTACATTTGTTTTAATATTTGTATTTTTGGCATAATTTCTCACATTATATTTATTTGCACTTGCACTTTTTAAAAAATAAAGCATTCCATGGGGATAAATTTAATAAAAGTTTCTCATTAAAAGTTCTGTCACAGCATGATTCCCAAACCTGAAACCAAAGTCCTCATATTTAACAGTTTTCATGACTCAATAGATTAAGTGTGAAATAGGAAATATAATAACAATAATAACATAGCCATATCCTGCACAGTTGTTTCACTTAAAATTATTCTTGAAAAGTAACATAATTCATAAATAAATCAATTTTCATAGAGTGAAATTTACTCAAAAGACTCTCTGAAATATCCTTGATATAGTCATAAAATATGTGCACAGAAAGTTGTATGTATGGGCAAGAGGTGGATCAAAAATTCACTGAAATTAATACACTGGAAGGCAGAAGAAAAATATTAAAAAAAACTGAAAAAAACCCGAAACACAAAGAGCAAAATCATCAAATTTCTGTTTTTCAAAGTCAGGTGTCTCCAAACAGCTGCCTCTGCAGTGTTCATTTCAGAAAGACTCTTAGCTCAGACCTAAATTCATATGAAAGTTCTTCTGCAGTCAAAAACGAGATCTTGCCCTTGGGAACCGCAGTTCTGAGCTGCTCTGACTCCTCATTCAGAGGAACCTGAAGCTTTCTGCTGTGACCAGAGCGGCAAATACAGCCACGCCAACTAATGCTTCTATGTAGAGGGGATAAATCCAAACCTTAACAAGTCTGAAAGTTTTTCTCTTCAGTGGGAAGTGGAGCTTTTCATTTTGTACTTTCCAATACTGAATAATACAGAGAACAAAATATTTAAATATTTCAATGCCAGCAACTTTTTTACTCAGTTAAGAGACGTTGCCACTGGCTTTAAAGTCCTCCGAATGGATGCCTTGTTATACTCCAGGCACTCAGGAAATCTTCTGGAGCTATTTCTTCCGGAGTTTTGGATGGGGCATATTACTTTTTGGATATGTTTTTTTTTTTTTTTTTCCCTTGATCAGCCTAATGCATTAGGCTCTGCAGTTCTGGGATGATTTATGTGAGAACTGCCAGAAAGATTTCGGGAAAAAGATCCCCCTGAAATTCAGCAGTCAACGCTGTCCAGATTTATGTAGGTAGGTTAGTGCTTCCCCACTGGTCACACGTTCAGTTGCAAGGCAGTAGTACTAAAGTGGGAAATAAAATCAATATTTACCAATAACATCTAATGTAAGTTTTCCTTTCCCTTGTCTTCATTATGTTGAGACAGTACTGGATGGGCTAGGTACAGGCAGACATACAAAAAACAGTTTAATAAGTTATCATACTGGTTATATACTATATATATATGTACGTATATAAATGGGTATAGAGTTGGTATGTTTAAGTATATATAACATTATGTTTTATTGGCACACTGGCTGACTGAATAACAAGATGTGAAATGTCTAGTCAAATAGCACTGTCTTGTCACCACTCAGTGTCATGATATGACACATTATTTCAGTTGTATTTCAGCTGTTTGAAAGTGAGTCTCTGGAGCCTTGAAGTGGCAGATCATCAGGAATCACAACAATTTTTTCGTTTGTTTCCAGGACTGAACTGTGGTTCTTTCTGGCTAAGTCTTGCCATCTATCACACTATCTGCTACAGAAAAACATATGTTTTAAGGAGCCAGAAGCATTATCTCCTACCATGCAAGGCATTTACTAGGTGGAACAATTCATGTCATACTATGAGCCAGCAGTCAGTTGTTGTCTTTATGACTTTGTGGAATTTCAAGACCTAAACAATCTCATTTTCAGTGTTTTTACTATGGATTATAAAGAAGCATCAATGAGATATAAACTTAGAGTTTAATAACCCATAAAACATGCTACAGCAAGGTTTTTAGCCACAAGGATCTGTAAAAAAGGTTTGAAGTACATTGTAATGTCCTTTTGGGCTGCCAGTGCAACTAATGAAAGGGTTTAGGCAATAAATTGGACTAATTGTTGAGTTACAAAGGCCTTTCTTTGAATTTTTTTTTTATATTTTTCTATTTGCATTTCTAGAGACTTTTTCTCCCACCTGGCAATCTTGCTTTGTCATGAATTCCTGTCCTTGATTCTGTAATAGCCCTCATAAAACTTTACAACATTGAGCATTTGTTTATTACAGAGGGTTTTTTGCTGTCTATGGCTCAGGCATTTGCTGACTCACTGCAGTGCCATTCTTTGTATTCAATTAACTGCAAAACCCAAGAAGAAGCAAAATTATTAACTGATCAGAATTTTTCTGAATACAAAGAATGTGCATTCTTTCTAGCTGACAGCTCTTGTCTGTACTGTGCAAAAGAGGGCCACACTCACACAGTCCAAAGACCCCCTAAATCTGAGCAGAGCCTTGTTGCCTTGTTCTTTGCCATCTCCAGGCAGACTGATCAGATTTTGGGTGCAAATGTCACAGACAAGTGACTTGTGTGATCAAGTGTCTATCACAAGTCATATTGCTTCCTAGGCTTGTAAAATGGGGGGTGGTAGGTAGAAAAGAGTTTATTCTCCTGTTGCTTGTATGTAATGCTGGTTTGTAGATAGAGGTAATTTGACTTCAGCGCCCAAAAAGCCGTTTGGGCAAGGTGCCTTGTTTGTGACAGGTTAGACTTTCTACAGCATGTTTATCAGAACTCCTTGGGGCTTCAGACCAACCATGATTATCTGGCACTTAACAGTGATGTATTTATTGTCATTATTACTCGCCCATATATTTGGAAACTCACAGTACATGTCTCTTCATTGCTTTTAACTGAAATGCGAAAACACTGTGGGATTTCCCTTTCAGGCCTCTTGTTTCAAATGTTTTGTTCCACAAACACGAAGAGAAGGGTAGATCCTCTCTGACTTATGCTCACCCGAGTCACTACTTGTTCTTGCCTTCTACCCACCAGTAAGTAGAGCTACAGTGACATAAACCAGAAGAATACAGTCAAAAATCAGACCCTTCCTACATCAAATCTCTTTCAACATCTGTTTCCTATTTGTCATATAATGACACATGGGATTATTTTGGGAATATATTCTGCTTTAACTGTCATGCCACAGACTCTATAGCCTTATCAGATATCCATTGGTGTGCAGGTTGAGCAATTATCATCTACTAAGAAGAAATGCCAAGAAAACATAGATTGATAATAACATTTTTCAATAATAGCTTGTAGCATTAGTGCCGTTTCCTATTATTGCTGTTGAGGTTTAGCATTCTCCTCAATTTCCTACTTTTATTTATTGTGCAAGATCTAGATAAGGACCCTACAGTAGAATGTTTCTCTGTTCGATTATTTATTCATCTCTGATTAGAAGGAGCAAAGTCAGAAAACTGTAGAGAAGTGCAGAATGTGTCTGGGCTATTAAGAACCAGAAAGAAAGACAACGGGAAAGAAAGAAAAAAATGTAATACTGTGTAAGATATTACAGATACAGGATGACTGTATAAACATAATCAGGCAGGCTGCATGTACAAGAACATGCCTTAGGAGATTGAGCTTGAATTCTGGGATCAAACTTCACAAAGCTGTGTCCAGCCTGTTTATCTTTCAGTGCAGTAAGCCATAGATGACTATCCTGCTAACAGTTCATTTTCCCTTTATCTTTTTCTCCAGTGAATGGAGGGAAATGTGAAATCCATCTCATGTTCCTTTGAAAAGATGTAATAAATACACAGAGATATGTGCCTTAGTGATGTAATTGAACAAGCCTGTAATAAAACCTGTGACTTATGGAATCATGGACTCTGTTGGTTTAAAATGACACAATTTGGAAGTGTGTTTGGTCACTTGCCTGGCTGATGCCTGAGTTCAGTTATGGATGAGCAATAGAGGGAAGGCAAAGGAGGCTGCTACTTCCAAGGAGGAGGTTGATCTCTTTTGGGCTCCTTGACTTAATTAGATGTCAGTGCAAATTAACGACAGTACAGGTGGGAAATGGAAATTCCAGGTTTTGGAGAGGTCTCTACAAGCCTTCTGTGAATGTAGAAGTCTTCTGTGTAAAAAGCATCTATTCTTCTGGTTTTATCCTGGGTGCAAAACATAAGACAAACATACTATTAAAATTGATTGTCAAACTTGGTCCCCCAGTTAAAATTAATTAAATGTACTGAAAAGTCCATTGCTTTGGATTTATTGACCTTCGTTTGACTTGGTGATGACTGAGGCCCTTTTTAATCTTGGTTTATATCCCCATATGCTTTGCCCTCAGCTTGTATATTTAAAAAAAGTTTCATTGCAAGGTACTGATTAGTCATCATCATCATCATCATCATCATCATCATCATCATCATCTCTCCTGATGCAGTTGAAATTGAATTTGAGGATGTATAAAATAGTAAGTCACGAATACTCAGGCTAGGAAAAGCAGAATGATGCACTTAGCATCATGTTGTGTATTAATCTGTAGTTATGGGACATTGCAGAAAATTATAGTCAGTGAAAAATAGGTTTTATACTTTTTTCAGATAAAAGTTTCAAATTCCTGCTTCTTCAGTTACTATTACTCAGATGTATTCTCTATGAAAGCAAAAAAAAATTCAATAAACCTGTGAAAATTAATATGAAAATAAATTATATGTGAAGTAGAAGAGATACAAGCTGTTTCTGTGTATTTTTGCCTTTGACTAACCTTCAGCACATGCTGATTAGGAGGTGGGCACTTTCATCAGATCCTCATCCAGTGTAATTTGACTTTCCTGAAGCCACAAACCCCAGTATGACTCACATGCACTGTATTCTGTTTAGTTCAACTTTTTAGTGTTTTTTCATCAAATAATGTTGCTTTTTCCTTTTTTTTTTTTTTTTTTTTAAATCTCACAGGACAACATTTTTAGAATGGAAGAGTCACATTTTGAAAATGGGCGGGGGAAGAGCCCTTATGATCCCAAACTGCTGACTGCTTCACTTTTAGTAGGTAGGTGCCATGTAACAAATTCAATGAGATGTGCATTCACTGTAAATAATTTGTCAGTTTTCTGCTTTTTTTTTTTTTTTTTTTCTCCTTGTAGCACCAATGATATGCCTTTGTTTTATTCCGTTTATTTCCAGGTTAAAGTAACTCTGGTTTACTTTTAATACAGTTGACCCAGGGGTCTTGAGGTGTGAACCAAGACTCGGGTATAACAAGAGCGGCTTTATACCCCTGGAAGACCTTGATTCTGCAAAGTGTTTTTCCTCCTCACATTTCAGTGGAGGCATTTTAATCACCCAGTTTACGGGCTGGCCACACTGGTCATCACACAAGCACAGCTGAGAGCTAAGTGAGAGTGGGAATAAATAATTTCTTACATCAGTTTTTTTGCCAAGGAATGTTTGTCACCCAACTTTTCCTTGCAGGTGATCTGGAGATCTATGAGCAGCCACAGGTCTAGGCCCTAAGGTGATATTTCAGCTGACGAGATCTGTCTGACAGTAGATACAATTAAATTCCTGGCCAGAACAAAAAGATGCAAATAAATTAGGTGTTTCTGAATTGGTAATACTTCATTTCATGGAATTTGTAAATACGGAGCAACTGGACTGTGTCAATCTAATTGAACTAATGCAATTGATTGAATTTATCTGATTGAATTAACTTACCTAATTGAATTAAATATGTTCATTGTTACTACTACACCTTCTCAAAAAAGGCAAAAAGATGTTTGGTGGGAATAAATTAGGAGGAAAAAGTTTCTTCTTTCCCTAACAACTCTGCCTAGGTGTAGCTACCTTATCTTTAACATCCTTACAAGTAACTTTCTGGCAATTTATTACAACTTCAAATCCAACAATAATTCCATAAAATTGGAGATTCTCTTATCTCAGAAATCTTCAAGAAATGACACATAATGAGATACATTGGTTTCTCCAGGCCTTTGTCTCTGTTGATAGCCTAGGGCCTTGCCTACTGTCTACCCTTATTATATTTACATTGCATTTAAAAATTAAGCTATTCAAAATACACAGCAACAAAAATTTAGTCCTAAGTGTGCCTCATTTCCTGATCTTAGAAGCCCATAATGATCCCAGGTGATGAGCTAACCTGGGGACACACACTTTTTAACAGGAAAAACAGGAAAGACATCCACATCTTGCTCTGACTTGTACCCTGTACAAACAGAAAGGGAAAAAAAAGTGTGTGTAAGAGGCCAGTGTATAAATTAGTGCCTGGAGCAACTTGAATTTGTGGCAGAGCTACTCTCAAGCGAATAGCTTTGCTATTTACTTTAATATACAATAAAGAAGAGAAGGATGACAGGCCAGTCACAGCCATTACATGGTACACCCGGTATGCAATGCACAAAGTCAACAGCGTCTAGCTTTTCACATTCCTTCTTTTTTTTTTTTTTTTTCACTCTGTCCGGCACGAATATGATTATCTTATTTCCCTTGGCTTAGATTTCATGTCTTTAAAACATCTTTGCTTTCTTTTGCCCACTTCCTGTCACTATAATTTTCACTCCATATATATTTCCTTCTAATAAAGAATAGACTGAGAAAAATCTTTGGTTTTGAATCAGGCCTCAGTTAGAGCCATTGGGTGTATAAACACAAAAGAAAATGGTGCAAATTGAGCATTCAAAGCTCAAAGCTAATTTCTACTTCAGTTGCTTATACAAAACTCTGGGTGAAGCTAAAATTAGCATTCCTTCTTCCTGAACATGAGCACACTTTCTTCTCTGCCTCCTTATAGTTGCCTCACATCATTACTGATTATGGTGTTGCATTTACTTCGACCCTTTGCTGCAGAGTATGCATTTCAGAGGGTGTATGCCAAATTCTCCACTCATTCTTTGCCAAGAAAGAACTCCTCTTTGCCAAGAAACCCTTTCATTCGATGGTAAAATGATGACCCAAGGCAAAATAATTTCTTCCCCGCAAAATAGTGGCAGCACAGTGGATGAACTGGCCAAGCAATGACTGCATGGAGAGGTTTGGTCCAGCTGCTCTCCAGAGCAGGGAGCCACAGGAGAGAAGCAGTGAGGGTGGACGTGAAGGCCAGAGGAGCTTCTTGACCACAAAGGTATCATGCCAGGAAGGACATGGTTGCTCTGCTTCTTCCCTTCTCCTGAGATGAGCTGGAACTCAGATGCTCCCAGCCCCTCACATGCCAGAATATTTGTCCTCACTACCCTGGTTTATCTAAGATTTAAGAGGGCAACTATGTAAAAGAATTGCCCAACACTCATTAAAATGTGATGTTATAATTAATAATGCAAAGTAACCATCAGGAAGGTTAAAAAAAAAAAAGCTGAGAAGAGTAATTTAGATGGTTAAATACAGGAGGGAAAAATGATCCTTCTTCTTCATCAGAAACACTAAACAAATATTTTGCAAAGTGTGGAAGAACGTGCTTTTGACAGCATAACTACAAAGTAACTTTTAGGTAAGGGAAATGTAGGAATTTGGGCAACACATGAAGGTTGATTTGCAAAAAGTAACTTCAGATCTTTAATAGGCATTAGTACCCAGGAGGCCTATTCTATATTTCAGCTGAAACAAACTCTTACCAGTGTAAAGAGGATCTTCACTTTTCCCTGTCTCCTAAAAAAATCAATAGTATTTGAAAAAAAAAACCCACACTAAAGCGAAACCAAAATAAACAGTTCATCATTATTAAATTGTTCCAATATTTTTCCAGTATACATTCCTTGTTCCATCCACCTGCAAACATTTTTCATTATTTTTTAACAGTTGTTCATTAAAGTTAGTTATTGCTACCCTGCTCTAAAGTAAATGCCAGCTGGGAACATGATATAACTAGTTCCTAGTAATGCAAGACACTGTGCAGCCATTCCCATCTATGTGCTGCTAACTAAACAGTCTCCATTTGAGTGGACTAATGCACGAAATGTAGAGACTAAGAAATCCCTGGGCACCACTTCTGAGTATTCCAATGCAGGAGGAAAATGAGAAGCATCATGGTTTCCAAGGAATATAATCACAGGAGAAAATATCACTGAATGCATTTGACTAAAGCAATTGTATTGGGATATTTGGGGAAAAAAATCTTCAGAGAAGGAGACAGCATTGTCTCATGATCAGTTTGTTTTAAGAAATGACCATTTGGGATTTTCAAAAGCTTTGGCTATCCAGAATCCTCAAAGCTGTTTATGTTCCTGTGTTTAATTGATTTTTTTTTTTTTTCTTTTGCAATTCACAGTGTTTTTAGAATTAAACAATTATTTAATTTTTCATGAAAAAAACCCAGTTTAGGTGCCTTAATGCTCTCAAATATGTAATAATATGATCTGAAAAACAGTGGCTTTTCACCAACTAAGAATTTTAGTATTCTATTTCTTATAAATTCTCTGTTGAGTACATACAAGGTTCAAGATTTTAAAATTACCTTCTGGGAAGTTTTAGTTATTGACTACAAAATAAGTGAAGTCAAAGCACCCCTATGTCTGAAAATCTTAACTTCAGTGAATAACTTTTTTAACCAAGGATAAATTTCATTTGCGAACCCTTTTAGCAGTGAGAACAATTGTGACATTCAAGGCTTGGTTTTGCCTATATTCCTCATTCCTTCAATTTTCCAGTTACTTCCAAAGGAAAGTTTGCAGTTCTATACTTTCCACAAATTATTTTCTTTAAGAATGGAATCTTATTTAAAAGCTGAATAGAAAGAATTTATCAAACAATTGCCTATTGATTAGTTTTTAACATCTTTGAATCTCTTGACCTCGCGCAGTTGTTCAGAGTTCCATGCTGCTTATGTACAGTACAGGCAAAAATGGTTCCTCCCATCCAAAAATCAGCATTACTCTGGACTTTAATTCTTTACTCTTTATTTAGTGAAGTCAATGTATGTATTTCTGTTTACATTCATATGTCACATGACACATGAATCAGTGTTTTTTACCCAAAACTTAGAGATTTTTCCTATGCAAACAACTGAGGGCCATCCATTAGTTCTGCACAGTTGTTCCTTAATGCTGATGGGCTGGAAATACAAATTGACAAGTCTTTTTGGTTTTTTTTTTCTTAATTTTTTCCCTTTGAGAAATGTTTGTCCATTTTCAAACTATTAATTTCTACTTCTTAAAGTTAATAAAACTTCTTTTAAAACTGCTGACAACAGAAATAACACAGTGAAGACAATCCATGACATTAAAGAATCATTTTCCAGGCAAGCAATGAGTAAATTTCAGTCCAAACGAAGGTATGCACAGGGAAACAAAGATGAATGTACTTCTATCTAGACAGGAGGCAAAATCGTCATATAGCTTTTGCATAGTACTAACTCAAAGGATGTGCACATCTGGGACATGACTTGAGGCTCACCCTGAATTGTGCAAAAATTATCTAAAGCCTTACAAAAATAAATGGTATTCCTTGGTATTTCTGTCTGGAAGGAGTCAAAATCCCCATTTTGCATGACTACAGCAGATCAGTTCAAACTGCAGGCACTGATCTGGGTATACTGAAACTTGGAGGAGCTGTAGTAGGGAGGATAGAAAGGTCAGACAGTTTTCTACAGATTCCTCCCCATTTGAAACATGCTGAAGCCAGGTATTGGCAAAACTTTTACCCTGTCACCACTGATGAAAAAGTATCAGCCACAAGAGCCTTGTAATGTTCTCTTGCGCTGAGCTGAGTCCAGCCTTGAAAATGTGTTCATTTCAGAGGTGTTTGTACAGCCACTTATAAACAGAGGTGTCAAAAAAACTTACAATTCTAAATATTTCAAATATATGGTTTTAATTAGTTTTCAAACTGTATTTGGTTTACTTTTAACAATATAGTATTAAATATAGATTTTTTTCTTGACTGATTGACCTTTAGATCTGTTGATAACTAAGAAGAAAAATAGGCCTTGTTTTTTTCTTTCCCCTTTGATTTATATTGATTTATCAGAACTCACCAGGGATTGAAAGACAAGAAAATGAAGATAAGGTTAAAGAAAGGTTAAGCATAGCATCAAAGCCCTTTTCACAGGCAAAAAGGTTTTATGATCTTTAAAATCTCAGCTGCATACTCTGTACATAATAATCGCTATAATTAAGTGATTGTCTCCCCTTCAAAAAAGTTGAAAATTACATAGAAGAATGATAAATCATTAATTAATGATATGCTATTCTGTTTCCCTTCTGATTACACCTCCTGCTGGGCATGACTGGTCTACTTGCTTCTAATCTCTGCTGTGAATTCATTCAATTCCACGCCTTTCCACTATCATGTTTTCACCCTTCCTGGCTTTCATGACTACCATATGGTACAGAGCCACTGTAGGTTCAGTTGGTGATTTCATGGTGTCAGTGTTCGGGGGAAAAGATGCCAGTGATATCCAATAGGCATGCTTGGATCAAGTCATCCCACCATGGAAATACCTAAAATTGCCATGAAAATGATAAACTTGTTCCTAAACGGGTATTTTAAAATGAGGATATGGTAGAATTCATCATGACCATGAAAAATTTATTACCTTCACTAAAGAAAGAGTTATTTTATCCTCAAACTTGTCTTTTTCACAAGGACGCCGTGTAATATGGGTAGCTTGAAAGTAGTAGTTGGAAGGAATAATGCATTTTAATTCCATATTAACAGTATAGGGTACATTATCTCATTTCACATACAGATGTAGAACACAGTCCTAAAAATGCATTTTTAACATTTTTAATTCAGAGTGATTTCATGGGCAAGCTCTACATTAATGGTAGAAAGATACGTGTTGTACTTTGATCCCTGGTTTGTTTGTTTTTTTCTGTGGGTCTCATTACAACATTCTTCTTATTATTACTCTCCCTACCAGCTGGCAGGTATTTAACTTGACCTGCTCCTTGGAATTTAGACACTCTCTCTCTCTCTCTTTCTCTCTGCCTCTTCTGGGGCACTTCTAGCTGTCTGAGGAGGGACATACTGGGGTGAGTTTCATCTCCAGCTGGGCTGTGTATGTGCCATTTATGGGCTGAAGTATCCTAAGTCAATTTTTAGTTCATTTGTTCACTGTGAAATGCATTGGGGTCAAGGTAGCAGGGAATGATCTCGTTTGTTCTCTCCCTTAACTATTGCCCTTTGCCAGCACCACAGTTACAAAGGTGGCTGAAGGAAAAAGGCATGTTCTGTCTTTCCTGTAAAATACACTGTTTTCTGAGGATCCGCTTGCTCAGAAAAAAAAAAAAAAGTAAAAAAACCAAACTAAACCAAAAAAAAACCACAAAACAAAACAAAACAAAACAACCCTCAAACCAACCAAAGAAAAAACTCACATAATTTCTAATAGGAAAAATTGAAGGGACCTAAGGACTTTCTGAACCAAGAGTGAATGAGCTGGACTCCTCAGTTCCCAGAGTCACATGAGCCCAGCATTTTGGAAGGAACATCTGGAGGTCTCCAGTCCAAACTCCTGTTCTAAACAGGGCAATTTTGCAGTTAGGTAGGTTTTTTCAGGCTGCATACTGCTACCTGCCAGGGTAGATGCACTGGCTGCCGCTGTGCCAGCCTAAGCATTTCAAACATATTTTTCCAAAGTGCACCAGCAGTCAGCAGATACAGCTTGTTTGCAAGAGGTTACAATTAAGCTCTGCAGTGAGAAATTTGGTCTAATCATCTATTTTCAATGACAATACATTGCATATGGCTTGTTGTTTTGCAATTTACTCATTATCCCTATTAGCGAAATATGAACATATGACAGCTTTCTCTGACTTACCATGACTGGAAAATTGAGGAATGTTGCTGACAATTATGTCCTTCCACAGATGGAGAACTGTACTCTGGCACAGCAGCAGACTTCATGGGCAGGGACTTTGCCATTTTCCGAACTCTGGGGCATCACCATCCCATCAGAACGGAACAGCACGACTCCCGGTGGCTAAATGGTATGTAAAATGTACATTTCTCTGGTTACACTCATCTAACCATTAAAGACTAGCACACAACTTCATTCCAGCAACATCTGTGACATATACACTCCTGTTTTATTTAGAGCAGAATTCTGTCTTAAACCAGTTAAACTAATCAAAAAGTTTAACTGATTTATAATGAAGCATTTTTTTGGTTTAATTACACTGAGATTTGTGGAGTGTGATTAAATTTGAAACACACTCACACACTACAAGCAGCACAGTCATGCAACTTGGACGGACGCTGGAGGCTTGTGGAGGCATCAGTCACACATCAACACAAAGTAGCTCCAGAGCCTGGGGCAGGACTGTGCCTTGTACAAGCTTTAATTTTTGCTGGGCTTGAGGGGACAGTGGCCACCTCCAGCAGAAAGTCAATCAGCAGAACTTCTTGAGCAAGCCAAAGCTGTCAAGAGTTTGGAAAAAGAGAAGAGGGTCCTGGGCATTCCAAGTGATTTGGTTTCAAAATATCCAATAGTTTAGCAGGGCACAATAGCTCACATTATTGTATGGATATTACCAATCAAGCCTGTGGTTGTTTATTTGCATGTCTGAGGAGAGAAAGATAGTTTCAGAGAAAATCTGATTTTGGCTTTGTGAACCAAAATACTTTAGAATGCGTCTGAGTACACCATCCAAGTTCTACTGAAGTCAGATTTCCAATAGCTTAAATGGAATTACACTTGGCTTTAGCTATAGAAGGATATGAGCATTTTGGAAATGAGAATTCATTGTCTGAAAAAGCTGACATTTGAATTAAGAAATACTAACTGTAGTTGCTGAGTTTATTTAAATTTTAATTTTTTTTTTAAAGTTAACTAGCTGTACTTCTGCTGTACATACTGCTTGCATCTGCACTCCTGTTTTTAAATTCACAAAATATTTTATTCTTAGACATTTTTTGCTCCTAGCCATATTATTTATGTCTCTGCTGAAGTTCAGGCTTTCTTATGTGGTTTTGCAATTTAGTGCAAACTGTTCACACAAATTTTAATGTGTAAGAGCAGAGAATGTTTTAAAACACAGTTTCTTATTAGCTAGTCAAGACCTTCTAGTATCATACTGGTTATCACAGTATATACAATCTGTAACATCACCTCCTGACTCATAATTAAAACCACAAGATGCTATTGCAGGTTGGATTAACAGCTCTATATATAACATACATTGGATACACTTATCATATGTGTGTATATGACAAGTGTGGATCTGTATTTTAATATGACAAGTTTATTAATCTAATGTATATCCTGTTAAATTTAGTTTTACTGTAATTCGTGTGAGCTTCCATCTGTCTGGAGAACAGGTTCAGCTCTACCACATTTAAGTTCTACAATCTGTGTTTGCCCCATAACCCAAAAATTTTATTCATTGGGTAATTTTATTATGACAATAAACAAGATTTCTGGACTTCAGGAAACAGTAAAGTTCAAGGGTTATAGACGTACCCATCTATCTTGATACCTGGTAGAGAATGTTAAAGAAAACCAACACCCACTTTTATTATGATAGTCATGATGACACAAAGCCCAATCATGCAAGCAAAATCTGCTTTTGTGCAGTAGATTTGCACAATGACAGCTGAGTCAGGAGGATTTATGCAGTGGGAAAGCGCAGCCATTGTCCACAGCCCCTGTACTTCATCGCTGAAAATGTGTCATTCCTTTGTGGATTCAGTTATCAGTCTTTCAGCACTAAATGTGAGAACTGCTTTTTCCAAATTAGCGCTAAGGTTACACCTGACAGGGTGCAGAAACCACAGCTGCTTTGTGCTCAAGGTGGGGAGAAGACAGTCGCATGTAAAGAGCTGATGAACCTCAAGCTCTCTTCGATTTAATTATTGTCCAAAATGAGCATAAAAGTAGGAAGGTAGCATTTTTTGTATCTCAGGGTGAAGGTGATTTCCAACTCTTAGGTAAAGTTCTTGCACTGTATTCCTGTATGGAAAGTTTCAAACTTAATTTAAAACAAGATAAGAATCAAACTGAAATCTTTAGAAATTACTCTCATAACTGTCCATAATTTAATAGAGAATGATCCTTAAGTACATTTTTGAAATCTCTCTCCCCACTGCAACTTAATACATTTACCTTCCTAATATGGAAAGATTGGCCCAAAATCTGCACTACAACATTCCTGTTAAAGGCTCTGAGGCTTTACTGTTAATTTCCCAGTGATAAGATCCTGGCAGCCTTTCCACAGCACTCCTAATTTCAGCTTCTAACAGGGAAATCCAAAAATGATAATTGTTTTGGTTTGAAACTCTGCAGGCATGCTGCTCCTTTGATTATTCTTTTTAATTTGTCATTTGTCTTTTTTAAATATAATTATAAAAGAAGCTCTGTGTTTGCACATATTCAGAGAGAATATATTTTAATGAAACAAGCTCTCACAGAAGGATGATGTGTACACTGTTTTTTTAAAGCTCTGTATAAACTGTTTTTGAACCTTAAGTTTGCAGACCTTTTTAAGTTTTTTAGTGAATACATGGATTGCTAGTGGTGGTAGTTAGTGGTGGGTTTGCTTTCTTAGTTGCTTTTTACAGTGTGCTTAGCCTCGGGAAAAAACAGTATTCTAATGTGCAGATACTGAAAGCTGCAGAACAGCAGTTCTGATCAAACTTTGTGACAAATTCTCATCCATATAGGGTTTAATAGTTAGGTGATGAGGCATCCAGTTCTAAGACCTTGCTAATGTTTTCTTCAGTCAGAGCAGGAGTTTTAAACTGCTTTTTTCATACTAAGGCTAAGGACAGAGCTGACAGGGTGCAGAAAACACAGCTGTTTGGTACCAAAAATGGAGAGGAAAAGACAGTTGCATGTAAAGAGCTTGCAGACTTTTCCCAGAAATTAAATCTTGCCCTGAAGTGGCATAAAAGTAAGACAACATTGCACAGAGTGATTAAGTTTTTGGGATTTTAGCAGGAACACAGAGTTCCTACAGAGATCACATGGTCACGTTCTGGAGATGCTCAACCTTCTTATAGAAGGTGTGTTTTGGGGGAAAGAATTGTGCCCAGCCCAAGGGCAGGTGCTGACCAGCAGCTCTTAAAGACTTCTTAAGTCTTTTAGAGATATTAAATACTCACAGGCTTCTAAAGCTTTCATTTTGGATAAATAATTAAACAGTCACCAAGCCAAATAAAACAAAGGAGACTGATTCTATAGCCATGTAGTCAGGGCATTCATGTAGAAGCTAGGGAACCATACATCAGTCGCTGTAGCAGTGTATATTTAATTATTGATACAGAGTTGGCCAGATGTGACAAGAAAGCATTTGCAAAAACACAGTAAAATAAGCTGGTGCTCAGGGAAGTCATCTTGGATATGAAAAGCTGCAGTTCAGTGCCCCAGACTGAATCATGTACTTTGTTATAAGTGTGTTCATGCACACACTGGACATTACTGGCTCCTCTGGTACAGGCATGGAGTTTCTCTGCACAAAAGAAGCTCTGGAAATCTTACTAGGTCCCGGTGAGGGTCAAGAATAGTTTTGAAATCTCAGAAAAAAAAAATTGTGAAGTTGAAAAAACATCTCAAGTCCAGCTTTACTATAAGGAGCAGCAGCCTTGATGTTACAAATGTATCTTACAAAGCCTTGCCTATAGGCAAGCACATGATTCCCTTTAAATGTGCCATTGCCTCTCATAGTTCCGAGCCATCAGAGCTATTTGAGGGAGTACAGATCAGGTCCTGCTTCCATGAACTGCTGCAACAGTTAAAAAAAAAGATGAGTAGCGGCCTGAGCGGGTGGGAGCAGCTTCTCCTGGTGCCACGGATTTCCCTGCTGCACAGCAGGCAGCATTTGCTGTGTGCCATCCCCACCGCGTTCGTGCGAGGGCTGAGGGCATGGCTGGAGGCGAGAAGGCAGAATTGGCAGTGCAGTCTACCAGAGCAAATGCTGAGCAAGGCAAAAGCAATGCACCCAAGGCACTTTTCAAGCTGGGGATTAGAGGAGTGGAAGGAGAGCTTAAAGCTGCTCTCGTCTTCTCTGACTTGAGCACAGGGGGTCTGGCCTTAAATTGTTAACATTTTGTAAAATGAATAACCATAAACATTTATTTTAAAAGCAAAGCAAGGTTGGGTTGAGGAAGATCTGAAAGGAAATGAAATCACAAAAGCTTCATTGAGGTAGTATTATGAATCTGGTTTGCACCCCAAAAATATTGGCCTGAACCTCTTTACTAGACCTGGAGTTAAGAGAGACTGTCAGTCTGGATTTCCAGACTTGGGTTGGAATTTCCTTGCTTTTTATGGGTTTAAACCACTCTATGATATTATTTTAGCATACTTTCCATGGCTTAATTTTTAAAGTGGAGTAGTAACTGTGCTTAGTGCCCTGAGGTTATTGTCCTTGGTAATCTTTACTTTACGGTTACATAAACAGCTGAGAATTATAGAAGCTGAGCGACTGTTCAATAAAAAAGAAAATGCCCTCTTAAATTTAAAAGGGTCCAAGGCAGGAAACATGGACTTGATACTCTCCTGGCATTCAAACAGAACTTCAGCCATCACTCAGTGTTGTTTCCACTTACCGCACTTTATAGAATATCCCAGAACTGGCATTACACACATGATTTTGGATATACACTTATTGCACAGTAGAGCAACAGAAAGACAAGTTTGCAGATAGTTTATAGGATTTTTGCCTCTCTAATAAAATGCATTAAATATGTCAAAATGTTAGAAATTAATTACTCTTGCTGAGGCTTGGTTGTGTACATATTCTGATCCTTGAACCTATAATTTGTCTTTGGTCAACCACACCAAACCCTTTTCCTACCTATGCATAGCCACAGATGGCCCCTTTTGCTGCATCACTTCGTTGTCCCTAAATGCCTTCCTAGTTTCCCATTTTCCAGCTCACCTCCTACACATTCTCAATCCAGATATACAGCATGCAGTAAAATACAGATAAGCAGATGTGGAAAGGGGCTGGCAGAACCCAACCATCCTGGCACCTGGGGTTGTTCATAAAATACATCTAAGATCTTGTTGGAGGAAGGTGGTGATGGATGCTACAAATACAATAAATCTCCACCAAGGAAAGAGCTGTTTAAACAAAGGATATTTTAAAAAAAGAAAAAAAAAGTGTGAATTGCATATGAATTTATTTAGTATTCAAATTAGAAATCTAAAACTATGATGGGAATAAATTAGAAAAAGCTGCCCAGTAGAAGTAGTCAGTGAGGCAGCCTAGCTGGTTTTAAGAGGAACTCAGGTAACATTTTATGTATTGTTATATAGTACACTTGCCTGACACTGCAAGAGACTACAGTGAGAAAACTACGAAGTCTATTCCAGATCTTCATTCCCATGAATTTACAAGGACATATTTAAACAACCTTATGAGTGAAAACAGTGAGGGGATTTTTTTGTGTATGTCATTTTTCTTGTTGTTCTTTTGGTGGTTTTCTTTCCTGTGAAAGGATCTCTTGCATTTAAAATATGCATTTCTATATTTGCACCACATTAGCCAGCTGATATGTCCTATCATGCAGGCTGTAGTGTGGACTGAGCTCCACACTTTCCCACCACTGCTTTGAGAGGCATGAACAACTCCGACCCTTGCAGGAACAAAACATGTCCATATATGCAAGTCTCATTTCTCACTCAATACATCCTCCCACCCCCATTCCCATTATCTTCATTGCTAAGAATAGTAATAAATAATTTCACAGTGATAAATTCCATGTGTGACAAATGCTAATGTCACCTAACACAGTGCTAGGAAGTGCTCAGAAACTATGGTGACGGTGGCATAATACTGTGAACAGAATGGCACACAAACTCAATTTACAAGGTTTTTTTCTCTCCCTTAAGTCTGTAGATCCTTATTTGAGAGATTGAGATGAATTTTAAGTTGTTTTTCTCATTGCAATCTTACAAGCTTTTTCTCTATATTTTTTGTTACAACATGTTCTTTTTTTGTTCTTGGAAGAAACATAGAATTTCTGAAATCACAAAATGAATGCCTCTTTCTTATTGTTATTACTTGACGTTTATCTCCTGTCACTAATCTGAAATGGTTACAGGTCAGGAAGCCAAAGGTGCCACTGAATACTTGACCAGAATATACTCATGCTTTTGAACCAGCTGATTCAGTTGAACCTGTCTGATAACTGTTCCCTGTATCTTTATACTTATAAGAGAAGCATTTGTTTCAGAAATCAAAGACCAAGTAGCAATTAGAGAATGCACTTAACAGTTTCTCTGGATGTGAGAAAGGTCATGAAGATGGTGGGTAGAGACAACCAAAAATAATCTAATCTTCCCATCAAGTGGCCTAAATGAAATTATTTGAAATCATTCTAGGAAGTAGATCTTCTCATTCTCTTGCCCTCCCATGCCCCCTAGGATTAGGTAATTTTCTTCATTAAATAGCAGTTCTGTGGATGAGATTTTGTTCTGTTTAGGTTGAAAGGATGGTAAAAAGTAGCCAATGGACAAGTTTCGAGGTTGGAGTGGAAAAACTCCAACCTCGTGAAAGGTGAAGCAGCAGAGAACATTCTTCTGGTCTGACTGCACATTTTGAAGGCTTCCTGACACCACAGAAAATATGACCTGGAGTGGGAAGACTTGCAGCAGTAAACATACTGAGCTATAGCCACAGTGTGCTTCAGGAAGTTAGGATACAAGTTAGTCCAGAGTCTGACTTAGGATATGTGTATATTACATGGTTAACCATGGGCTCATTTACAGGTTTCGACTTGGTCAGCCTTACTATCCACACCAAAAAAAAACCATGTAATAGCTGGAGTGTAGATTAGAAGCCAAACTTTGCTGTAATTCATTCTGTGACTCTCTTTATAGAACATATAAGATCAAAAATAATGTGAGAACTCAGAGTTCTTTGTTCACTGTTTCCACTGGAGACCAGAGAAGTTTTTCTGCTGCATAGACAATTGTACAACAGTACAATTTTAGGAAAGAAGTTTATAGCTCTCAAAACAAGCAGTGTGGGATATGACCCCAGTCCAAAGCAGATCACTGCAGCAGAGTCTTTCTAAACAGAGATTTGGCAGAGATGCCAGTTTGAGATCTGCACTTAGTCCTGTGCACTGAAGTGGTCTGTTGGTGATGTGCCTTAAAATTGCTAAGTTGTAAGGTTTTTATTTCAGTGGTGAATTGGAAAGCCAACATATCAACATATATCAGGTTAACAACCCAGTAAATCCTGAAGAGTCTCTTATTGGGCTGGTATCTGAGAGTGTAGCCATTCCCATTGCCTGTGCTCTGCCTTCTCTGGAAGGCAGTTGGATGAAAGATCTAGAACAAGCTCTGGGTAGATGCTCAATGTGGGTAAATCAAGTACAGGGCAAAGATGCTGATCTCATGTAGGTGTTCAGATTGAGATTTGATGACCCAGGTGAGTTGCTTTCTATGGTCATCCTTTAGATAAACAAATCTGAGTCTCATCTGCCTCTTCCAGCAGAAGGAGCTGTGTAAAAATGCATCTGAATGAATATACTCCAGGGATACAATCAGTAGGAGCGCAGCTCTGTGCCCTTCTCACACTGATAAAAAAACACGTGCAGTTTTGTGATTATCAATAGTCCCAATGGTATTCTATCTCTTCTAAAAAGTGGTTTTTTCTTTGTTGTTGTTGTTCTTGTTGTTGTTTTGATGTTGTTTTTTTTTTTAACCTAAAATGAATTCTTTTTTCTATGGATTTATTTCAATGTATAACTCACAGAGTTGGCAGTGGATAGAAAGTGATGGGCTGTACACTTAAAATGACAAACTCAGTATATTACTCAAGCAGTGGTACTTGCGGCAATAATCTCTACAAAAAAGCTGTGTGTACTACTTTCAATTAATGTATGATTAAAAAGATCATATCTATCTGTCTATCTATCTGCCTATCTATTACCCCCATGCATCAGTTCATAGGAGGGCTCTCCCTTTCCCCTGTAGATGAATCTCAGTAGGAAAAAAAGAGTCATTTGCTCAGGACAGGTGTAGTGTTCAGGTTCTAAGTTTGGACTTTGCTTTGCCTTTGGTATAGAACCCACTTTTCATTACAAAACAGCAGTTTCTTTGTAATTATCATTTTTGCAAAGATCCACATCATCTTAAGCAAAAGGAAAGTTCAGATTAGGTGGCAGGATTCCAAAGACAAAGCCTGTGTGTTACAGGCCTTGTAAATTCAAGCAGGTTTCCCATGATCTCTGTGAGAGCTCGTCACAGCTCTGATGCTTGAAAAACAGTGACTTTTAACTACCAAATTGGGCCTCCTTTCTCTTTCACAAAAGTCACTAACCAGTTTTTCAGAAAAGTTAAACAGAAATCTGCTTGTAGGAGTCACACAGCAGAATACTAATTGATTTAAACAAAGGAGGAGTGGGTCTGTTACAGCCCCCTTTATTGGGATATGACATACATCCGAATTTTCTTTTTGCGTTTTTGTGTTGTTTTGGTTTTTTTTTTCCTTCTGCTCTAGCCATCAATTTAATGAGTGTTGACCCTGTCAATACCAATTTCCTCTTCTCAGGCCACCACGTTCAGAGTTTGGTGGGCATTCAATAGAGATTTACTGTTGACTGGGTAATTTGAGTTCATGTGTGTGGTGAAAAATTAGTGAGGAGAATTACCCAGAAAAGTGGATGCCATGACAATGCATGTCACCATGGTGTGACCAGCTCTGCTGACATAGGTTTCAAAAGCTCTCCCCCTGTGAAAATGGGGCCTGTTTGCAAATTAATTAGTTTCTGGCAGCAGCTTGATTGTTGACCCAAAGTTTGTAGAGTGGAAAAACAATCAGATTAGTGTGTTCAATATAAAGGCCCAGCGCAGTGCTCAAGTGCAGTTTGCCAAACTGTTGAAGCTGTGAATAGAGTGAAACAAATTCTTTTTTGAGAAGCCGAGGCAAAGGTTAAGTGTGATGTGACTGGAGCACGCTGGCCGCGGGGCGGTGGGGAGAGAATTAAAGGTTTCAGCCACAGAAAAATAGAGAGTGCTGAGCGAGTTGCATTGAATTTAATGAAATTCACAGCTTCAGATGCAAAAGTGTTTGCCAATGGTTTTAGTCTGTGTTAAAGGCAGAAATAAGATGGCTTTGTTTTAAGAAGTTTTCTTTGTACATCCTTGTGGGACACCAGAGAACCTCTAAAGGGTATTAGAGACACTTCCTGAGCCTCCACGCTGATTCTAAGCACCTGCAGACTGAAGTTTGTACCAGTTCCTCCCACTCCCCACCACACACTAACTCCCTTTATCTCTAATGATTCAAGCCAAACTTCCCATTCATCACCTCCAACATTTGGGCAGGGCTCTCCTTTTAAATGGTGCTGGTGTGGGTGCTCATGGACAAACAAATTAGAAGTCCATACTTGTGAATAAATGACTGGCTAAAGCTTGTTATCCAGGTAGTGAGACAAAAGATACTAAAAAAATACAACAGACCTGATCTGTAGCTGATAATGCTGGACAATGACCCCTATGCAGCCAAGATCCAATTTCTATTCATTGCCATGCTCACCTCATTTCATTACTACTCTTCATTCCTTCAATGGCTATTTTTTAACATATATATTTGCCCTTCACCATCCATTTTTGGCATTCACTGTTATTATCACCCTTGTAATAGTTCCTTTGTATCAAAGAATCCCTATGCATTTTAAAAGCTATTGTTTTCCCACTATGACAAATAGAAAGAAAGAAAGGGCCAACTATTGTGAGGAGACCATGTTCATGGGCAGTTGAGGTATCTTCTCCTGGATCAATGTCTTAGCCCTGTTGGCCTGGATCAGACCCAGGGGAATGGGAAGACAGAGCTGCTGAGCTGAAAATACTTAGGGTTCCACCACCACATAGCCACCACCCCATAAAGTAACTGAGATGCCCAGCAGAGTTAATGATGTGAGGATACAGCCTCTGAGTCTGTTCCCACCTCTTCCCCCATTCCATAAAATTCCAACTCTTAGCCTGCGACCTATGCAGACTCTGTGATTTGTTCTTGCTAATGGGGCTGAACCTACCCCCTTCACACTAACATTCCTGAACCGTGAATTGCTTGTCCCAAAAGGCATTTAGTGTTGCTTGCAATTAACACAACTGATTGCTCAAAGCCGGCACCTGAGGTGGCATGGAGCCAGCTGGAAGCATAATTGGCTCCTTAGCTGGAGAAACATCCACTTCACAGTGGTGTCTGTGATGACAGAATTATTAGTTCAAAGTAAGCCAGGTATGCGGATACCTGTTCTATACATTAAAGCCTCCACTAGCGCTAGACACAGATGAATTATCTCACACTCAAAGCCTCCCTTTCTCTGTGTCTCCGGAACTTCCCCTTCTCTTTGTTCATGAAATCGAGCACATTTCAGCCTGAATATTTGCAAGGCTGAGTAATTGCTTTTGTTCTTTGGGTTATTTAATTACAAATCTCAGTAGATGACAGGTCCTGTGCTCTAAAGGAAGACATCACATTTGCACAGTTACAGAATCCCAACACAAATGTGTGTGGCAAATCAGTGACTGCAGATTTATTCATGCCCTCTGGGACCTGCACTGCCTTTTCAGCTTAGCATGCAATATGATTTAAATTACAGCTTGTGCAGAGCTGTGCCTTGGGATTACACTCCATGTTTCCAACTGTTTATAGTTCAGTGAGCTTTAACCTCTGTGATTCTGAAAATTAAATAATGTCACGGCTGATATCAAACTGATGGCTGGTACTAGATTGCTAAATACTTTGTAGTATTAAAAGCCTATTTTTGCAACAAAGTGGAAACGTCAATGTATTTAAAACATTGATAGCACGTTCAGGTAGTTCAAGAGCACAATTCAAAAGTTACACTGGCAAAGAATGGCAAAGCTAATATTAAACTCGGTTATCAAAGATATTGTTTCAGCTCCTGTACTTAGCAGAGCTGTGGCTGTGGACTTTGCTAGAGCAGGACCGGGCCTAACGCAGTGCTTTGTGATGAGGTAGACACAGGGAGTGTGTAAGATCAAGAAACGTAGATAGCACATCTCGTGTTAAATTTGGATTTGTTAATTCCTTGCAGAAGTTTCATTATTTCTGAAATACTGTGGTATATCAAATGTTACATCTTGAAGACATTTTTGTGCTGTAACTGTGGACAGCTTAATATTTCTTCAGCCTTTGAAGAGGAGCAGAGGAAACACCAAATTAGAAAACTCTGCCTTTAATATGACCTCAAATTACATTTCATTATTCGCAGGGGTTTAATAGATGCAAAAACATTTAGTTGTTTTTCTCCATTTAGTTCTGCAAATCCCCATTTCCAGGACAGAAACTATTCCAGTCCCACTTGAGCCACTTCCCCATATTCCTTCCCAGACTCCATCAGGCAACACTGCAAAACAAAAGGCTGAAACCAATGTCACCAACAGCATCATTTAGGCATTAGATCCACATTCATGACTGTGGTGTAAGGAAGGGAAAAGGACAAACAGGAGAGACAAATGAATACTTATTTTTCACTTGTAAAGATAGCATGTTGGACTACGTAACAGAAAATAAACAAAGAATTCACAGAATTTCAGTTATCAGATATGAGGACCAGATCATAGACCCACACCAAATGCTTGACAAATGGTTTCTGGTTTGATGCCTTTAAGTTTTGACAGTGAAATACATCCTGAACTTCCCATTTTGCTGCATTGTCAAAGTGGTGCTTCTTTTTCCCCTTCATATTTAGAATGCCCCATACTATTTATTTCAGGCTTCAGTATCTAACTTTTAGTTATCAAAGTGGTGTCAAAAATATCCCATCCCTTGCTATTGCATTGAATTTTGTGGGCTTGTATAAATTCACTCATTTTGAAAGGTGGTTGTAAAATTTGATTTTTTAAACATGTAGCTAAGTGCTTTTACATACCGTACAGTAAGAAAAAAAAAAAAAAANTGCTATTGCATTGAATTTTGTGGGCTTGTATAAATTCACTCATTTTGAAAGGTGAAAAAAAAAAAAAAAGGCAAAGTTTATAGTGACCACCAGCTAATAGCTCATAGTCAGAAGCAGGGAATGCCTCAGATGATGTGGTGGTGTAGAGACAACATACAGTATTACTGAAATGTTTTTAAATTTCTTTTAAGAATCTCAATATCAGTCTCAAATGTGGCGGTATTGTTCAAAAGACTGTTGAGAATGGCCCACCAAAACTGAAGTTGATAAGCCTTTTTTAGCTCTTTTTCTCTCTGTTTTGCGATCACTGATGTCTATAGGCTGAATACTTCTGTCAGTAAGGTGAGCTGCCTTGTGGTGTTACCAGGGAAAATTATCTCTTTCAAAGGCAAGGATTAAACTGTAAATCTTTGAGACTACCACTTATTGTACCACATCCAGCAGAATTTGATGTTCCAGAGCACTTAGAGCTGTCACAAACACACTGAGTAAATGAAGACAAAAATAGTTCCCTTTCTGATTTACCTTTTAAAGTGATAAGATGGCCTGTGTTTTTGTTAGGTTCCTGAATTATGGAAAAGTGTATTTTTAACATATCTTTATAGAGATATAAATTTAATTCCCTCTTGGTAGGCTTTAAAGATTTCTGTTCAGCTAAGTACAGCAAGATTTGTAGGAAGATTTTGTTGGAGAAGCTGGTATAAGCAGAAACTGGATAACCTTCCAGTGACAGCTTTTTTACAGCTGATCATTCAGAAAAAACAGAATAAAAGTTATTTTAAGGGTTGGATTACATATTTTTCCCATTCACTGCACAGCTCTTATGAAATAGTTGCAAGCATTCAGTGATAATACATTATCTGTGAATATTGCCACATATCTGAGGATTTGTGTTTATTGATTCTTTTACTGCCGTTAGAGCAAAATTCAATATCTTTGTAAGTAAGAAGTGTTCCACTGATGTCAGTGAGATTATTCATATTTCCTGAGCTTTATAAAAACATCTGTCACACTGTAAAATTCTGTAGTCTTGAGGCGCAGCTTTGGTTACCCACTCCTTCAGTCTCTGTGTCCTGTTCTGTTTCTGTAAAGCAACTTCCAGTAAGAGCAGAAAAAAGCTCCATGAGAGAGGAGGGTACAAAACCTTTATATGTGGTGTTTTACATGAACTAGTGAGTCATCAGCTTTTTTCACAGGATTGTGTAAATGGGTTGTCATTATCAATACTCAGTTCTGTTCCATATTTGACATACTGTCAACTTTAATATTTTTTTGCCAGACCTGTTGGTAGAGAAAGAATTCTTTAAAAAAAAAATCCAGTTTCCCGTTTACTACAGGACCTATATTTTTTACTGCATTTCTTCCTTTTATTACTTTTTAAATACTTCTGTTAAACTTTCTGCCAATTCCTCTCCTTGTGGTTTATGTATCACAAGCAAGAGTGCTCCAAAGTCCTCCCTCACTGCTTTTTAAAACACAAAAATTTTGAGTCTGATACTATGAAATTTTCATTCTTAAAAGTCACAAAAATTATATCAAATATTCCTGAAGTTCTGTCAGTGAATGAATAAAAAAAGAAAGGGTTTGCTTGTACAGAATTAAAGTATAAACCAATGAAACAATGATTGAGAAAAACATTTTTCTGACAGTGCAGGTAATATTGCAAAACTTTTCTACCTGAAGCAACTGCACAGTTTTCATCTCCCCTGTGCTATCAAATACTTTTCTTTTCTTTTTTTTTTAATGAACAGAACTAAGTTTCACATCAACAGCAAATGAGTACATTGTTTCAGTTGGGTACAACCCTGTTAATACTGTATGTTGACTGAAGCTAGATTAAGTTAGAAACACATATTGTGCTTACATGACTACTGAAGGACGTTGTCGTAACTGATGCTATCACACTGAATACCTCCGGTTGTGCTGAGGGGTTTTGCTCCCTCTTACAGATGCCTGACTGCATTTTGTGTTGCTGTGCTACCCCGACACATGAGCTGAACCCAATCATTCACCCAGCCCTTTCCTCAGTCTTTGCTGCCATCCCTCATTAATCCTACTTTAATGGATTTTTATGTCAAGTTGCTTTACACTAGCTGTAGAAGTTCATTATACCAACAAAACGTTTCTCATAGTTTGACAAAATTACCTCAGTTCTTTAGACAAATCTAAAGGATTTAACAAAGAAATTAAATGACAGGAGATTGGAAAGCTTAGGAAATTTCTACAGGAGTGTTCTCCACTGGATGACTCCTTGGGAACTGGCATGGGCAGATGATCATTTCCAAATGAATGAACATCCCTCAATGAGAGTTGAGACTCTTCTATGGCAGAGTCCTGTCTAGTTTTTGATGTGACATCAGGGAGTTTTGTTTTTTTTTTTTACAGCTACACAATCCCTTCCGCACACTTCAAATTGAACTTGGCAGCTCAAAATTTGGAGTTTTTCGTCCTGTTTTCAAAAAAGATGATTCTTGACACAAAGGACATATTTGTTCAGATTTTAGGCAGAAAAAAGTAATATTTCTGTGGACAAATGGTGCTGGAGACAGGGTTATGCACTGCATGGAGCTGACAGAGAAATGTTAGGAATTTAGCTTTCAGGAGACAGAGGCTGAACACGCTTGTCAAGCCAGTGCTGTTCAGTTTGGGGTTTTGTGCTTTTGCCAGTCATACTGCTGAGGGCTGTCCCACTTTCCTCACACTGGAATTTGTTTGCCATGTTAATCCCCAGCTATTCCTCCCACTCAGCCAGGTATTTACCTCCTGCAAAATGCTGTGTCAGGAGCTGGGCTGATGGTGTTGCTTCAGCACGTTCCCTCTGCCTTCAGGATACCTTCTTGTACCCTTAATTTCCAGGTGGCAAAGAGAAAGACACATCTCTCAGCATTCTGCAAGGCCTGAGAAAATCACATTAGTGGAGAGGAACAGGTTTGGTTTCTGACTTTTAGATCAACTGCCATAAACTGCTTGGGCATCCCCAGGGACTTGTGCTCCACCTGTGGATCTTTAGAGCTTACAAAAGGCAGGCTTGTAGCGTGGCTCTATATGCCAAAAGTCTGTAACACCCCAAATCAGAAACATCTTTTGTCTTCAGAGCCTCCACGCTCCACTTCCTCCCCTAATACATCACTTCTTAGCATAAAGACTGTGGTATTTAGTTCTTGTCACTCATCCAGAGCTCTAAAGATGTAGGCTACACAGTTAAGGCACAGGCTTTCTAGTGTTTTTATTTCCAAACATCAATGTCAAAAACTTCAGATAAATGACTGAGAGAGGAAGAAACAGGCTCTTAGCTGGAACTCTCATTAGCTTTAAGAAATACAGAAAATTGAGATTAAAGTATTCCTAAATGGAGACAATGTGCTGCAAACCTCACTTTCTTTTCTCTGATGGACACTAGTTTTCTCAGTTGCCCAATTACTCTCTCAGCGGGACAAGTAAATAAACTTAAAATTAATTGTGTTGATAGATATACAACAACCTTAAAACATAGTCAGTAATGGAAAGGAGGTGTTAATTTTGCTTGTTGTTCTGTAAGGAGATAATAATCACCTCTTTTAAATTAAATAGGGTGGATAGATCGTGAGCATTGTTTTGTGAGAAATCTCATTTATGTTGAGCATTAAGCTATAATTTTACTGAACTTTATATTCACTTTTCTTCACCATATAATTAGTCTTTAACAGGGAATCAAAACTGTTGTTTTCTCTTTAGAACAAAGGCTTCAGAAACTGATAATTGCATCAGAGATCAACATTTTCTCCTTTCTCTTTCCTGTGGGAGCTAAAATGTTATTCCCAAGATATGTTCATGCTGAATTGTGCCTCCAAGGCAGAGGAGGAGAGAGATCTCGAGGTGGTGGCATTGTCTTGGCTGGCACTCAGGGTCTTGTGTACACCACCCTAGAGGTGCTGAGCACCCCTAAATGAGGTTGTGCTCCTCTCACTGTCACTTGGCCCTGCATCACTGCCACCCTCCTGGAGGGCACCCATGGCTCAGTCCCCTTGGCCTTGCCAAGTTTTCACTTCTGCTGCTATCTGCCGCACCAGCATGGAGCCTGCATGCTTTAGGATGTTGCAACACACTTGCCTTTCTTTGCTTTTGCCCCAAGTACAATTCATTAATTCCTTAAAAATTCCCATCATTTTAATTCTGTTTTAATGTCTCTCACAATGAGAATGATCCATAGTTAACACTTGGGGTCAAACCAGTGAAAAAGCCACAAGGACTAGACTCCTGTTGCTGTATGTGCAAGTGTACCAATGAGATGGAGAAGAATTTACGTGTGTAAAGACATGGCGTGTCTTTTTTAATGTACATCTCTTCGCATGTTACAGTGCTGCTGCACCCATGTATTGACATGACAGAAGTGTGATATGTTGCTGCTACTTTTAATACCTTTCATCCTTGAAAGTCTGCAATCTTTTTATGTCACACAAGTCACCACTGAAGCATAGCAGTTGGATTCTGCAGAGGAAGGGTTTGTTGTTTTGGGTTTTTTTAAAATTATGAAAAGAGTTTTGTATAAAACTCTAAGTACACTATTGAAATTAAAACAAGCCTAAATTAAGACTTACACTTACTGGCCTGTTTTAATCTGTGTCACAAAACTTGCCTTTACTAATCTTTGAAAAAATAATAAAGAACAGGATATCACTTCAAAGAAGGATAAACTAGCTGACATAACTAACACACTGCTTTAAGATCATCTTGACTCAAACCCCTTGATAAATATCATCAGTCTTTAAAACTCTTTCTGATAGGAATTTCCATTGCAAAATCAATGAGGGACCATAGGGCTTCTTACCTTGTAATAGCTGCTGACAGCTTGATCATGCATGGCCTGCATGCCGCACATCCTCCTGACTTTGTAAACAGCGTCTTTAAATGACATCTCTACTCCGTGGTCTGTGCTTTCTGTGTTAGCATCTGACAATAAGTTACCACAAAACCCTCATTTAGCTTCCTAATAGCCACAAGTTATCCCTTGTGCAAAGAGCGTTCCCACTTTGAGGATGTGGTCTGGTGCCATCCGTGTTATTGAGGAGCTTCTCTGGAAGCACTAAATCCAAGAGAGCTCTGCTGCCTTTGCCTGAGTCAACAGCAGCAAGAAGAATGTGAAAGTTGAGGAATTTAAATGAAGGTACTTTGAAAGAACACCACTAAAAGCTTTGGTGTTTTGTAAACTGCGTTCGAGTGTGTAAAACCACAAACCATCTTCACTCTCTCATCACCAGATATTAACAGCTTTGTCCTCTGGTGGCCTTGCCTAGGCACAGGCTCTGCTGTGCGCATTTGTGACTGGAGCTGCAAGACTCCTCTGTGGGTAGCAGGGCTCACTGCGAGAGCAAGTCCAGATTTTCTGAGGACAGTGTTTGGCTCTCTGTGCTGGGTCTCAGCAGACAGGCACTGTACATGTTTATGAAGTCTTGAGTAGCTGTCTTTTTTTGTTGTTGTTAAATTTTTAATTTCAGCTTCTCTAGTCTTCCTCTCCTCAGGGTCCCAGACACCCTCCAGTACTCTTCATTAAATTATAGCAATTGCAGTTTTACTGAGCGTAAAATTTCCCTAGTTTCCTAGAATTTTCTTGCTGTGAACTGATAAATTAGTCATTTTGACTGTAAATATACAATAATAGGGGCATTCAGTTCAAACTCTTTACAAAACATTTCCTAAGAGAACTGCCCTTTGGCTCCCATCAAGTGATGAAGAGATGACCCCAGCTTCTGTTCCTCCAGCTTACTCAATCTTGACAGCTAAAGGTAATTTCTGTGCCTTCAAGTTTATAGATCTTCATTAAAATGCTAATACAATTCAGTTAGAAAGCCAATTTCTGACTTTTATTGTTTCTTGCTCTTGTGTGTGTGTGTGTGTGTATTTGTGCAGTTGTTGCTGCTAAAGAATAACATTTGTTAAAGAACCAATGCAGATCGATTTACCTCTGCTTTTTCTCAACCCGAAATGCTGAGATAAGCAAAACATGTTTCCATTACTTAAATAAGCAAACAATGGCATATAAATCATGGAGGCAGCTGGACCAAGGTGTCGTTTTCATAAAGAGCCAGATTTCTCAGGAAGGACAGTTTAATGGGCTGCTGCCAGTGAAACGTCTGCAGAGCTGGTAATTGCAGGAGGGCACACAAAGTGGTATACAAAGGTGTCATGTGGGATCTGAGAAATAGCACCACAGCCAAGACAACTGGAAAACGGAGACTGAAAAAGGTGTGGGCTTTTAATAATTTGCTTCTTAAAGGCTGATTGTTTTAAATAAAAATCTAGCTTTTTATTTTTAGCTTGTTCATTTTGGCTGCAAGATCAGAGAAGTGTTTTTAGCTGTAATTTTATTTTGATCGTGTTTATGCTGTGGCTTTCTTTCTTCTTTGATCATGCTTAAACACGTTTCAGAAATGTTTGTTTGATGTATGCTGTTTTTTAAAGCAGTCTTCCACATTGTCTGCTTGTGTTTTTTAAAAGCAATGAATCATTGCAAAATATTTGCTGTCAAATTATTTCTTAAATCCATTTTCCCAAAACAAGCTTTCTGGACTTTTAGCCAATGGGAGATTGCTTTCAAACAAGAAAGTGTTGAACTGTTGTAACAGCATTTCTGGGGTCTTGGTGGATTGGAAGCAATTTTAGGGTTGCAGAATACTCAGTAATTCATACTCAGAGATTTTAAGTCATTCCATCTACCCCCGATAGATGCAGTGCACTGACTTTTACAATTGTTACTGGTGGGTTTGGATCAAAGTCCCACTTCCCATTCAGTAAAACTTGCTTGAAGTTCATTCCAGCATTTCTTTTGTGGCTGTGTTGAATGTATGAAATAGGTCAACCTTGACTGAAATATTTTAAGCTTCCCATGGGGACCCTTGATACCAAACCTGTTTAATTTTGCAGGGTGAGGCAGGGCAGTCTCGATACTTGAACATACACATTCATGGATGACATTCTTTCTTCTCCTGCATGGGTGAGCAAATAGGAGAGTCAAGGAGAAGTCCCTAATTCCCGCATCTGTGGATATCTCCCTTCCAGTCCTCAAAGAAGAGCAATAAAAAAGTGCTACGCAGTCCGTGGAGAGGGCTATGTTGCGTGACTGCCGGCCATCTGGCTGATTGATTTATCAGGACCCTCAACAGCCAGCAGTGAGCGGGTCTGAAGCCCTGGGGTTAAATGCAAGTGTGCATCCAGCCTCGGGCAAGTCAGACAGGCCCTCAGCTAGTGAATCAATAAAGAGCACACTACAGATCACTGGTTCACACCACCCACTTCTTATCTTTATAGCCCACGAACTTACCAACCGCATTTCTCTCCCTCTCTCCACACGTGGTATCATGATGTTGTTTCTGTGACCATTACATTCATTCTGAAACAGAAATTAATCTATTTCTATATGCAACAGAACACATGTAGCCCATTCTTCCTTTATGTGCTCCACTGCATAGACATAGATCTGTTAGATGGAAGAGCGGAAAAAAACAAACAACAGGTAACAAGAGCAAGGGTCCTATAACGTGAAGAACCACTCTTTTATTGAATAAAACATATCAATTTAACTAGATGGAAAAACAATCCGAGGTGTGCTCAGTAAGAAACATCAGTGTTCTTCAAGAAAAACTCTTCCAGGATGGACAATGGATGTGTTTCTAATATGAGGCTGTGTGACTACTTCATTTTAAGTGATTTGGTTATGATTATTAATCACTAATTGAAAATCTGAATTCATCTCAGATGAGGAGTGGTAAGAAGTGGATACACAGCCTATTCACGTGCACTCTGGCTATGGAATTAATTTTATCTGCCTTCCTCACAACCGCCTTTTCTGCTATCACTGACAGAATCATTTGAAATACATAGTTTCAATTTATTCAACTGTTTTTCTATCATTGTTGTGTCAGTCCTGCTTTAATACTAAACTGTCTTACTGTTTCCACATTCACTTGCAAAACTATGAGAGGGAAAGAAAATAATAATAATATGCTAACCGAGGGCAAGTTTATATAACCAGTGCTATATCAGCAATATTTTTGACTCAAATGGAACTCCCCATAGTATCTTCATAGGCCAATGTAAAGTTAGATTTTTGACGCCTGATAATAGAGTGGTTTATTTTAGAACTTGATATCTTGTGATTTACAAATCCCATTGAGCTAGAAACAAATCATTCAACCCTTTGGGAATGTGTTTAGGTTTTGGTTTAATATGATTTTTCACCCTTTTTCATTAAGACCTTAAGGATGTAAAAACATATTCAGAAAAGAGGTTCTCCATATCTGGTAGCCAAAAATAATGTCTTCTAATGGATATCCTTTTTCTCTGATGGATCCTTCCCCAGGCTGAAATGCAGAAATTTTCAGGCTGTAGGCCTTGTTTCTTGAGATTCAAGTTGCATGCAAAACCCTAGTATATCATATAAAAAATAGTCTAGATACTATTTGTCTTGATTCTTGTGTTGGTGTAACTTGAGGGCTATTAAATACGTGCTAGAAGGAAAGGAAGCACATTTAATAGCTTGCATTACTGGGGTTTGGGGTGGAGAGCTTAAGATCTCAGATTTTTCATGTTCTCAGATGTCTAAAAATGTTTATTTTAACAGACAATAGGTAGTAGACACAGTTTCACAAAGATCTGTTCTGTGGCCTGTGTTCAACACGTTCACAAAAAACCTGAAAGAGAGGTTGTGCAGCAGGATGAGAGGTTGGGTTTTTTTCACATGATTCTAAGTTACTCAGCGTAGTGAGACAAAGGAAGACTGTGAAGGATCACAAAAGGATCTTATGCAACTGGGTAGTTAAGCAATCAAATGACAAATTAAATTATTCTTGATGAGTGATGTAGTGATAAACCGTGGGGGAATCCTGAGGAAAAACATGTCTATCTTCACACATAAAAGAATGGGCTGTGGACAGAGCACCACCAACAACGAGTGAGGTTGTGGGGTTATGGTACACAACTTCCATGGCAATTTCAGATTACTGCTTAGGAGCTGTCGAATCAATATTAAATGTTAGGAATTAATAGAAAAAAAACAAAAACAAAACCAACAAAGAATTCAACAAAGAGAATTGCTACAGCCCTTGTTAAAGAGCACAGTTCATCCACATCTTGAACACTGTGCATTTTTCCAATACAGGAACTGAGAGGGACCAAATGAAGCTATTAAGATAAATGCTCAAATCATAAAATCAGAAGTAAGTTTTAATTCTTTACATTGTGTAGGTGAGAAAAAAATTCCAAAAGGATGAGCTGAATGCTGGAAATCTGCATAGGTTCAAGAAGAAACTAGACAGATAATTGTATGGAAACACTATTGAGAATTATTAAGCACACAGAAAGCAACAAAGCTCAGGGAAATCAGCTACACTGAAAATAATTGAAGGAAAGGACTTTATTTTTGGAGAGTGTTATTTGTACTCACAATATTCTTTCTTGTCTTGAATAATTACTTCTGGACAATATTGGGGTTTGTGTGTTGATCTAACTAAACTTTGGTCTAAGCCAGTAAGGTCATCCTTCTGTACTCAAATATATCTATGTACCCACACACAAGTACTTGAGAATATCTACATATATATACACACTGAGTGCATGATAATACACACACACACACACACACACAATTATGTACTATCTACTCATATAATAGAAACATCTAAACTTCTATGTTCATATATATAAATATATCAAAATAAGTTGCTTAAAAACACTGCCATCCTTAATAAGGCAGTGGGTTGCACAGGCCAGCTTGTGCAAACTGGCAAAACATAGCAAGGTTCATTATTTCCATGACTATATAGCAATAAATATACAGTGAAAAGATGTTAATACGGACAGTAAAATAGATTATAATTTCACATAGGAACAGGACTCTGAGTAGTTAAATATAGTTCACAGTTAATTATCCCAGCAGGATGTAGAATGGTTATAAAACACATTGGTAAATCTGTTGGATATTCCTTCCTTTTCCAAATATAGTGAAAGATACCAGCTGAAGTATCTCTGTAAAATACAGCGATGAACCAGATGCACCACTGGTATGAATTTATTGTTATGAATTCTATAAAATTCTCTCTCCCAAAACTTTGTTACAGCACTTTTTATGTAACCAGTCAGTATGACCACTTTGTATGTATTTTCAGTTTTTGATGTATCTTTTTTAACACTAAATAAAGTTGTCAGTCTAATTGTTAAGAAATAAAGTTTAAGTATATTAAAAAAAAAACACCTTTACAAAAATGACAAGACAAAGTATATCAACAACGTGAGTAGGAATTCTAAAATGCATTACTCTTCTGAAAAGAAGAGAAAAATTTGGAGATTTGGGATATCATGTGGACGTAGACAGTATCAATCAAAATGTATTTTTAAACTTAACTTTTTTTTACAGTAATGCATTAACAATTTTCTAGGTGTAATTTTTTTTTTTAATTGATAAAATGAGAACTTTACATTTGTCTCCATAATTCTTTCATTTTAAGCATGACATATACAGAAAGATGATTAACCAAGTCTGGACATCCAGAGAACAAAATGTCACGAACAATAATAAATACATGGAATTATGTAACTAATGTTATACAAACATTTCTAAAGAGATTTCATAAACATTTGATTACTTCAATAATAAAGTTAAGATTTGTTCATTAAATACCTGTGGCAATCATCTCTCTGTATTAAAGATAAGAGGAATGTAAATACCTGTCACATGTTAACAGGTGATGATGTACCTACTATAGAAGTATTTGCCATGGGATGCAATGATTTGATCTTGGGAAGAAAAATGACAGTTCATTTATGTAAAGGAGACAAGTGATCCAGTTTGTGGAGTATTAACATGCACAACGGCATTGTCTTCTCAGATCCCAGATTTGTCAGTGCTCACCTGATACCAGAGAGTGACAATCCAGAAGATGACAAAATCTATTTCTTCTTCCGTGAAAATGCAATTGATGGAGAGCACACTGGAAAAGCCACTCATGCCAGAATAGGGCAGATCTGCAAGGTAAGATGATTCTTGGTGTGATATTGAATGACTTGCGAGCAATTTTAGAAACTGTGTTTCCTTGCCTGTGAACTATTCAATATTAACATTGGTGTTGCACTAAAGCAAGCAGCATCCCAAAAGAAAAGTAGTTTGGGAATACTATTCAATTCTTTTTTTGGGGGGACACTTCCCAAAGTACAATGTTTAGATTCAAAAGTCATAGGCATCTTCTGAGGCTTAGTGGTTGCAAAAGACAGTCCTTTACAGGAAATGTGATACTTTCAAGTAGGCCAAAAACATTTGAAGAATTTGCTTTTTAGACGTTAATACCTTTCCGTTCTCACATTAGTGAAAACCTTTAAAACAGAGGCAAAGGAAGATACAACAAAATAGTTTTTTAAAGTTTGCTGTAGAAATGGGCAACCATTCCAAAGACCATTTGTGACTGCAAAATTAATAATTTGTCCACACTGATAAATGTCCAGCTGGTTTTCTGACAGACTTTTAAAAACATTTTTGCTAATGAAATTATATTGAAAAACGTTGTACATTTGGCAACTGTGATGTTTATGGTAAAATTTTGTATTAATCCATAAGCACAATTTCAATTTACCTCCTTGAATTCAGAGGTAGCTACTTTAAAACCAATTACCCCATAAGCATGAAATCCTTGGGGCCCTTTGTTTCTATGCTTTGCAGCTGTACAACTGATCCCACTGGTCTGGCATTTTTATCTACTTTTTTCCATTGCAACGTGCATTTCTACTTTGTTTCTACCCAGTTCAGCAAAATAAACCCCCTCAGCTTTTCCAGGACATGGCGTACTGGGACCTTTGGAGCTAAATATTCTGTCCGTTTCTCTTTTTCCAGTTTTATATATGTATTGGGGGTTTTGTTTTTTAAATTATGTGTTAGGATGAAAAATAACACAATATAATGTTAAATAAAAATCATTCAGAGTTTGTGTCTTTGCAACATAATATTGCTTTTGTATTTAGAGCGTGAATTTTTCTCTCTTGTTTTCTCTAAATATCATCTTATATACTGTATTTTCTTTGTACTCTGTTGATTCCTCAAACAAAGATTGTTGCTAAATATTAATGTAAAATACTTTTGTTATTAGAATGACTTTGGTGGTCACAGGAGCCTTGTTAACAAATGGACAACTTTCCTCAAAGCACGTCTGATTTGTTCTGTACCAGGACCCAATGGCATTGACACACACTTTGATGAACTACGTAAGTGGAGAAATGGCCAAAACATAGAAATGTCTTCAGGCGTTATCTGTATGAATTCAACCTAATGTTCTTTTCTTTCTCTTGTTATTTTTGCAGAGGATGTGTTCCTAATGAACTCAAAAGACCCTAAAAATCCAATAGTCTATGGAGTGTTTACAACTTCAAGGTACAGAGCATATCATTTTACTTGCATGGAAACTTGGGTGGCTGCTTGTTTAAAGAGGCCTCTTTGTTAAAAGTGTTTTTTAAAAACATGAAATTTTCTTAACCTTTGAACTGAGAAGTCAATGGCAGTAAGAAGTAATGAATTAGGTTTCTTTCTTATGAGCAGTGTACATCATCACTGAACACAAAGACTATCAGTTTCTCAGGCTGGTCTTGCTGTTGAATTGGCTTTTTATAGTGGGGATCGGCATTTGTAGCCCTTTCCGCGCAGATTTGGAAGAACAACACAAGCATAAATAAACTTGTTTGGGGGCAGTGTAAAATAGAAAATCTGTGGAGTGAGAAATTAGCTATTCAAGGAGAGATTAGTAAAAAATACTGCTGAAATCTGCTAAGTCTAACAATTTTTTGAAAGGTCTGCTATTGAATCACATGTAACTGTGACTTGACTGTTTTTCTTTCATTGTGCTTTCACTAAGAACAAAATATACTTGTAGCTTTGGTCTGAGAAAGGTTTGCAGTACTGGTTGTATTGCCACATTTATCTGTGAAAGAAACAAATTTTAGTTTCTAAACAGAAAGAATGTTTATAGTGACGCCAGGCATAGAAGAAGGAGATTTACAAGTCCTTACTGTCTTCTGTAAGAAATGTCAAGGTAAGAAACAGCACTGGAGTTTGCACATGTGCTGCCCAAGTGACGGAAGAGACTGCTAAAAAAATAGAAAAATGTGAAGTGTAGGAAAGAATTGAATAGTTCTCTAGGGACAGCCTTACAGAAATTTACTCAAATTTGGGCTTTGGCCTTCTGGGGACAATATGTTTCAAATAGTGGAATAGCAGCCATCTGCTTAGGAAAAGGTCTGGGAGATCGTATCAGTTTTGCTGAACTTTAACAGGAGGTGAGGGAGGATTGCTCTGAGAGCATGTCAGAGGTTTGATAATCAGCACATGCAATAAATTAGAAAGCACCAAGCTGCTATTCCCATAGCTCTACCACTTGATTAAACAGACAGATAATTTAAAGAACCTGATTTGATTTCCCTCATTTTCAGCAATATCTTCAAGGGATCAGCAGTGTGTATGTACAGCATGACTGATGTGAGGAGGGTATTTCTTGGTCCCTATGCCCACCGAGATGGCCCCAACTACCAGTGGGTTCCCTACCAAGGGCGAGTGCCATATCCACGGCCAGGAACTGTAAGTACCCTGAGAAACACAGCAATCTAAACTGGGAAAACTATGGAAAATACTTTCACACACTACATGGTCCTTGAGCTGAGATTCAGGAAAGAAACTGACACAGATAACAAAATAGATAGAGTGGCAGAAGGAAAAACCAACAGTTCCTTCAGGTCCAGAATGTACTGATTTTCTTGTAACATATTGAAACTGAAATAACAACTTCACTTGGATTTTAATTTTGGCATTCATATTAACAACTTCAGAAGAAGGTTGGGTAATGGCTAGAGAATTTTACTGAAAGTCAAATGTTTAATAAATTATATTGCATTATCCCTTCCTTGGAATTTGTTTTTGGTCCAACAATTGGCTGGGCCATTCTTAGTGAGAATGAACTGAAAACAGAGGATCTGCCTGACTGTTCGGAACTTTCAGTCTAGGAAAATCTAGGACAGTGAAACAGATATTTCTACCATAGATGATAGAATGATGAGAATAGTTTCTAACTTCAACTAGCATTTTTAAAAATGCGTGCTTCTATCTGATTCTCTGTTTCTAGTTTATGAATGACTAAGATACTAGTCTATGTAATATATCCATGTTTGCAACTTTCAACTGATGCAATCGCATTCCAGAAATATTTAGCTACCTCTGAAATTTCCAGAAGTCTTAAGAAGATGGGACATTTGTGAAACAAACATTAATTGTATACACTGGGGTTGCTCCTTAGCTTGTATAAATCAGCTTGGCCTGTTTATGGTCTGAACTGTTATTGCAGAAGATGAAATATACATGTACACATGTATACATATAATTTTTGTGGAAATAATATATATGTCTCTAACATTCTTTTAAAAGTCTTGTTAAATATAAGGCACAAAAGAAACCAGGAATAACTTTGCTTCTTGAATTCATAATATTTTCTACTTTTCTCTGATATGTTTGAAATTGTCCTTTCAAACCTGGTCTTTCAACTGATATATATGTTCACCCTAATGAAAATTACTTCCTAAGTAAAAGAAAACAGTGGCTCCCTGACAGCCGGATTCCTCACTCCTTCTCTGCAACTAAAGGAATTTCTAATTTTTTCCAGAGTTAAAATATAAGCTCTGCAGCATAAAAATGGTTTCATTTTCTCATTTGATGGTGAACTTATTTTTTTTCCAATTACTACAGTTAATTCTGATATGTCAGAGTGTTGGGGGTTTTTTGAAGTTGTATTGTTTTACATCTCTGTGGAAAATGTGAATGAGTAGATATTTTTGGTATTTCTTGTATAGCAATTGTCACCTTCTTTTCAGTCTAACAGACTTGGTGTTCATTATTCTGTTTCTTTATATTCCTTTTTGATTCCAGTTTCGATTAACAATTCTGAACAAAAACAGATAAAAGGTATTATGTAGAACTATGGACAAAGAAGGATGTTGCATGTTTCTATCACAGAAATAGACTGAGATAAAGAACTGACTGCTGCACAGAGGCTCTGTTGCATTCATTCCTCTGCAGAGATCAGATGCAGCTCTACTGAGATTCTGAATGCACAACTCAAATATTTGCTCTTGAGACTGGCATATCACAGTTCTGGCCTCACTTCTGCCTGGGGCATCCCAAGATTTCTCTGAGGGTCTTGATCAGAGTTCCATATGGGAAAAGAATAACTTGATCAGCTTCTCCAGAATAAGCAGAAAAACAAGGAGCAGAATCCAGCCCTTAAGTGGCAAAGTGAACTAAGACACCAGAGCCTTTGTAAAAGTAAGAAAATGCAGTTAGGTTACAGATACTTTTATATCTGACTACCCTATCAGAATGGAGTTTATCTTTACAATTTCATTATAAAATTCTTTTATTAAGATTCACAAAGTGCAAAGATGTTCAGATTCCACTGTAAGCTGTTTTCTTGCCTAAAGGCAAATGTGATCCCAAATTTTACACGTTTGCACAGAGCCGCAGATGTAGCGCAGGAGGACGTGCACTGTAAATGTTGTTAGAGTGGCTGAGGCCAGCAGCTTCTCCCAGCCCAATGCCAGTGACTCTAATCCTGGGCTCTGCGACTTTGAAAAAAGAGGAGTGCCCTCACAGTTGCTAAAATCATTCTGTTGTATTACTAGGATAAAATTTTAAAATGTGAATTTTAAAATGAGGTGCATTTCTGACTGAAAATAAGCTTTTTTGTTTTTAAAGCGATAAAGGTGTGTATGTTTTCAATGGTTTGAAGATGTGTGGAGAATAAAGAAGAAAAAGATTTTGAAGTTCTTTAGATGTCAGACCCTTGAACTCCTTTTCCAAGAAATGCAGAAAGAGATCGGAGAAAAAAACCTGATCTTCTTACAGTAACTCATTTCCATATTGCATTGCAGTTAAACGGTGCTGAATTATCTCAGGAATTTAATAGGTGAGGTGCCAGTAAACTTCTTGAGCATCTGGTGACTTGCCCAGTATGAGTAAAAGAAAAGGAAAGTAAATGGTTCCTTTTGAAAAACCAGAAAGCTTTGTAAACAATTCTACATCAGCTTCACATGAAACAAAGAAGTTGCCAGAACTTTTCCTGTAAGATCTACAGAACATGGTTTTCTTTTTTAATTTTACTTTTCTTTTTTTAATTTTTTAACCGTATTTGGGAGAGGAGGAAGGATTTTTGTGTATACCTCATCTTAACTGAGGTACCTCATCTTGAACTCCTGTCTGATTTTCTGTGAATTCAGCTACAGAGCTTAGGTTTTCTCTGCTTCGTGGCACCAAGAGTTATGACCAAAACACTTTTTCTTCCTACCAAAATGTAGATACTGATTTGTTCTGTTGGATTGCCTACTAGGCCAGTTAGGGGGTAGTCTAGTTCCCTCCTCCTGACTGATCAACCCTCCTGGCACTATATACTGGGGAGCAACAATTGGAAGTGAATGGAAAATGCAAGAGTTCTTACACTCTACTTAAATCCAAGATGAAACTCATTTCTGCAAACTTTTTCAGGATATTTGTATTCATGTCTATATTTTGGCACATGAAAACCTATTTTTTTGTTATCAGTGGGATTGATTTGGTATATACGCACAAGTTCTGACACCAAGGATGATGTCTTTGTTGTGCCTCCTGGTTTTGTGAGCATAATATAAAGCATGACAGGGCTTTTCTCCTCAGGACAAATATTCTTTCTATTCTATTCTATTCTATTCTATTCTATTCTATTCTATTCTATTCTATTCTATTCTAAATTTCTGAGTTGAGAATCCTTTGCAAGCAGTTTGGACTATGGATGGGCTAAACCTCACCTACTGATGGTGCCCATTTTGCTTATTGAAAAGGGAGGGATTTATAGCAATGGCAGTTTGATTTCATCTCTGTTTTCTAAAGTAGGATGAGATGGCTGTGAGCTACAGCCTGGTCCAGGTAATGCACTTTAAACTTTACATGTGAAGACACAAGGTTACAATTTTGTTTTTTTTTATTCTCAGAAAAGCAAGGGATCCAAGGAGTAATCTGGGTCTCAGAATTGAGAGTCTTATTCAAACACACAGAATTATGATTCTAATTCTAGTTTTGTGATTTTTCTGCACAAAGTGTGTCTTGGTCCATAGAACCATAGAATATCCGGAGTTGGAAGGGAACCACAAGGGTCACTGAGTCCAACTCCTGACTGAAGAGAACAGCCCTAAGAATTACGCCATGTGCCTGAGAGCATTGTCCAAATACTTCCTGAACTCTGGCACCCTTGGTGCTGTGACCACTTCCCTTGGGAGCTTGCTTCATATTGCTGCAAGTAAAGTCTTTTGTTAGAAAATGAGCCAGAAAGTAAATATTCAAGCAGTTGAAACACAGCTGAGATTCATTTGCTTAGATTTGAAATGGAGGTTCATTTAGTATTTTTTCAGTATTTGCCCAGCTGCAATTAATAATACTTAGTTCTTGTGTAATGATTTTTATACACAGAGTACTTTACATCTATTATCTAATTAATTGCTATCTAATTAATCTGAGTAATTAGTACTGAACTGTAGTTAGAATATTAATTGAGATGTAAAGCAAACTTAAAATTTAACTGTAGCATTTGAAACACTGGTTTTGAGACAAGCAATGGTTTGGCCAATAATTATGAAAAGTCCATCTGATTTTCTCTTTGTAATATTTTTGTACAAAAGAGCAAGAACATATAATAATAACAAAAAGGTTAAAAAATCTTCACAAAACAAAATAGAAAACTAACTTGGTTTCTGCTTTGTCTGCTCCACATGTCTTAATCAAATATTCTTCTTCACTCCATTCTTCCCTTCCATACAAACAGCATGCAGGAATTTGCTTACTAACAAATATGCCAACAAGGGACAATTTACACTTTATGTGTCTGTGCTGGAAGCGTCCCTTTGCTGAGTATAGCAACTACTCCTTTCGACAACATTGATTTTTAAATTTCATTTCTGTTGAATTATTAATAATTTGGATCAAGGTGATAACAAAGACAATTGATTTCTTCTGTTGAGCATCCTGCAAGTCTGGATTCTTGCTTAATAAGAGCTTGTCCTCTAGGTTTTTAATTTAATTGGAAGGTATTTTATATGTGGATATAAAGGGCAAATTATCTAGGGCATTTTAACATCATTTGTTTATATCTGAAGTTCAAATACTGCAAAATAATTATTTTCAGCTGGGATTCAGTGTTTTAGATGTCTTCAATTGTTGTCTGAACAGATCAGCAGTTTGGGTCACCAAGATCTTTGACAAATATCTTTGGCCTGGTGTCGTTGTGGCTCATTTTCTTCACCCATTCAATGATACTAATAAACTACTGGTGCTTATGTTAATGTTGCAACTAACTGTTCATAAAATACCAATTCCACAGAAGAGATGAGGGCAAATGGTGGTGATCAGTCACAGTTCTTCAGTCTCCTGGTGGGGACGTGTGGTAGCTGAAAGTGGAGGAGTACTTTCGTGGCTACCAACACCATGATCTTTCCTTTCCTTTTCAGCCTCTGGTTTTTCCTTACAATTGGGAGAACATGAGCTAAATGTGAAAAGCAAAGCCCTGTGGTTTCCACAGATGAGAGGCAAAACTGTCTGGCCCACCCCTGGGTATATACAGAGGAAAAGGGACTCTCTTCTCTTTTACTTTGTGGGACCAAATTAATCCCAATGGGACACCAACAGCTCTGTCACTGTGCAGGACAGTGAGGAGTTACTGCAGTTCCTCAATGAGACTCTTCTCACCTAAGAGATCACATGGACAGTACCATGTATTCATTCACAGAATGTTTCTTTAGAATTAGTGGGGAGAAAAAGAACATTTAAAATGACTCATTAGATTTGATTTAGCGTAACAGGATCCATGTTATCGAGAGTACCTGGAGGACACAGATTTGTTGAGACAAGCAGGGATTTGAAAAGTCAGTAGAACAGAGCATTGTCCCAGAATTTAAGTATTTGTGTCCTCATATGGTAGTTTGGACTTCACTTCTAGTCAGCTTGTGAAGACAATACTTGAAAAAAAGATGGCGGCGTAATTAATTATTTTTTTGTTGCATACATAACCAAATACTGAATTACTTGCCTCACATTGAATGATTTAGATATTTTAGGATTTCTTCCTTCTGCCAATTAAAGACTAATACTAATCAATACTGGACTTAAAAGCCTTTTCCACTGAATAAGAGTAAGAAAAGTAATGTATGAGGATCATTTGCATTCTGTTAACCATATTGGTTTAAATCCAAAATAAAGTTAAAAAATAGAGACTATGAGTGACAGAATAAACTTTTGCTGTCTGTCACAAACACTTAGATTCCCTGACATATTTAATTATAGACTGGAGTAGTTGGGATGATAAATAATAAAATGTAAAACATTTCCTTTTTTCATTTCCAGTGTCCCAGTAAAACATTTGGAGGTTTCGATTCCACCAAGGACCTTCCTGATGAAGTTATCACATTTGCCAGAAGTCATCCAGCCATGTACAACCCAGTATTCCCCATCAACAACCGTCCAATCATGATTAAAACTGATGTGGATTACCAGTTCACACAGATCGTGGTGGATAGAGTAGACGCAGAAGATGGCCAATACGATGTGATGTTCATTGGCACAGGTGAGAAGTCTTGAATCTACACGTTATGCTCCTCCAGGCTTGATGGAAACACAGAACTGATGAAATTTCATACTCTGAAAGGCAGAACACTGACTGAAGAAAAGTGTAAACCTTTGAGGATTTGGGGCAGGACTCAAAACTGCATGTGGGGAGGTCTTTTTACAAGCATTCCCTGTTACAGGTTCAGGCCATGGCCTGCACAGCTTAGTTCTTTAGGAACTTTGCCAACTGGATTAACATCAAACCACCCTCTTTCCAACTGCTGCTATTAGGGATTTTTATTAGAAATGTCTTGCCTTATTAATTATAATTTCATATTAAAATGAGGGGTTTGAGGTAACCATTTTGAAGTACAGCATAAGAAGTCTTAACGTGAATGAGGCAAGTATCCAGATATGGGAAAAGTCTTGTGTGCCTTTCAAGTATTTCAAGTACTGCCTTAAGATGCTTGGCTCTTCAACCAAAAGGGTGCATTGTTTTACTTAAGATGAAAATATCTGGCACAAAGAGAGTGTTTTCAGAAGAGCTGGTATTCAAATAGAAATATGATATCCTTTCCAAAGCATTTGCAGAATCATACAGCTTGGGCATCTTAGAGAAGTGGAAATATGTGCTTCAAAAAGACATTTTTTCTAGAAAAGTAATAAGAAAGTGTGTCCAGAAATTGCATTGCAGCTGATATGCTTTTTCCTAAGTTCAGTAGTTTCAGAACTGTGCTGAGTAGCAATTGGTGGGTCTGTTTCTTCACCTCTGAAGATTTTCCATTAGTTGGCTGATGTTTCAATTATGTTGAATAAAAGTATTTTAAGCTTCTACTGAACATAATTGCTAATAATTAGACACTGGCATCATGAAGCCACAGCAAATCAAACTGAAATCCTACTGCTTCTTTTCAGTGTTGGACCAAAAAAATACCTGTCTGTCTGTCGTATAAGAGTCCAGGTTTTTACATGCTTTAAATACAATGCTGGTACTCTAGACCTGGGGTCAGGTTTCCAAAGCAATTAATGTAGGTTTCTTTCATGTTGATGCTTGAAATGTATTACGAGTAAGATGAGGGCTGATGAAGCTTTGTGTACCAAGCAGAGTGTAAGCATAACAATTCAGAACATTTTACTGCAGAAAATGCAGCTCTGCAAGAAGGGTTCCAGCACTTTAAAGCTGTGAACTGAGTTATTAGATACCAGTGCTACAGTATGTTCTTGCATAAAACATTGAAAAGTATTTTCATATGATTTTACACAACATATATATTTTCCATCACACATTAGAGACTTCAATGCCATCTACAATTCATGGTGTTCAGTGCCTTTCAACAAGTCTTGTATGACCTGATACAACCCAGAAAAAACAAATCAGTGACATATACAGTATCATGCTGAACAAACATAAGGAACTTACTTAAGTCTATTTCTTGAGCTCAAGAGGTGACATTTAACTCTCCCAAGCTTGGCCTTTGGGCTAAGAAAAATGCATTGGTTTCTGCAAGGGAAAGCAAAAAGTTCTTTCGGAGATTCACTCTCCTTTCTTCAAGACTTCTGTTAGAGTAAGATGCAAAGTAAGACAGAAGTTCCTGTCTGTTACAGACAGTCCAGGAAGATTCACTTAAACCTGAGTTACAGCTTTAGATAGTCACCATTGCATATACTGGTTCTTGAGCTATTATGTATAGCAGTTCTTATGTAAATCATTCAGGCAAGATCTCCCTCTGAAAGAACCTCAGCAATAGTTTTTACCTCTGAGCTGGGAGTTTAAGGTTTTCCTAAACCATTAATATTCAGGAGTGTGGTAAATGCTCGGGATTCCATTCAATGCTGGTGATAGCCATGCCCACAAACTATAAGAAAAGTGTTGAAACACTATTACTTGCACTTGCCAAAAGATATTTCAGCACCAAAATCCCATATTTGTAAGTGCAGTGTGCTATTACTTTTTGAAATACTACTTTTGCCTATAGAAACAATTTTTTTTTCCAGCAGGAGCTCATACCCTCATGGGATGAGAACAGGCATTACAACACCCATGCTTGGAGCTGGAAAAAGATGCTCCATGCTCCTCTGCGCTCACTGTCCTTATTGTGGTTTTCAGAATGAGGAAAGGGCATCTTCCATGTGGGGGGAAAGGCAAAGAGGCAGAACCAAGGCCCTGCCTGCTTTCTGCCAGAGAGCTGCACTGAGCCAGCTGCTCAAAGTCAGAGGAATCAGAAACAGATACACAATCTGCATGTATTACTTCTTCCCAAGCAAAAAACTAACTGGGAAGCAGATTAGGGACTGTAGTCACAGTCCATTTTCCCACTTGGTGATCTGAACCTATGACAAAGCCAGAATTATGCTCTCTGGGGTATGACTGAGTTTTTCTGCTCAGGTCTGTCCCATCAGATTAGATATATTTCTCTGTATTTTCCCAATGCTGTTAGAGCAATCTACATTATTTCCATGTGCTGCTGAACTGCAGTATGTTGAATAAATAATTTTTTTTTTTCCTTTTCATTGAATAACTGATGATAATTGAACACAACATAATTAATAGCCACCCAGTGTGGTCACATTTTCCTTTCCTGTGGGTGAAATCTTGAGCTGAGCAGTTTCTTTCCCACTGTGATTGTACCAGTGTGTTTTGCAATGAAAATAAAGTCCTATCGGCGTTCTTGAAAGTAATCAGAAAAAAACAGGATTTAAGATACGCACTTAATGCATATCCTGAGTGTCTAATGTTTGGGATCCTTTGGCACAGTTAAAGTACCTCTGTCAGTAAAGCAAATTAATAACAGTAATCTTATCTTACTAAGCAGAGCCTATTGATCCTAAAGGAGACGCCTGATTCCGTTTGTGTGAAATTGTTTGAAATACTAATCTGTAAAACTTGATCTAGAACTCAGATAAAGCCCCTCTTTGGTACCTGTGGCCTGACCAGAGTCTCCGCAGTGATTAACTCGGTGTATCTTTGACCTCAGAGGCTTTCTTGAGATCGGGCATCTGTAATTGTTGCAGGAGCCACTTAAAGGTCTGACCTTTTGTTGAAACAACATTATGGGAAACTTGTGTCTGCTCAGTGCCCACTCAGTCTGTTTTATGAAAAGTCTCCCTTTATTTCTAGGATGTGGCATTTGATGGATGGTGACTGAGGACAGTCCTAGTCCAACACAGAACACAGTTGTGACATTTTGATACAGTGTTATCTTTATTAGATCAGAGTTCCTTGTTTTTCACCCATAAAATGTATTTTTCTCAAAACCACAGTCATCAAATTATCAGGATAATTAAGGAAATTAACTCAACAATTAAATTACAAATATTACTACTGCTAAATTATTCATTGTTCTGAATTACTCTGTTGTAGAGATGTGGATTTTTTTTTCCTCTTGTTTTAAAGTTTATATTGCATTTTTTCTGTACCATTCTCTATATCTCTTGAATTAAATATATTCAATTGGAAGCATTAACCACTCCAAACCTACTTTTCTAGTATATTTTACTAGCCTAATTTGTACATGTAGATGCCTAAATAAAAAGAAGGATGTTGCTTTAAGAAATAACTGGGTTTTTTTTTCGTTCTAAAAAAGAATCTATGAAATTGTGACTAATGAAATAAAACAATTATGTACATATTCTGGGGGAAAGAAATTGCTTCTTTCTGAACTTCCAAAAATATTTATTTAGAAAGCAATATCTGCTTAAAGGAAAGCAGATGAAAAAATGAAAAATCTCAGTTCTACAGAATATTCCAGGTTTTCTAGAATATTTAAATACAAATTAATGTACAGAAGTTAAGGACCAGAATTTTCTAATGAAATCAAATTAATGTATAGAAGTTAAGGACCAGAATTTTCTAATGAAATCAATAGCTTTTAAGTTAGTATCTCCATAAAAACATTTTCAATGCATATGATCTCTTTGTCTCAATTTTATGTGCATTTTAAATATAGAAGCAGAGAGTTGTCATCTTTCTATTCAGAAGTTTCAGCTAACACACACAAATTATATATACTTATAAAATGTATATATATATGATTTTGCGTAATTGATGGTTAAATTCTTGTTTTAAGACTGTTGATGTTGATAGTTCTTTGAGAATTTTATCCACTTAAAGTGCCTTGTATTTTCCTAAACCATTACTGCTGTAGGATGTGCAACATGAAAAGTCCTCAGGGACGTAGTTATTCTACCTGTGATACATTTACATGGCACTACACTTGGCTGGTTAAAAAGAAAAGTGGCATGCAGATTGTTTCCATTTCAGAGAGTCTGCAGTGATGTGTGCCACCCTAGAAATGGTTCTTTGTGTTTTTGTTGTTTCCTGGAAATTGTGTTCATAGAAACAAAGAAATAAATCACAGATGCAGAAGCTGAATAACAGAGATGGTCTTTAGTCTCAACCATGTTCACAAAACCAAAGGCAGTGGCTCTGGAATTTCAAGTGCTGGCCTTGTTCATATTAAAGCTGATTGCAAAACTCCGAATATGTAAATTGATACAATACTAAAATGCTGGCATACACCTATTTCTAAACCAAAGGCACAAATTGTGTGCTTTTTACCCCTCAGTGAAGACCTGTGTCTTACACACAGAGAAATATAGATGCCTTAAGGGGCTTTTGCATCTTAGGTATTTTGTTTGACACAGGGAAGATCGCACATACTTAGGAGACCTAACAGCTTCATCTGTCTAACAACATTTGTGCAGATGGTTTTATATCCATTCTGCAGTATCTTCACATGCATTTTAAGAAAGACAAACATCATCTCCGAAACGGACAGTAAAACACACCTGGGTAAATTTAGCGTATTTCCTTCCTTGGTTATGAATCTGTCATTTTACACTGTCACTTAAATAGTATTTCAGTCCTGTCTCTTCTTTAATAACTATAATAGTATGTATTTTCTTTGTTTCATTTTGATAATTGAAACACTTTAACGTCCTACTGAAATTCAGTGTTTTCTGAGGTTATTTTAAATAGCAGTTATTTTGAATGAGTGATGAGAGATATGTAGCTTCATATGTGAAATGTGCTACAAGAAATTCTGGCTGCTGCAAAACTATAGTATTCATGTTGAGCACCTGAAAATCCTTTTTCTTTTTTTTCCCCCCTTTTCAAGATATTGGAACAGTTCTTAAAGTGGTTTCAATTCCTAAGGAGACTTGGCACGAATTAGAGGAAGTCTTGCTGGAAGAAATGACAGTCTTTCGGGTAAGTGCGGCTAAATTTCAAGTGTCAGGTTGTAGATTTCTCTGTGGACAGCTGCAAACTCAACTTCTTGCAGTCTAGCCAAGGAATAGCCTGGCATACCCCTCTAATTAGCTCGTCATTTAGAGACCCAGACACTAGTCAAAATAAACCTTGAAACCTTCAGTGCGAGCTGGAGGTTAATGATAAAAGAAATGGCATTCTGGGCTCTTGTTCGGTGGTTTAAAAAGTAAACTAGTATTTCTGAATCTTAGAGCTGTTGCGTGTTAGAGTTAAATATCTACCTGTGCAAGTCTGGGAACAATGCCTGTCTGTTTTCTCCCACAGAGATATGCAATATACGAATTTGTAATTGCATCAGCTCTTAACACTGTTCAGAGTATCAGCATATTGTAACTAGGAGGATACTTTAGGTAAAACAGTGATCTGCCCAGATTTCTTAGGTTTAATAATCTGAGGAATGAAACAAAGTGTTTATGTTTCAAAGGTTACTTTAGGGTCTCCTTTTCATGGTACGGCACAAGACACTGTAAACACCCCCTAACTTCAGTACTTTCTGGTGAAATCAGTCTCTTTCATTTTTCCTATTTGAGCCCCCTAAAAAATACAGCATCCCATAGGCACTCCTACAAGGCAAGGCTGAGTAAACCTTTCAAACACTTCCCAGACAGAACCCAGGGATGCCTTGTGTTTTGTACACAACAACGAATCATTTACATTCCCCCCGTTATTCTTTCTGTCAGTGAAGTTTTATGGCACCATTTCCCCATCTCCAGGCTGTTGGGGGGTTAATACCTGGCTGGGAGCACGGGGTTGATGTGACAGTGTGGAGATGCTGCTGGCTCCCCTCACTCCGGGAGCCTCCTGTCCTGTGGTCTCACTCCAGATGTGCTGACAGGGACGGTGTCCTGGACCTGCCAGAGGGGCCCAGCCACCATGTCCTCATCAAACTCGGTTGCCATCCCTTCATCTTTTTTTTCTGAGCAGAGACAAGATAGCTAAACAGAGCTTCTTATGGGCATTCCTGCCTTTACTGGTACAAGTCTTGCACAGAAACATCTGTTTTGAGTGCAGGATACCTCTAAAAAACATGCGTCCCTGTTCTTGCAATCCATGGGTTTTTTGGGGACAGAAATCTGGGGTATTTTTCTTTTTTAACATTAAATAAAGTAGAAACTATGAGAAAAAAATGAGATAAGTACTTTGTGTCTCCCAACATATTTTTTTTCTTTTTTGTGATTCAAGAAGCATTTCATGAATGCAGGGTAATTTGGCAATTGTTGATAATGTATGAGTCTCTTCCCTGAAACAAGTAGTAGTGCCAAGGTAAAGGAGATCAGAAAAATATAAAAGAAGAAAAATAAATGGAATGAATTTTATTTCAGAAAGGTTTTACAGAATTAGAATAGTTAATGGCAAATTGAAATTTGGAATTTTACTTTACATGTGTATTTTTTCGTTGCATGAAAGTGTTTTGGTGTTCTTACTTACTTGAAAGCTCATTTACCTCTTTAGACGTATTTAAGCTGTAAAGAGGGCATTAATGAACTTCAGTGGAATAAGCAGAATTTGTGTGCATAAGATATGAATCTTTCAGTAGGGAATTTCCAACAGATTTTACATGTACCTCATCCAAATGTAAGTTCTCTTTAGTTGTAAGGAGTATACATGCATCATGAACAATGTATTTTAATGCTTAAGCTGCAGTGTGCTGAATACAATGATTTTCATTTATAATTCCACAAAGCTGAAAGTCTTTTGTATCTCTTACATTGATAACAAATGCCTCTTTAAACCCCATTTGTGCAATATTTCTCTGAACAGCTGAGCAAACAAATGAGTTCAATTTTCATTCAAATATTACATTTAATTAATGCTTTCTAATATAAGGTCTGTTAACCCCTCTGTAAAGGCAAGTCCACATGTTTACCATGCACTGACCCATATCAAATTATCTCAGGATAAGCAAGTTGAAAGCTATACAAGTGTAAAAGCTTAATAAGGACTGTATTAATGTACATGACCAAAAGTATGGTGTGTGAGATCAACAGCAGAATTTCAGGTGGAATAGAGTTCATAGAGAATTGACTTGCAGAGTTTTTATTATGCTACTTTAAAAATTAAAATCCGTCCAAGAAGCTGGACCTAAAAGTTGTAACAGTTGATTAAATAATGGATATTCCAGAGTGCAAAGAACCTCTTGCTCATTTTGGTTGCATGTTCTGAAAATGCATGTAATTTTTTTGTAAGTGAAGCGTGTGCTGCAGTTAAAAAATTATATTTGGGATTAAGACTTGTTCTTATGAATAAAATTTCACAGGAATGGGGTTTTCATCTTGATATACTTAAAATGCGTTGCTTATTTCAGTGTTATTACCTTTAATAGATAGTATCTGTGAATTTTCATATAGCCATTATTATTTTCATATGACCTGAGAAGTTCTTTAAATGTAATTTTAATATTAAGTGTAGAAAGTAATTTCAAGATGTGAAACTGATGACAAAGTGAACACAATTAAATTGTATTAATAATGGAAAATGAAATATCTACAATCAACATAGCAATGAAAGATGCACCCAGATATGTGCATGCATTCTAAATCATTTAGAGCTAGAAATTATTCCACTGCAAAAGGCAACAAGTAGGACTATTACTTGGGAGCATCTAGTTTAATTTCAGGGTTTTTACATTGTACAAATAGCATTGTAATAGAATTTTTATGTTTATGGCTCATTTTATATTTTAACTCTATTTTTCCCTAGGAACCCACTGTTATTTCAGCGATGAAGATTTCCACAAAGCAGGTACTATGTGCACAAATGTTAAATCACTTTCAAATATTTATTGGTCTCTGTCTTCTAGAGACAGTAACTTGGCAGTCAGCAGAGACATATTAATTGCAGCAGCAGCATCCCATCCCTTTACATAAACAGAAGTAGTTTCTCAGGAAAATGTGACGTGCAATTGAGAAAGGAAAAGCCTAGTTTGTGTTACTTACTGGTAAGGTGGAAACTAAACACAAACTAACAGCTGTCTGGTGGCTCTCTAGAAAAAATATTAAAAATCCGCATTATAGAATGTTTTCATGACAAGAGAGACTGTTCAAAAGGAGTAGCCAAACTTAGTCCCTTTCTTTAATGGGACGAGTTCCAGTCTCTGGGGGAATAATCTGGTGCAAAAGGCAGATGGTGGAAGCAAAGGATGGAAATGAGACATCCTCCTGTCTTACTGTCCTATGCCCATTCCATTCCTGGATGTGCGTCATTCAGCTTTAACAAAAGATCAACAGATCTGACGCAGTCCAAATTTTCCATGGCCTTTTGGTTCAGTGATGTAGTTAGGATAAGGGTTCCAGACTCCAGAATTTATATTTCCTACTTTTTGCTGAGTACACTAAGAGCAAACTGCTTATAGAAAAGACATGTATTACAAAACCAGACCAGAATTAAAATGAACTGAACTTCTTGATGGATAGTGGTAAAGTTTTGTCTGACTTACAGTAAAGGTGATCTCTGCATTTCTAAGCAAATTCATGAAGCAGTTGATGAATTATGTGGTTGTGTGAAGAACATTGGTTTGTAGTCCAGGAATTAAGTGGGTATTAAGGGCCTATCTTCCAGTTTTGCCTGGAATTAGGTGGATGGATTCCAGCCACTGTCATTTCCTGTCTCAGGAGTCTGAGACATAAAATTTAGTGTCAAATTTAACTTTTTTTTTCTTTTTCATATATGTGCGGATCTGGTGGCTAATTTGGTAAACATAAGAAACTTGTTTTTGTTAATGTCATTGTCAGGAAAGAGGAGATTTGGTATTACCTCCAGGACTAGGTGCACTAAAAATTTTGCATGTTATAAGTAAAATTTAGTTAATTCATCTACCTCACTCTATACATTATTAAACGGAAGCTGAATTCATTCTGTAATGGACAGAGCCCAATATTATATTTGAAATGCTGCATATCTAACTCTGAATTCACTGTCTTTAGGAAAGTTGTCTGAAAGCATTCATGTATTTGACAAAAAATGTTGGGGGGGGGAGACTGTTCTAACATAGTTTACCACCTAGACCAGCAAAAATGGCAGGACAAAGAAAAAGGTGCTGTTGAAAACTGGGATATTTAAAAACAGACCTGTCAAGTTGTATATATGTTCACATCATACCAAAATGCTCTGCTTTGGATTATTTTTATAAGTACATTCCCTTAAAACAGCCAATCATATTTGAAAATTTACCATGCATTTTCATACAGCTTTTTGTCCAAAGCATCTTTAGTTATTCAGGACAGATTATAATTTTCCCTGAGTTTTCTGAAAACAAATTTACACTGCTAAAATTGTCTAAAGCTAAAAAAGAGCATAAACCACAAGTTATTCAGGCAGAGTAAAACTCATGAAAAATCAACCAGCCTCAGGCTAAAAATGACAGAATCATGATACACTATGACAAGCTTTTGGCAGTATGTATGAAATAAGTATATGGCAACATGTTTCCATTTTACATTTATGATTTAAAAATACTGTAGTTCTATAACTCAAACACTTTACTCATTGTGTTCTGATAAGCTGGGTGGTTTTCATATAAACAGCACGATAATTCTATGCATTGTGGAAAGCCGGAGCATGAAATGTAAATAGTAAAAACATCATGTTCTATTGAATGCCTTAAAAATAATCACTGCATTTTGTTTTTTTCACTAACAAATCTTTCATCCAATTATAAAAACATGGTACAGGGAGTTTCTCCTTATTTCTAAATGTTTTACTACTCTGGTTGTTCAAAGTTACCTCTTTTGCCATCATGCCAACATGTTATGTTACAAATTACTCTTCCTAAAGACCAAAATCTACAAATTCTTCAGGAGCAGAATTTAGCTTAAGTTTTAAATTACGTAAAGCTCTAAAGCTCCCATCTCTCCCTCTCTCTCTGAGTATGCATTTGGCCCTTAAGCAAGAGTAGCTTTGAGTAAGGAAATTTAGCCTTTATGTGAAAGACTAAGCCTTACCATGTTCCTTCTCCACTCTGCTGTCTTTAACTCAGAGGAATTATGTCTGTATTTTCTCACTGAAGCTATGCATTCCTCATGATTGTGTTCAGAGCCCTAGGCTTGTGTAACCTTATCACTTAAACACTTTATGCCTTGTTAGCAATAGACACAAACCTTCAGAGCATCCTTGAGCCGCTGCAACGCCCTGCAGCTGCCAAAGCTCCCAGTTCTGTGGGAGAGACGGCACCACTTGGTGTTGAGCCTGTCAGGTGAAGCTCCGTAATTTTTCCCTTGACTTATAAATGTGGAAGCTGGCCCAAAAGTCCAGCCTGGGTTTCAACCAAAGGTGACTTTTTGCAGAGCAAACTCTCATTTTTGTCTCAGGGTCAGGTTTGTGATATTCCTTCAAAAAGCCATTGGATTTCTGGTGACATGGGAAAAGGACAAGAAGCTCCTTAGCTGGTACAGGCCAAGTCCTTGTCTGGTGAACTGCTACAAAGAGTTTTGTTTTTCTTGTAAAGATTTTCAAGCAAAGGCAAGGCAGAGACCTTTAGAAATACCTTAGTGACTAATCTTTTATAGAATGTTTCACCAAGTACTGAATTTTATTCAGAGATCAACTTTTCTGTCCATAGTGGGCATATAGAAAGGACTGGTTTAAAATGAATATATCACTTAAACAGCATGCTGACCTGTTCTGCATTACTTTTCAAGACATTAAATTAAATCAAATGGTGTTTGAATCTCATGCTGCCTAACGTTCCTTTTAAAATTCTGTTTAAGTTCTTCCTTTTAAGCATTACATTTTTCCCATTCTGTCATTTCTTTGCTTTTTGGGCAGCACTGTGGAGCAAACAGAAACCACTGGATCATTTATAATATTAGTCTCTTCAGCTTTCCTTGAGTTCTAATACTTCTGCAAGAAGTGTTGGAGGACAGCTGTTTTTTTTCCCCTCTTTGGTTTGATCTGATAATCATCTCATTCATTTAATTAACAATGTCTTGGGAGAGATTGCCCAAAAGGCAGTTTGACTGTGGTATGGCAAAGTAAGGTCAGACCATTGATGCAAATAATTCTATTTCTATTTTCTGAATTTCATACTGCCTGAATTTTTATATTATTAGTGTCCAGAATAATGATCACCAGCTGCAGTCTAAAACCATGATCAGAAGAGCAGCAAACAGGGCTTCAGCCTTCAGGCTGTGCAGCACCTGAAACACATACTGCAGTTCACTGACTGAACTATGAACTTATCTACAAGGAATATAGTTTTTAAGTAACCCTATTTTGGCCTCACTTTTTTTTCTTATGTTCTGGTTGTTCTTTAATTTGAAAGACATTTATTAGAAATCAGGGAGGGGATTTTCGCAAAATGAAATTGGTTACAGAGGTACATAGGAAACCATTACACCATTCTTTATTTTCCCATGTGCATTCTCTGGGTTGATTTTTATATTAGTTGTACCACACGTTCCTACATGCTTATACTGATATTAATGCCCCAATTACACAGGGCTCAGATCAATACCATCTGGATATTTAAGATACTTAACTGAAGTTCTAATTTGACCTATGCTGCCTCCATAATCAGTAAAGAGAAGAGGCATCCCTTGAGAAGCAGTTAGGTCACCTAAGATTTGAATTGCTGCTCTTTTTACTGCAGGATGTACCCCTAAGGTGGGTTCTTGATTAAGTGACTTGAGTTAGAGAAAAGCAGCTCATCATGGCTGTTGCCTGTTATCTCTTCTCAAGGCTACAACACTGACTCGGACTGATTTGTAAAGTTCGGGCTTTGTGTAGAGCCCTGTGTGGTCAGAGATTTTTGCCTGGAGAATGTGGGTTTACAGCCCTGCTATGAAATTATAATAGATGGAAGCAGCTGCTTAGAAAGGGTTTAGTTTTCAATTTGCAGTGAATTTTCCTTTGGGGGCTTTCCTTGTCATATTTTCCTTGAGAAAATACCGGTGTTTATATAAATGCAGGGGATGTTTCTGTTACAATTAATATGTCTGTATAAACTGCCAAGCTGCTGTCTCTGAAAGAAGTTAACACAACACCTTTTGAGTGTTTTTGGTGTTGCTCTCTTCTGGTATCCAGTGCTCATTATTTCTAGTAGGGAGGTGACCTCAGCAATCTTCCATCCCTCCATTCCCTGAAAGTGGTGCCTCCAGGACATTGCAATGCAGGAGATGGAGAATTTTGATAACACTTCTTGAAATCCTGTTTTTTTACACCACCTTAATGTTTTCCAAGAAAGAAAAATGTGTATAAATTTGTATTTTCTTGGTGGGACTGCTTGGAGTCAGACCTTCTAGAAAGGTATTTATCATTCCACCATGGGTGCTGCGTGACAAGGTTTAAGATTTGATAGCAAAGTGTCAGTGTTTCCAAACCAGAAGGATTATGCCCTTGAGTTTTCATGTATCTATTTATGTAGTGTTCCCCTAGTTTTGCATCCCACTCATACTTGTTTTCTTTGTGAATTATTGCTAATCTGAAGTATCTCTGTTTGGACTTTCACATGGGATCAGAAGTTCAGTTTTCTCATATCTCTCTGGGGGCCAACTTCCCTAGTGGACCACATGAATTGGATATCAGAGAGGAAATTGAGAGAGACAAGATATTCTGTTGTGATGCCATGCAAGGCTGTATTTCATTTTGTATGCATGCTTTTTTATTTACTTCTGCATTTGAACTGCATCTTCTACTCAGCACTGGTTTTTATCCAAAATAAAATAAAACCTCTCCCCTCATTAAAGATATGTTCCAATTAAAGCATGTAACTTCTACAAAAGAGTACAAAACATTGGAATTACCAGACATACAAAGAAGTGCATGCATGGCAGCAATTCCAAACTGAAATATCTTAGAATCAGTCTGAAATAATTTACTTCAGGTTTCCTCCTCACATACATAAATCAAGGTAATGCTTAGGAAATTTATGTTGAAGTTTTTATTTTTGTTCAAATTCAAAAGCGTGTTCTCCATCGTGTTCTGTCACTGACTGTAGTGTTTTCCCAGTGCGGGGATCTGAATACAAAAGGAAAAATTGAAGAGTACTTTAATTTTCTTGCTGTTTAGGGAAGCCACCAAGAGCTTATTGAAAAAATGAAGTTTTTCCTATTCCCCTGGATTTTTTTTCCCCTGGGGACAATTCTGTTCTCATTCCTTTAGCATACATCAGGATCATGATCCTTTATTGTATTTGAAGTGGTTCTATGTCCAAGTGTTATATGATTATATAACACTTCTTATGCCTTCCTAGAAAAAGAAAATTGTAATTTGCAACATTTTTAAACGGTTGGGTTTTTTTTAAACTTTTGCAACAGCAACAGCTCTACATTGGCTCAGCCACTGGAGTTTCCCAGCTTCCTTTACACCGCTGTGATGTGTATGGAAAAGCTTGTGCTGAGTGCTGCCTTGCGAGGGACCCTTACTGTGCCTGGGATGGCTCATCGTGCTCACGGTACTTCCCCACTGCTAAGAGGTAGGGACAGTTCTGGATGTCTGCGTGGTTTGCTATTTGTCTGAAGTGATGGTCTCAATGTGACCAGAGGGCTTTGGAGATTTTTCATGGGATGGTAAACTGGAGCCCTTTCTCTTCCAAAGAAAACATTGTTGGGGGAGCTACATGCAATATGAAGTTTGGGTTGATTTAAAGTGATCACTGCTATTTCTTGGGCTGGCTTAAAAAGCTCCTGTAAGAAAACATTCAGACAAGAGTTGTCTCTGAAATTAACTCCTAATTTTTAATTCATTGATGAACAACAAAAAGAAAATAAATCCTTTCTCTAGCATGAAAAGGGGGCTTGAAATTAAAATAAAATCACTACTCGTGCAGGTAAATTATCCTGCATTTTCATGAATTCTGAATCAAAAGAAATATTTATAAAGTAGTTGGACATAGATAGAAACTTACCTTTTTTAGTGCTATAGAACATTATTGTTATTATTTGAAAGTGTAACTTGTATGTGTTGATGTGTGTCCAAGTTGTTCTGCCAGGTCAGAGCAAGCACTGTTTTAGAGTCCCTCTGCACTGATGCTAAAGGCTTTGCAATGCAAACATTGGTGGAAAGCTGACTCCACAAGTCAAAAATATTAAGTTTATAAAAAATCTACACGTCTAGTTGCCTAATCTGAAGGTTTAGAGTACTGTTTTCTTTGCCTTCCTCTATCTTTGAAACTTTTCCTAAGAGTATTCATGCTAGTTACTGAAGAGCTCTTGGCTACTGAAGTAGAAATTAGGAATAACTGAATAGATAATCATTTGCAAATAGAAGCAGACATTGGTGTAGTGTTGAGATTCCATTGATACATTGAGTAAAATGATAAAAAAGTGTTCATGTTAAATGGAATATGCCAGACATCTTGCACTTATGAAGAAACAAAGAATCCAAGGGTTTATATACATAAGGGTATATACATATACAGTAAATTAATTGTAGGAAATACTTAGTTGAGAAGGTCAGAACTCCAAATTCCAGGTTTAGATTGGTTGTTGAGGGAGATGAAATGTGGTAAAGGGTAGGAAGGGTGGGAAACTGTGTTAGTGTCACAGACAGTTTCAGATGAAGTGGATTAAAATTTTAAGGTTTGCATTACAATATATCCTAAACAAAACTGATGACAAAAGTAAAAGCTGCTCATGGAACAACAGGTTCTATTTTTGCACCAGGAAACAGAGTTAATCTGAGGCAAGTTTTTTGTGAAATTCCTTAGAAAATAATTTAAAAGTAGAAATTGAACCCATCCCAAAGAAAGAGCCAGTCAAATTTTCTCAGCTACGTAAGTTAAATTCTTATTTTTGGTGGTAGCGTGGCAGTTTCTCAGGAGGAGGAAGGAAAGGAGGGGGAGCAATGAGGTTTTCAAGGAGAGTCTGAGATTGACTTGATCTGAGAAGTTTTTAGGATTAGAAGTCAGTATGGTTGAGTACTGCCTCTGAGTTCAAGGAGAGGCAGTAGCATCAGGAATCACTGAACCACTCTTTCCTGCTTCTCTTTGTCCCTGAACTTCATCCTTTCTCAGCATTCGCTGGCACCCATTCCTACTCCCAGTCCATCTTCAGATCCGTAGAGCACATTGTCCTGTCATTCCTGTGCTAACGTGATGGAAGAAATAGGGCTCTTTGTCTTTTCCTTATCTCTCCAACTTATTCTGCAGACTGAACTCGCTTTAAAAGGGGCTGGGACCTCTTTTTACAGCGATTAAGGGGGTGGGGATTACTGGGGCCAAACTGGATTTCACAGCCACGGGAAAATCTTGGGGTGCAGAATTTACTCTTCTGGACAGGCCACTCTGAAAGGAAAAGTTAGTCCTGGGAAGCTGGGATCCAAAAAAAGTGTAAGAAAAAGCTGCTGTCTCTGCCACTTCCCTCCAGTTTTCCCTTTGCGGCAGCAGAGTAGAGGTCTGTGTTAGTGGGAGAGAGGATTCTCTGTTCGCCTGGTACCTGCTGTACCCACTGCCATCAGCCACTTCAGAATGCATCAATGACAAATCAGCATTGCTGGGAACAGATTAAATGTCAGCATTTTCCTAATAATGAATTATTGTAGTTTTAGGCTCCATAAAAAATTGGATAGTTGAATCCTGAGGCAATTGTGTGGCTGCTTTAAGAATAGTTTGGTTTAGGCTTTGGGGTTGGTTTCCTTTTTCTTTTCCCCTTTCTTTTTTTTCCTTTTTTTTTTTTTTTTTTTTTTTTTTTTTTTTTTTTTTTTGTGAGCTGTTATAAGCCATGATTTTATTTGCTTTCTTTCTTTGTGTATTTCACAAGTCTAAATGTCAGTCCAAAGCTCCTGTAGTGTGACCACTTCACTTTACCCCGTGCAGATGTGTTCTGGTTCATATTTCATAAATCATCGTGTTGATACAATAGTGATATGTGTGGCATTTTCCTGATATTCCAACAAAACATTTCATTCAAACTCCACTGACAGTAATATGAGTCTTTCCACTGATTTCTTTTCCACAAATTGTATCCCATAAATACACTATTTCAAAATTTAGGAAGGGGTAGCAAAACTCTTGGGTGTGGTTTTGTCATTGGTAACAAGTAATATGAAAGCATTGGAAATTATGATTCATACATTTTTTTAATCATATATAAATCAACAGAAGATTCCTTCCTACTAAAGTGTGCTAAGATGTCCTAATTAATAATTTTAAATGTTTTTATTCAGAAAAATATATAAAAGTGCTGATACAACTTTTTTTTTTTAAGAAAGAAAGCTTTTACTGTACTTCACATAACTAATTTCAGGTTTAACATTTCAGTGGCTTTCAGTGGAAAAAAATATGGTTAAAATCTTTCAGGCAAGAGGACTCAGCTGTACAGTTGTGCCTCTGCGAGAACTCTTGGTACATGCTGATGCTGGGCTGTTAGTGAGAGCCTGCAAATAGGGCTGGTGGAGAGGAGAGAGCTGGTCTGTGCTGCAGAACAATGGCTTTTAAAAATGTGGGCTGTTGTCACAAGGGAGTGACCAACAGGGCTTTTTACAAGGCTACTTGACTTTTGCATATCCGTTGCTGGATACCATAATCTGAAATCGCAGCATTGTTCAGCAGCCTAATCCTCTTTGTTCTCCTCTAATTTTTGCAAGCCCTCAGGCTTTCTCCGATTCCTAAAGTAAAGTGCTCACACTTGAAACACATCTTTGTTTGCCTTGTTCTTTTTTTTCTTTCTTTTTCATATGAAACGCTTTTCTCTGGCTGAGTTGAATTTTGTGTCACAGCTATTTAAATAAAACCAGGAGCAGACAAAGAGAGAACAACGCATGCAAAACAAAACTGTATTAAAAAGCTCTCTTCTATGGAATACAACATTTTTTTAGCACAGATCAATGTGTTTTTCAAAACAGCCAGTAGCATTCAAACTAGGAGAAGAATATACTATGTTAAAAGGACATGCAATCAAAGGTAGAACTCAAACTCAAGCTACAAAAGATAGAAAAAATTATATTTCAAAATCTTCCTTTTCAAGTTTTTATTTTGTTTATTCCAAAGACAAAACCATTTGCAACAGTTTTGTAAAAAGTTTTATCAGACGTTTTGGTGAAACCCAGGGGGGCTGAAATGGTCTGTGCTTTTTAATTTAGATTTTGTAGAAAATACAGTACTTCAGTATTCTTTCAAAGCCACCCAGCCTAACATTTCACCTATCTAAAAGATGCTGCAGTACTCAAAGTATTTTGTACTTGCAAAATGTGTACTTTTAATGCATGTTAAATTCCATAGTATGTATTTTAATCCTTCAGCAGTCCCTGTATCTGTGAATCAAGTAATGAATTTATCTGTGACCAGTGTTGCCCACACAGTTAAAAGAAACTTTATAGTTTATTTTATTTGGTATTTATTTAATACTAACAATTAGCATTAAATATTATTTATTTATTTAGTATCTTAGTGCAAGAGGTATGTATTTACCAGTTCCTGAAGATTCCACCTGTAAGAGTAAAGCCTGATTCCACCAAATGATAATGCACAGAATATAGTATTAACAATATTATTTCCTTCCTAGGGTTGTTTAGGTGCACTTGTGACCTCTGTAATTACATATATGTTCCATTCGTTGCTGTTGAGCACTGAGAAGGGCACTGACAGATTTCAAATGTGATCTTTGCAGGCGCACCAGGCGACAAGACATCCGAAACGGGGACCCGCTCACCCACTGCTCAGACCTGCAGCATCACGGTGAGCTGTGCGCACCACTGAAGGGCAGCGAGTTTGTGTGCAGTCTAGCGACTGTGCGTGAGTAGAGTAGGAAGCTTGTGAGTGATTTGTTGGTGAAATCGTCTCGACCATCTGCAAAAGATGAATATAATACATCATTATCCCAATTTAGATAGATTACAATGGCCTGGATCAGGCACTCGAGTCTATTTGGGTTTAGTTTTGGGGTATTTTTTTTTTTGTTTTCTTCAGATAAAGAGCTTAAGCATTTTAATTTTCCTGCTTCTCCTCCCTGATAATACCATGCCATCATATTAGGCATATTACATCAGAAGAAATCTGCATTTCCTTCATGGCATCAAGAAATATGTGCATGTTGCTTTACATAGTTTCCATAAGACAATAACCAAATGTGTTTGTAACTATCTTGGCAAAATATGGAGTGACCTTTGTTGTAGGAGTCAGACTAAAAGCTCTGAAGATTAGGGTGTTCATTACAGCAGGCATGCCCCATGTGCTTTCAACATGGGTTTTCTTAGACATATTTTGGTTTGCTTTTTTGTCAGCTGTTTCGTTTTCACAGTGTATTGATCAGATTCCTTTTTCGACTTGTTTGACTGACAAACTTCTCACAGTTACTAATTTGTTGCCAAACTTTTCAAAAGACCTTCACACAGAAAATTAAAAATGTCCATTTTGCTGTAAGTGAAGGGAATTCTTAGGCAAGACTTCCCTCTGCTGGAAAAAAGTGATTCCTCATGATTGTGGCACATCTACAGGAGTTATTCACACAGAATATTCTGAGTTCAAAGGGACCCACAAGGATCATCAAGTCCAGCTCTTAACTGAGTGGCCCAGGCAGGGATCCTAAACCCCTCAACCTTGGTGTTATTAGCACCATGCTCTAAGCAACTGAGCTAATCTCTGGCTTAAACCACTGTGAAAAATAAGATGACTGAAAATGGCGACACCTCAAAACCCTCATGTCCTTCCAGTCCACATAATAGGAAAAGTGATAAATAGTCCAAAATTGTACTTTTGTGTTAGCTATAATTCACTGACAATATGTTTCATTAATAGTTTTCTCTGTTTTCCTTTCTTTCCTTTTTGAAACTCACAGCTAGCATTACTATAACTTTTCTTTTTACTTCTGAGTGTCAGACTCAGGCCAATCTACTCAGAGGGAAAAAGGTGTTTTAAAAGTGCATTAATAGATTGTGATCAGAATGTAGTTGTCACTGTGAGAACCCATGAATGTACAACTAGTTTAGATTTGAATTAGTCAGTTATCACTAGTAGAAAGCTCGAAAATTTCCCATTGCACCATGCCAAGTAATACTTAAACAGTGCAGATGAGACCATCCTTGAGGCTGAGATTATATTTTCGTTTCCCCAGTAGGAAAATTACACCATTGATTTTAATATGAGCAGAAGCATTTCTTAGCTTTATATTTTTTCTATCTGGACATTTTACTCATGAGCAAAACTATGAACTGGGCTTCCACGTGTCTGTTCATTTTAATGTTCTCTAACTTTTGCTGGCTGTGCTTTATATAACTGTAAGTCTGTTATTTATTTTCATAGATGAAAAAAGCATTTCAAAACACTTTGGGTTTTTTTTTATATCTTCCCATATTTGGTAAGAATATTTGTCTGAAAAAGTTGTGTTCTGTCCAAAAGAAAGATAGTAATCCAGTTTTGCAGTGATCCAGAAATGCAGTTTTTTCATTACAGTGATCATGACAACTCAAGGTCTGGACAAAGCTATTATATGGTAGACCTAATCACAAGGGGCTTTAATACAGCTTTGCCAAAATGGGCAGAGCAAGTATGAAACAAGATGCTGAATATAGCAGTTAATGGGGAAAAGAAGACAGCATTAGAAGAATCAGTAAGTTACAAAAAATACTGAAGTAATGTAGTTCTGGATCTAGACTTGAAGAATGGGCTGTCAAAATACTTAACGGTTTTGATTGGTCTTGAGAGAAATTTTCTCTGAATCACTTGAGTTGTACATCTGTTACATTTTCCTATATTTACTTGTCATTTGCACATGATCATACATAGTACAGATGACTGCATGGCTTACAAACTTCCTATGCCAACTTATGCTGCGTTTTTTCCTTGTTTGTGAGTAGTAGTTCCCTGGACAACTGATGAAGAATTGGGTTTTTCTATAGACAAAAAAAAAAAAAAAAAAGCTCCAGCAGTCATTTACTACTCGTCTACAAATTCATTTGCAGGAAGTACCATTTGATTCTCCATGTGAAGCAAAAAAAAAAAAAAGAAAAAAAGAGCAATCTCTTAATGTATATCTCACTTTCAAAGACATTGCAGGAACCAAATTTACAGTCAGTCTAAAGCAATAGTATTTTAATTAGGTTTATGTAGATTTTTCAGTTGCTCTTTGGTGCAAATGTATAAGTGTAAAATGACTACACAGCAACATTAGAGGGAGCTGAGGATCCTTCCCTGTACAGCTGTTTGGCCAGACATTAAAGTTTAAATCTAAAAGCATGGTCACCTTTGTGGCAGCTAAAGGACAATTTTTGTTTAAGTGTAACATACTAGTGCCATTGAGAAATAAACAAGTTTAGGGGATTTTTGAAGAAGAATAATTTATTAAAGAAGAGCCTCCTCTTTTTTAGATTATTTATCCCAGGGGAAGTTCAAAGAATCACTCTGAATTAAACTGTATTGTGAGATTCATTCATCTGCAAAGCCATCTTGGTATAAGTACTTAGCCTCTCATACTTCTTCGGTTATGTCAGAAATTATGTACTTAGAGGTTATTTATCAGGGTAGTAAACTGATACTGCTGTTGGGTTCATTTTGGGAATTACTGCTCTCAGCCAGGATTTTAGGCTGAATTTCATTACCAACTTCATGACTTCTATAGTTTTCTAATTCCTCCAGCTGCTTTTTTGAACTTCTTAGACTTTCATTCTTCCTTATAGTCTCTTCAGTTTCTCAGTCCCAAAGCTCTGCTCTGGTCCTGTGATTATTCCATCACTGCTTAGTTTCTTGCACTCCACGTGCTCAATATTATATGAACTTTATTGCCATTTCTGAACCTGCCTTCTGCTCCTTCAAATCATGGAAATGGAAATTGAAGGATCTCTAAAATGCTTCCTCTCTCATTGCATATCTGTCACACTTTTCTGAAGCTGTCAAGAAATTTAAAGTGGACTTCACCTACTTTCCATGGCATTCTCTAACAGACTAGAATGTTGTAGACCAGATCCAAGAAAACAGAAGTTTGAAATGGTGTCAGAGTGCACAGTTTCTAAAAAAAGCTTAAGACTGGCTTCGTAGATGCTAAGAACGTCCTAGATGTGCTCCATCTCAGACCTTACCACCTTAACTACCTTCTGTTCCTGCTGTCTTACCCCTCTCTGGCTCCTTTGCTTTCTAATTCGTTCCTCCATTGCTCCCCATCTTCCTAACCTGGAGCTGTGCTGACATTCTTCACAGTAATGTGGTTTCTGAGAGATGTCATAAAAGCTGTTTCACTTGTTTTTTAATAGAACACCCCACTCACTTGCTTAAAAGGTCCACAATCCAGCAGAGGACAAGCAAACCCATTTCCTGTTTGTTTAGTGTTAATAGGCCATTTGGTGTTTTCTGAGAGCTGGGCAAGCACCAGTCCTTAATCTGTTCCACATCCCTTCTGCCATCCTCTCTCTGGACTGAAAGTCATTATTGACAGGCCTGGGATTCTCTATCAGAGTAAGCCAGGAGCTCAATTTTGTTTTTACCTTTGTCACAGTCATCTAACAAACAGCCTGTGTTTGCTAAACAGCATTGCCAGTATGAGAAAGGCACAGCTGGGAGCAAACAAAACTGGACAAAAGATTTCTTTGACAGGGTTTTAAATAGACATAATTTTTCTGTTAAAACATATCAAAACTAGTTCTTTAAAGATTTCCGGTGCTAAAGATCAAAAGTGGACAATGGAAACAAAGGCAAAGAATGGCAAGGAGTCAGGAGACCCCATGAGATCAGGGCAGTGTTAAATAGCCTACCAACCCCTTCCTCCTCATCTACTCGCCAGGATTATTGTTCTGTTGCCACTTAAGTCCATGACAGCATGTTAAAGAGCTAAGGTGGAGAGTTGAAACATGATGCCTTAAAGCCTCTGTGGTATTGGAGAAGAATCAAATACCATATAAGTCCTATAACTATATGATATTTCCAGCAAGTTGATGAATATCTTGAAACATTGTTGTTACAAAAGGAAGTAATTTATTTAACTTTCTTTTTCCCCTCCCATAGTGTCTGGTTTATTAACCTCATTACATTTCCATAAATTATATAAGTATGAGAGGAAATGATTAATTGAAGATCATTTCCTCGAAAACATTATTCCCGGTCATTAACAGCTTTAGCAAACTGCAGTGCCATATAATCTAAACACATTATTCTACTTTTAAATAGCCTCATGTTTTATTACTTTGCTCTAAAGTATTATGACCATAGAGCCCAGGAGGCATCATTGCAAGCATTCTGCAACTACACCCTGAGTCTTCTCGTTGCACACAATTTGCTATTAAAAATTCTTGTCATGTCCTAGATGTTTTCCTTGATGAATAATAATGAGGCTTACACAAAATTTCACAATTAAATTCATTAACTTCACATATTGAGATGTTAACAGCTGTTAGGATTTAAAATACAATGGAAAAAAAAAAAACAACAGTAAACCAAAAAACCTAGAGGTGTTGATGGAGATTTTTCAAATGGTATACTGATACGGGGAAAAATTTTTAAGCATTTCTAACTTTGAATGTTTTAAGGGAGCCCAAATATTAAACAAAAAATAATTTATTTAGAAATTAAGGGTTAGTTTCCTGGTATTTTTTTTTTAAATTTTTTATTTCATGCTTTACAGATAACCCAAGTGGTCAGACCCTGGAGGAAAAGATTATCTATGGAGTAGAGAACAGCAGCACTTTCCTTGAGTGCAGTCCGAAATCTCAGCGTGCCGTGGTCTACTGGCAATTCCAGAAGCAAAATGATGATCGCAAAGAAGAGGTACAGTAGAAGAACAATAAAGAGATGCAACTAATTTTCTCTATAAGGATAGACTGAGTCCTTTCCAAAATAATTTTAGTTTAGAAGAATTTCTCTGGAATATTAAAATTTCCATTGTTCTTCAGTGCAGTCACACTCTTATTACCATAAAATCCTGTAAGTTCCCTAATAGGTTTTACAGATTGTTACTGCAGAAAACATTCATATCCTCTCCTTACTTAGACTCCCTGCAAAACTCACTGGTTTGCATCAGAGATCCCAGAAACAGAAAAGGCTAGCATGCTATCTGGGTGTGACCTCAAACATCATACAAAGATTATATGAACTTAAATATCACAAAAGCCTTAAAATTGCCTTTGAGAAGAAGTTTAACTGCATTCACCCAGCCATACTGTTTGACTGAAGCGTAGTCTGGCAGGAGCTCTGAGACTTTACTGCAGGTAAGACAGTCAGAATGAAGAACTGAGAACTGGAGTGAACACGAGTATGAAAACTTGTACTTTTTTTTTAATCAAAAGCATATGATAGGGGAAAAACCCACTGACTTTCCCTGTTTGCATTACACTAAGCTGATACTTTATTTTTCTTCTTCTCTTGTCACCAGCATTCTTATGTTATTAATCACCCAAGTTTTCAAGTTGTATCAAGCCAGGTCACACATCTCTTAATAGGGTAGGGAGGTCAAGCTAGCAAACAAAAACTTGTTTGTTGCATTGAAGTATTTTTAAGTATACATACATATATTTAAAGCATGTTTTGAATAGTTATATTAGCTGTTTTAAATATTTTTTTATTTGTTTGCATAAGTAGTAAATTATTAAAAATTTATTCCCGGTGAGAGAACCTCAAACCGGTTAGTGCCCTTTCTTGTCTGCAGCAGCATGTGCATTCAAAGAATGAAGTTACATTCTAGATATTAATTAATTCAGAAAAAAACAGTATTTTGAACAGCTGCTTTTTGAATATTAAAATTTTTGAGATTTAATCCTTAACTACTTGTTTGTAAATTTTCCACTTATACAGAACTCACTTCTATGCATAAGGGCTTTTGTAATAAAGGAGAATAGGAAGAAAAAACCCTTTCCAGAAATAAGTCTGGGTTTGACTAAAGATAATGGTGAATGTGACCTTGGTAATACAGCCAAATGAATCCATGTTGACTTTGTTGATTACAAGCTCGGATCTTCTGTAATCTTTCCAACAACTCTGTCTGACAGAGCTGAAACAGATCTTTGTTCAGCAATAGTAGTTACTAAGGAGTAAATTCTTAATTCCCCAAACTCTTGGCATTATATCAGTTTTTCTAGAGTATTTGAGTCTTTCATGATTACGGATAACTGGCAAAGGGTTTTCCATTTTTGTAGGTCTGGGAATTCTTGGCCAAGTTTTACCAGTTAAAAGGAGCAGTAATAAAGAAGTAGCATGGTTAGAGGATATTGTGGCACATATATGAGAAATAACTGTTGAAATTACCACTTTTTCCCAATACAGATAAAAGTGGATGATCACATGATCCGGACAGAACAGGGCCTATTGCTACGAAGTCTTCACCGGAGGGACTCCGGTGTTTATTTTTGTCATGCTGTGGAGCACGGCTTCATGCAAACCTTGCTCAAGGTGACCCTTGAAGTGATCGACAATGACCACCTGGAAGAGCTGCTCCATAAAGAAGAGGACGGTGATGCCTCCAAGTCCAAGGATGCGACCAACAGCATGACCCCCAGCCAAAAGATCTGGTACAGAGACTTCATGCAGTTGATCAACCACCCCAATCTCAACACAATGGATGAGTTCTGTGAGCAGGTTTGGAAAAGAGACCGCAAACAACGCCGGCAAAGGCCTGCCAATGCGCAGGTGAACACAAATAAGTGGAAGCACCTACAAGAGAATAAAAAAGGTAGAAACAGGAGGACCCATGAATTTGAGAGGGCACCACGGAGTGTCTGAGCTACATTACCTCTAGGAACCTCATCCAAGTAGAAACTTGTATAGACAGATAACTGGAAAAAAATGCAATATTCATGAACTTTTTCATGGCATTATGTGGATGTTTACAAGAGTGGAAAGTTCAAACAGTTTCCACTAGGTTTAAATAGAATCCATTTCTAACTTTCCTAGCAAGTCCTTCCTCTCTGCTCTAAGACCAGAAAGACCAGGGTTTCAAGGATGATAACTCACCCGGACCTAGCTTACTGCTCAAAAACTTCTGCAAGTATTCAGCAGGCAAGTTTTGCTTTCTCTTTTGACGGAGATATAAACAAAATGCTGTATTTCATGTTGTCATCTTACAGAAAAGAAAAACAAGCCCCACCTTCCATCATCAGCACTACCATTTCTAGACTTATATAAAACTGCATGAACTCATTAAGCTGATGAACGTCTAAACACGTGATTGGACACAAGGATTTTGTTATTGTTTTGTCTACCAGTTCTCCTGTTTATATGTGCTAGAAGAGGAAAAACAATACTGAATGAGATTGATTGTGGAAATCTGAACAACATAAGCCATCCATCATCTGGAAGAAAAAAAAATGTGGAGTACACTGGCCTACTACTGATGACTTCTTTCAGCTTTGATCTAAAGATGTATTTTATTAAAAGTATAATTTAAATGTACCATGAAAAAATATGCAGCAAACATTAGCTCCTTTCTAAAATAGATTAGACTTTTTGTCTTAGAAATATTGTACTTTCTAATTATTGGTTTAGAGGAAAAAAAAGACAAGTTCCAATTATGAGCTGCTTTATTCTTTTGTTTGGAAAAGCTTCCAGGGGAGCTGGTCACACTGCAGTTAACCTCCTCCCCTGTCAGTAATCTATATGACATGTAACTTCAAAGCAATTTTGAAACTAAGCTATTTTAACATAAAAGTCACTGTATAGCATGGAAGTATTCTGCATTCTGTTTTTCTAAGTATGGTATTTGAAATTATTCAACTTGTATAATACCTTGCTATAGATTGAACCAATGAAGAGGAGAGCATTGATTTTCAGTTGTATATTTTTTTTAATTAAAAAAACAAATAGCATTAAAATACCCTCTGCTAATTACACTCTTGCTTTCTTGGTTCGTATTTGTGAATGCTAATATTTAAATACTGATGCTCATAGACTGTCATATATCCATGAGCAAAGCTCACATTCAGTTTAAGGAGTTGTGTTCCCAGCTCTGTGGTAGAGATTTGTCCACACTACTGACTCTCAGTGCTCCATTTTTTCTGTAGGCCAGATCACCGAAAAGCAAAGAAACAACACTAGGCCACGCAAATAAGAACGCCAAAGCCAGCTCCCCATTTTAAGATCTGAGGGACAGTTTTATCTGTGGGTAAAATCTGCTGAAGTAGCAAATTGGTGAAGTTCAGCCTAAGACTAGTTTATACTAACAGATAATTTGGTCCTGCCCTTCTGTCTTATTCTATATACAGGAGAGCAACAGGGTGAAACAGACAATGTACTTGCATCACGAGTGTCAGTTTAGGGTTATAAGTAGTGGATTTTTTCACCTCAGCACAGATGTGCCTTTGGTCCCCAGTTCTATGGTGTCCAGTTCTTTTGAGCTCATCTTTCTCCGGCCTCCCATATTTTACCTTGGTAGAGTCTGTAAATGACATAATTTCAAGTAATGTCATTGTGGGGAAAATTACTATAACAAAATCCTTAGTTTGCTAAAGAAGCTTTTATATAAAAGTGTGTCTGCACTGGTGACTGATCTCTTTTGTTGTTATTCACTCTGTGGTATTTAATTTATCAATTTATTGCTACACTATCAATCAGCCTTATCAGATATGATATAACACAACTGCTGTGACAGCTTCTCTCACAATGTGCCCCAGTCTTCTTGCCACTCACTAATTCTAGTATCCTTCTGCCTAGTAAAGCCTTGGCTTCTTGCCTCCGTAGCAAATGGATTTTCACTAACAGCCGAGTTACTTCAGTCCCCTTTGAATCCTTTGGAGGGGATGAACTTGCAAGATTTTTTTGTCATTTAATTCTTTAGGAAAAAAAAAATCACATTGGCTAGGACAAAGCTGTAGGGCCATGATTTAAGAAAACACTGGGGAATTTATTTTTAAAGCAACTTTAAGTCTCTCTTATGTTTAACCTGACTCTTGTGAACTTTAGTATGCTGTTAAATTCCCATTATTTCATGATGTGCTGAATATGGATGAATTAAAACATATGTTCAGCTATGTGCTTTTCTGTACAAAAGCATTAATTTTTCAGCTCAGCTTATGGTTAACTTCTGAGCACTGTTGTCAAATGAATTATTTAATCACAGAATATTCTTTAGCCTTTTATGAAGGGCTATTGTGTACCATCTAGTTACTACAATCCTCTTACAAAAGGAAACCGTTTTAACATGAACCTTGGAGAATTCAGTGGGAAAAATACAGATTGATTTCAATAGAACCAAAATCACTGTGTTTCCTTTTTTACAGATTCATGAAATTGCTATGTAACTTTTTTTTTCTCTACCATGCTCATAGCAACTGGTTCTATAGCAACTTGCTACAAAAAAATTGAACCAAAACCAACCTCTTCACATGCCTGAAGAAGAAACAATAAATTAAGTCAGAATTCTAAGATATGTTTTTCTACACTGAGAAAGATGATATAGGGGAACAAAATTACAGAAGTTGCAATGTTTTTACCATGACCTGGCAGTCTCATTGAACAATTGATACGATCATATCTTACAAACTTCAATCCAATCCTTACTGACATGAGTAGTTGTGTTTAAGTCTTTGTTTATATAAAGAAGAGGGCGAAAGATCAAGCCAACAGTGGAAATTTTTTATTTTTAGGTTCATATTATGGTCAAGTTATAACAACATTTAATACTGATGTGAAATGATTTTTTTTTCAAAGAGCATAGGCCTTAATGAATTCATGTATAGAAAGATGCCCTGCAGCTTCAGCAAGATTCATACCCCCATTTATGTCGTTATTGTTTAAAGCAACATAAAATTTGAAAATAAAGATTAAAATGGTATTTCTGTAAATGGCCAATAAAACCCTCTAAACCTCTAGTTACAGACTTTAGAAAAAGTAAGTAAAAAGTTGTGTTTAAGCTGGAGAGAAATAAAGGATTTCATTTATAACCAGAAAGATCTGTTTTCTTTTGTTTTAAGATATCCATCTGCAAGGAACAAAAATATATTAAATCTTATTCTTGCTCATCTACACTTTGCACTTGTATGGATCACTGAAATGGGAATTTGTTCAATGGCTCCTAAAAGCTATATGGTCATGTTAAACTATAACATCAAACTGAGAAAATGTGCATCTTTGCAAAACAAAGTTAAATCTTCATGACCCAATAAAGTCACTATGTAAAAAAAAAAATTAAATTAAATGCATGTGAATGCGCATTTACTGTTCCTTTTTATGTATTATTTAGTGAATATCAATGGTATGTGTTTAATAGTTCAGTTTTTGCTACCTACACATTAGTCAAAAAAGATGTAAATATTTTTGACTAGATAAGGAGGTACAGTGTAAAGTACTGTTATCTAGAGGTACTCCATTTCGGTGTGTTCAGCAAAATACTAAAATGCAAGATTTTGCCACACAGGTGATAAGGTGGTTTATTTGCTATATCAGTGTCTGAGTTATGCGCTTATTCTTTAAACGTATTCCTCACTGGGTAGTAAATAATTCTACTTCTGTATTTATCACTTCAATTCAGATGGGAACTAGAAAACTGGAGAGAAAGTGTAATGAAACTGCTGCTGTAAATTATTTCTTTTAGCATGTATTCAGTTGTTAAATAAACATTTCTTCCAAATATTTGAAGTTCACTGTCTTGACTGTTTACACAGAAATGTGCCCTGTAACCTTCGTGAGCATATGGAGTGCATTGATGCCAATATAATGCTATCAATGTGTATGAGCTCTGTTTATTAGGCCAGAAGGATTGCTATTTTTATTAATGGCATTTTTCATTTCTTTTTTGAAGACTACAAACTAATAAGCCTGAAATGAAAGGCATGAACTTATCTTCAGCCTATCTTTTGGCACAACTGCTGAGCTTGTGCAGATAAAGCCACACATACACGCACCCCCACTCTCCACTCTGCCCATGAACCAAACTGTAAATCAGCCTGGAAGCCACATGAATGTGAGCAAGTTGCTGTACTTGATGAAATTTCACTCTCTGCAATGCTAATGGCTTAGGACAGCTATGCTGCTTCCCTTTGGAAACTGGCTTGCACAGAAAGCAAGTGGAATAAATCAGGTTCTGTCTGTTACCAACATACCCTTGTATCCTTAGGTAAACTTAGCAGCTGTTTGGAAGTGCTTAGGGGCTCTGTCTTAAAGTAATATGCCGTGGCACTAAGCACTGTGCAAACAGCTAATAAGACAAATGCTGTCCTGGAAAGCATGAAGTTTAAATACACCAGACAAGCAGTGGAGGAAGGAAAGTATCGTTATTTCCACTTGGCACATACAGAATTGAAGAAACAACCGGTAGCACTGAGCCGTCACTAATCCATTCAGCCTCACCCATGCTCCTTCCTGTAGAGCAAGAACAGAGGAGTCCAGTTCAAAAGGATGTTGTAAGGATATTTTATGGTTACTGCTCTTTTCTGAAAATGAAACTAAGCCCTCAGCAGCAGCCAAGCAACTCAGTGAGTTACAAAAGATGCTGCAAATGCAAAAAGGACAAAATGAATATGACAAGCCATGAATCTGGTAATTGAAAAAACAGTAATTTTGTATTTTTGTGTCCAGGGCATGGCTCATAAATACCGACAGAGGAAGACCTTTGTTTCTGGATGCAGCCACACTTTGTCCTTTGCTAGAATTCCTTGCAGACCACAGCTAAGCTGAGTGTCCTCTGTTACTACTCTTTTCATTGCCAGGAACACACAATGCCTGGGGGCAACTTTCAATGGAAATGAGTGGGAAGAAAGAAGAAACATTTGGGATTTTATGCTTACTTGTTCTTATATACAAATACATAGATAGGTAGATACACATTCAAGCAGCCAGCTTTCACTGTGATAAAATCCTCTTTTCTCTGAACTATTTGAGGCTCTAGATGTAATTCTAGTACATCTCTAAATACGTTTGGCAGCTTTAGCTATAAATTGTTTTAATATTTCCACTGTGAAGGCTGAAACACACTATTCTGCATCCTTACAGGTCACATTCACTGATCTCCCCATCAAACATCCATTTAATGGTGGGCAAAGTTATCATGTTTTTTTCCAAAGCATAAAACAAAGGGACTATTATTCCTAGAATGCTCAGTAACAGGATACAAGGAGATCAGAGTATTAGTGACTCAGCCAGCTTCTTTGCTCCCCATAAATACTCACATGAAAGGTTGAAGGAGCCTCATAGTAAAACTAGAAACTGTGGAGAAGAGGCCTTGTTTGAGACTTTTTTGTCCTGGAATTTATAAAAGGTTGACATTTTGGAGAACTTCAGGATGATCTGAGCCAAATCCCAAAGCTGTAGTGAAGCAATATCAAAACTGAAAAAGTTTCACTTAGGTTAAGAAAGCAAACTCCCTTTCTTTCCTAGCAGTTTTTCACCCTTTCAGGAAATGGGTTTCCGCTTGCCTCAATATTAACCTGAAAAAGTCATTATATGGTTTATACAGTCCTTGTTGAAGGTTACTATCTTCTTCCACACACCTGGGGATCCCCATTTCTCATGACCAGCCCTCCTGGAACTGCTGTTTTGTGCAGGTGCTCCAGTCAAACTATCATGCCCTCTAGTCTTGTGACATTTGTTAGTACTGGGCCTAAAAATGTCCTGTTCTCATCCACAGGTATAAAATCAGGCCTTGGTGGGCAGCAAAAAGCATGTCTTCATTGGACTATGAGGTACCATGCAGAAAGATTCCTGTCAGGGAGTTTTAAGGGGTGGGAAATTCCGTGTGTGGGGACAGTAAGGGGTGTCTGAGGTGGCAGAGCCTGACCCCATATCCAGGATGGGGCAGGCAAGGGGACAGCTGGGGCAGCTCCAGCCCCTGGCTTCAGGCACATCCCCTGAGCATCAGGCACGGGTGGGTCTGGCTTGGCACTGCCGTGGGCAGGGCTGTTGGGATTGGAGCTGGAATCCTGCAGCCTCTCAGGGGCAGGCACTGAGTGCCAGGGGCTGCAGTGGGTCCGGGGCAGGGTGGGATGGGTGGGCAGGGTCATTAGGGCTCCTGAGGGCAGTCAGGAGAGCCCGGAGTTTGCAGCCAAGGAGGCTCAAACACCCTTCCTGGATTGCTTTTAATCTCCTGAGGTCACTTGTCTGCCACATTTAGGGTCTGTTCTCTGCCTTCGGAAAGCCCATGATAAACCAACAGCACTTGAACAGCTTGCTCCCAGTTTGATTGGTCCGGTTTAGTTGATCATGAAATAAAAAGCTGAGTGTACCCCAGTCACCAAGAATTAATGTGTACAGGATTATAACGCTTTAATCACAGAAGATCTCATGTAAAGAAAGATCTGGCTTTCTCCCCACATGTGAGCCTGCCAGGTCCTTTCCACCGAGCTGCGTCTGGGGCACTTGGGACAGGTTTTAAAGGATGAATCTGATTTCATGGACAGGCCTAATACTTTTTCAGGCCATTCCACCTTACAGCCAGGTGTGCATTAAATCTGATGGCCTGCCCTGGGAACAAAACTATTCTTTACACCTCTCAACATGGGGTACCCCTGCAGCCTGTATTACTTTTATGCTTTATCCAAATATGTTGTATTCATTTCTCTGTGAGTTTCATGGTCATCTTTTCTTGTAAGCATGTTGACATAAATTATGATTGTTTACAGAGGCAAATGGAGATGCATGTTTCTCCATGGAAAAATTATAAAAGACAACGTAATTCTGTTAGATCTACTACATCAAGTAGATATCAAATGTGACTTGAACTTCTCATTTCTTGCTATAGCTGGGGGCAGGAGAAGAAAAGAGCAGACAAAAGAAATACAGACATTTCAGCTATGTTTTGCAATGATAATTTCCTTAAGCCCTTAAGTTTTTTTCTGAGCTTGTAGCACTACATAGAAAGTATGCATTCTTACAAACTGCTTTTGCTGAACAATACTACACTGAATAGCTCCATAAATCAGAATAAAGAGATGGACTGTGCCAATTCCTCTGAAGAAGGCTTAACTTACATCTTCTGTTTGTTATTTTATTATTATAGTAGGCCCAATGTTGCTCTCTTTGTAAGGGTTTTGTCAGCACTTTTATTCTAAAGCCTTATTTTTAGGGCTTTATAATTTTGTCTACAGGTTAAAGATTTTAAATATCAGCTTTTAATCAACAAATAATTTTACAGTACCTTAAAAAAATTGCTAGACTGTGATCAGAATTCCATTTTGAAGGCAAACCAAAAAGGATTGCAACTTTAGCCATGTCAGGTAGTTGTTTTAGTAACTGCACTGCAAAAAAATTATGAGAGGAGTAAAGCTCAGCGAGCATAATGGAAAGCTCTCCACCTTGCTGGATTTTGTGTTGTTTTTGAAACATCTGCATGCTTATCAGAGGTCCTGAATGAGACAACAGCTTAAACACATTCTCTAATTGTTTGTGACTTGATCACATGTTGCTATTCCTAAAGCATGTCCTGGAGCAGAATGTATTCTTGCTTCATGCCTGTCTCTTCATTTAAGTTGATTTTTAATTTCTGTTCCATGTGAAGATAATGTAGGCTCAAGTCTTGCCCCAGTTTAACAGCTGTCTGATGTCCAGTACAGTTGAAAAAGACTGCTTGTTCTGTTTTGCATACAAGCTAGTTATGGAAAAGTGATGTTTTTTGTTCTGTGGTATTTGAAATGTAAAAGATGGAACTGATCTGGGTCTGTTACAGCACTGTGGGATTTTTCACCGTATTTCCCTTTATTAATGAAAGATGTGCACATACTTCTCTTATAAACATGCCAATGCTTCTAGAAATCAACAAGTTGTATTTTTGGTCTTTAATGCTAACCAGTATACTTAGCTATATCGTCACCCAAATAAATAAAGCTGTGTGCTCCACAACCATTTTTGTTGACTGGAATCCATCAGTCAGGATACTGAAAGGTATGGCTTTCAATCCTTTTGCTATTCACTGTGGCTCAAAATGTTACTTTTGAAAGCTAAACAGTTCGATGCCAGTGTAAAGCAATTGAATATAACAGGGCTTCAAACTATGATAAATGTTTCACATATGTATCTGTGATCTTCACAAGCTGGAGGGGGAGAAACGGCTGAATGCAGAAAAATTAAACTACTTGTAGTTAAGTTCACGGTTGCATGTCAAAATAGAAGACATAATGCAGCTGAAAAAATCTTTGGACACAGAGTGGATCACAGGCACGCTTGGCATATAATGTTTCTTTGTCTCCTAGAAATTCTGTTTGGCATTCACTGTGATTTGACAATATGTTGGCAATTGTACATACTGTTGCCTGACAGAAAAGTATTTCTGCAAATATTTGGAACTATTGTTAATACTAAATGCTTTTTTTGTAGCACTTGCATCTGGAAGACACTGAAACCTTAAGTAAAGCTCCAGGGATGCTTTCAGGTATGGTGTCCTCACAAATTATAGTTTGCTCATAATCTCTGTGTAAATTATGACAAATCTCACTAGGACCATTAAAAGGTTATTAGAGGTGGTCTGTAGTAGAAGAATACCACAACATAATATTGAGATTTTTTTATTGAGAAAAAAAAAAGAAAAATAATAATTTTAATATTAATAGGAAACAAGAACAAAAAAATCCAGCCTCTACTCAAGTGACAGTGTTTTCTATATTTTATTTTGTTTTATTTTTGAAGTTAAAACATTATTTTCTATTTTGCCACAAGTATGAATGTTGCTTCTATTACAAGCATTGAACAATTTTGTGCTCCTCGCAAGCCAGTTAAAAATAAAGACCACTAAGAAAAGAAATGGTTATCAAGTCCATAAAATGGACTGTATAACTGTTAACCCTGGCTCTTAGAATAGTCAGGTCAGTTAGATTTATATAGTAGAACCGGCACATATATCACAGAGGTAACGTGATCTATTGAGGAATACTTATTCATTTTCTCAAGGAAAGGCAGTGTGCTACTATTTCCTCCTTTCAACTGCCTTCCCAAAGTGGAATTTAATTTCTAGTGCCAAGGAATTGCATCCCTAATGCTTTATTCCAATGACTCCTACCGAGTAGATGATCCTGAATGAAGCCTGCAATATTTTACTTCTGTCACTCCTTCAAGCCAGCATTTTACCCCAACACCAGAGATCTCCAAAAGGATTTATCCACATCATCAAAATAGTGCTAGAACTACAATGCTAAAATAATTAAAAATATGAAATATTTCCATAATAAATATAAGAAGTGGTTACAATTACAGGTAACCTCTAAAGACCCAGTTTTCTATTAGAAGGATAAAGGGGTACATGCACACGCACTGCGCTGTTTTACTGCACTTGAGTATTACAGGCATAATGAACTGCTAAAAATCAGGAAAAGTTCTTGGAAATGAGTGAAATCTACTTCCACCATAGCTCTTGGAAATTCCACCATTATTAATGGAATGGGATCAAGACGGGATTTGTATTTCCTGCCACGAGTCACTAAAAGCAATGGCTTGAGGCATTCAAAGTCAGGCTCTGTATGGAAACCTGTTTTGGTAGTCAGTTAATAGAAGGAGGTGTCGAAACTGTGCTGCATTTCTAATAACATGAAGCTGCTATAAGGTAGCAGCTTCATGTTTTAGCTCTAATTTTTGATCATAATGTTTTAGCTCTGATTTTGCATTTGAACTTTAGGTATAACGGCAAGAAATGTTAATTTGATCTCCCTATTTGATTCACATAAAAGTTTACATTTCTTTTCACACTCTGGAATTATGTGTCAGTCTGTAGTCACTTGGAAAGGTGACTGACAACACCTTCAACCCCAGACAATGACCCCCTAGGCCTCTGCAGAAGATCTTGATATTTGAAAAAGACTTGGAGGAGAAAACTAAAGAGAACGTCCAGTTTTTCATACAAACACCTCTAGGGAGTGTAAGCTTTTACTATTACCAAGAAGGATATTTTCACATCATAAAAAGAGCTCAGCCTGAGTTTTAAGACAACTGTTTCAAGTCTGGGTTTTCTTTTCTCAACATCTTTCCAGAAGTGATTCTTTATAAGGATGGATTAATATAGAAAGTACAATACTCTTCTTAAAAAAATTTATGCATGTCATTCAGTTCCATGTTTCAGAAAAGAAGTACCAGAGTACCAGGTGCCTCAGAGGAAAGTATAAGCTGTTCTTCAATCAGCAGTGGGGAGATAACCTGCTCACAGGGCAACTTTTTTCCTAGTGCTCATAACTTAGAGGATACCACATGATTTAAGTTTTCAAAGACAGTTTTCTCATCTCTTTCTGTAGGAATGTGGAAATGTGGGTTGTTTGGATGTGTTCAGGGCTGTTCATTTAATTAGAGTTAGACATAATCATGTTAGAGCTTTGAGAGGCTGAAATAAATCTGTAACACATTAATTAACTTGTGGGTTATTACAAAGGTACTGTAAACCAAGGTTTCCTCATGCAGGACTGAATATATTTCTGGATAACACAGTAAGTTTCTGTATTATTTTTATGAAGTATGTGTGTCTTTGTTCATCTGTTTCATCAGATAAATGGTGGTTTAGGTTGCATATTAGTAAAAATGTCCTCACTGAATGGGTTGTGAAGATTCAAAGGGAAGTGGTTGAGTCACCATCCCTGAAAGAATTTAAAAGACTTGTAGATGTGGTGATTAAGGACGTGGTTTCATGGTGGACTTGGCAGGGTTTAGTTACTGTTGGACTTGACAAAAGACATTTTCCAACCTCAATTATTGTACAATTCTATGAATTCCAAATTGTAATCCTTCTCTATTAGGGACAAAAATTAATCGTTATTACTTCTTCATATCATAAGAACATCATGAACAAGTGTGCTGGATCAGCCCAGAAGTCCATCTTGCCCAACTAACTGTCCGGAACAGTGGTCAAAAGTCAATGTGCACATAAGACAATTAAAAAAAAAAAAACAAAACAAAAAAACAAATCCTAAAAAAACCCCAAAAATTATTCCCCAGAATAATCTCCTAGCTTTCTGACTGATATTCTCTATGTATTTCTGCTCAGGTTAAATGATAATTTTGTTCTTGTTTTAGGGTTAATAATATTTGCTGTAATTTAACCACTATTCTGCTTCAAATTGAATTATCTGATTCTTAAATAAAAGACCCTAAGGTACACTCTATGTCTCCCCACTGAGAAGTATTTTGCAGGTAAATAGATAACTATAACTATCATATATTAATAGATAAAAGATATTTAACACTCCTATGTAACATTTGGTGCTAGTTTTTATTTACTGGTGTATATTGCAAGATTGTAAAAAGACTTATGAATTACAATATTTAATCATACAATACACAAGTAAGAAGATGACCTGTAGCAAAATTGTAATTACAGCCTAAAGCAAGAAAGAGCAGGTCAATACAATAGTCAGCTGGGAAGAACAACCAGACAATAGTCAGATACTACCAATTAGTCTAATAATTGCTTTATCACAACAGCTAATGAGCTATTGCTGAGTATTGTCTTATGAAATGCCAAAGACATTTTCGTTGAACACTGTGTGAAAATCAATTGCACAGCTGAAATTCTGTAGAACAATGCAAAAAATAGGTTTATACTTCTTCTATCATTATCCATTTTATTTGTATAAGCATGATGGGAAACCAATTATGATGACAGCTGTGATAAGTCTTCTTTAAAAATTGTACTGATTATGTCTTGTTTCAGATTACCCATATGAGGAATAACTAGAAAGAAAAATAAACCTGATCCTAAATGCACAGTGCAGCCTAGTGTCTTCCTAATTCACTCTAACAGCTCTTAAAAAACAACTGAATTCAGTGAATAACCAAATTGAAACTATGTAAGTAGCAACTTTGTTTCTAGGAGTATGATTTAAATAAATGAAAAAAATATTTTATATGGTTTATTTTATGCATTGGTCTTCCTACCTATGTGGCTTCCAAAATACCGGCAGGGATTCATTGTTTCGTGTATGAACTGCTGTGTTTTCCATGATGGGGGTGAAGGTTACAGTGGATGTCAGTGTATATATGTGAACATTTAGCACATTGCCCACAATCAGAATTTGGTATTGGAATGGAATAACAGATGACTGAAAGAGGAAAGACATCTGTATATATTTGAAACCACAGTGATTATTTATCTTGGCATTTGTTCATAACTAGTAGATTAAAAGTGCCTCTTCCATAAAAAGTCAAATAATTTTTTAAACTAAATTGAAGGATTATTTATTAGATCCTTATCAAACATTAGCCTTTTAAATTTATTATAGAGACAGCCAAAATGCCTTCAATATTTTATTAAAAAGCATGTATGTTTTTCTTAATCTTCTTTTATGGATGGTCTTTCATTTCATGGGCTCCTTTAAATATTACAAGAAATGGCACAGCTCTTTGTAGGGAAAGAGTAATCAACTGAAAACTCACTTCTTAAAAAACTTGAATTTCTCCTAGAAATCTTCTTAGTAAGTATTATTTTTCTTCAAACTGTTTGGGGCTTAGAGTTATCATATCTTGGCAAAGCTAGCATTAATTTTTATTAGCTGTAAAAAACATAGCAATTTTTTCAGACACATAACCAGAATGTGACTTGATCTATAAAGGCACTTAGATACCCTATTTTTTCATGCCTTCATTAACAGATTCCTTTCTTCCTTGTGACACGTGTAGGAAACAGTGCTCACACTGCTCTACAGCTGAGAAGTCAGGCCGAGGATAACCTGAGTGGCTGGGTAACATTGCCTGAGTGCCTCAATCAGAAAATGAACCCAGCTTTTCCAAGTCTGAAACCACAAAACTATTCACCCTTCCTTAGTAATGGGCTTGCAATATGTATTTCCACATGCTTTGTGTTTGCAGTACCCCAGAATCATTCACAAAATAACCTAATCATCTACAAAATAACCTATATTCCTTACCACAATTTCTGTTTGATATGAAACTAACTACTTTTTTTTTATACATAATATAACTTTTCAATCTTTCTTTTCTTTCTTTTTTTTTCTTTCATATTCTCACTCTTTTAAAAACATATCTTGTTCCATAGCAAAAATTATATGTGGTATGAGTTCAAGCCAGCTCTGTTTAAACTGCACAGTATCTTTCAAACATATGAAATATATTTGATCAAATATCTGGGAAATATGATTTTTCCATATGGCTTAGTTTTCACATAAGGGAGTTTAGTGTTTCTTTGGAGAACATAATATGCTCAGACAATTATAATAGGTAAAGAGTTGCAAACCACAGAGTGGGAGAAGCAGGTGTCCAGCTGGATTTTCACAGAGGAAGGTCTTGAAGGTCACTGATGGTGATGAGGTCTCAGAGATTCCCAAATCCTCATAAAGCTATTCCTTCCTTTCCCAATACACTAATCTCCTACTACTCTTGATAATCCAGTGACTCAGGAAGCAAGGCCTGGTTTTTTTCCCTTTTGTTTGTCAGAAGCAGACTAAATGACAACAATTTTCTGAATTACTATTTATTGGGGTGGAACGAGAGCATTCATAAAGGTCACCACCCAGAAGAATATTCATTCATTGATGTATCAATATTTGTCTTCCTGCTGTCAGACTAGAGTCTCCAGAGAACAAAAACATAATGGTAGTAAAATTTACAGCCAGGTATGACTTTCCCCACTGCCCTAAAATGGGAACACAAACAATTTGATACCCTTGTCTGGCAGAGAACTGAGTGATGTCAGACCATTATAAAGGGAATACTTGATGGTCACTTCCTTCTGCTTTCCATTTCCCACAAAGTGATGACTTTCATCCAGATGAAGTGCTTGATCTTTGTCAGTTGTGTTTTATTCTCTCTTGCCTTTATTTCTGTTTATATGATTCAGCTTTGGTTATCATCCAAAAGAAGGTTTTTCTTGGTGTTTTTCTCCACCTGTTCTCTTTATAAATTATCATCCCCCCCATGATGTCCTCAGCTACCTTCAACTGAGAATTGTTTCCACAAAAGAGAATGTAACCACTGAAGGGAATTGTCTGAGGAAGGAGAACATGGAACAAATAATACAGCCCTCTTTGATCATTTTACTACTGTTATTTCTCATTCTCAATGCAGCAGACTTGAAACAACTTTTGAAGATTAATGAATACTAAAGTTAGTATGTTAATTGAGCATTGTAAATATTTCTACTTTTTGGGTTCATAGAGGTAATGTATTAAGAACCTTATACAGACGCACAGCAGTTTTCAGATAGCCTCAGCAGCATAGCCATTTGCTGTGCTTTGATGTTTTCAGATTTAGCCTTTGGTAAATCTGCATCTGGTTTTTCACAGTAAAAGTTGGCTAAAAGGAGGAAGAGTGAATATCCTTTCTCACATATAATAAGAAAACCAACATCCCCCCAGAAGCACTGCCCTTTGAAAGGAAGATGAGCAGATAACCCACATCTCAGATCAACTGGGATATGAGGAATCACAGACAGGGACTCTGTTGGAGAAGAGGGAGAAGATGCAGGAAGTAAGAATCAGAAAGATACTGCTCTATCTCATGCATATGATTTTCACTGTGTATATTAAGAAGTTCTGCTGTAAAGCAGCTCTAAGTGGCCATGAATGAAAGTACAGCATGTGGAGAATCCATTCAACCTCAAACCAGAAGAGAGCTGAAGTGGAAGATTGGCGGCCAATCTTCCCTGTATTCCCACCAATTTCTCCCTGTAAGGGAGAAAGCTGAGCTGCTGAGGGTCTTGGCTTTGTGTTGACAGGACTCAAGAAATATGTGCAAGAAGGCATTTTCTGTTTCCAAATAGTTATTCACTTCCACATTTTTTTACAGGATAAGTATAATAACTGCCCTTCCCTTTCTAAAACAATAAATTTGTTAAATTACTTCACTTATCTAGACAGTGAAAACAATCATAAATGCTACCACATAAAGAGTGGAGGTGCATGCCTTTGCTCAAAACAATGACATATTAATAACATCTTATGCTCTTGACACTGGTTTTCTTAAGTTTGTGAGAAAGAATCAGTGAAAAATCAAAGAAATGGAAGAGCAGAAAAAGTAAAAGAAGAAAAAGCATTTTAAAAATAAATTCTTGGAATGTGACTTAGAAATCTTATGAGAAACAGTAACTGCTTTCAATGTTATATATAGTGTTGTTTCTAATTATTTAACACCTGTTGTGAAAAACAAGGTTTTGAACATTCTTTGTAAATTATAATTACATTTGAAGAGGCAAAAAAAGAAAAAAGAAGAAGAAGAAAAAATAGAAGGAAAAGGAAAGGAAAAAGAAAGAAAAAGGAAGAGAAAAAGAAAAGGGAAAAAGAAAGAAAAATGAAGAGAAAAACAAATGGGAAAAAGAAAAAAAAAATAAGACAATGGCAGCAGTATCATTCAACCTCCTTCAAATTTTCCCTCCAAACAGAAAACAGCCATGGATTTTGTTAAATACTTGAAAGAAGAGGGACAAAATAGTAATTTTGTCTGTGTTGGTTGCTGTGGTTGCTATTGCTGCTTGAACAGAACACATAAACCATGCTGATTTTATCGCTGCTGGGTGACCCAGGAGGCACAGTGTGATACCTTGCACACACCTGGGCTCTGTTCTCCACCCAGGCAAGGCACAGCCAGATTGCCTGCTGGGAACAGCATCTTCTCTGTCCCACTCCATTCTGGTAAGGATAGAGAGCCCCAGTTGGCTGTAAGAGGGGTGTATTAACAAACTCCATTGTGGAGAACTGTGAGCCACGTCCTGAACCCAAATACTGGCTCTTATTCACTTACTAACACTGACTAAAAAAACCCAACTAAGACTCTCCCACCCTTATTTTTGAGTTGATGTCACTTCATTCAAGAGAGATGAAGACCTGAGGTCTGATCTTGAATTGGTGGCCACTCCAGTAGTCCAGATTTAGAGGCCTGACCTATGTAAAAAGAAAAGGAAGCTAAAGGCTGAACCTTAACACAAGTGGTTACTTGCCTTCACAGATCCCAGGCATTACAGATCTGGCTCAAAATTTGAATAAATAGCACTTCCCAAAGTGGAAATTTTTCTATTCTGGATATCTGCATTGTAAACATATTTTATTATGTCAGTAAGAATAACAAGATCAAAGGTCATAACGACTGCTAATAAAATGTTTTGCAAATTTTTTTTTTACTCAGTTGCATGTCCTTTATAGTCATCATCAATGCCCTGATGGAGTATGTTATTTACTGATGACTTAAAGAGCATTCTAACTAATTTTGTGCCTATGTATCTTGGTGAAAAAGTTCTCCCCTGTCACTGCCAAACCTTCCATTTTTCTTTAGCTTGACCCAGCTGATGGTTACAACAATCTAGGCTATTAAAGGTGGGAAGAGATTTTTTTCTGTTATTCTTTTAAGAGTTTATCACCTATCTTTTGTAAATAGAAGGTTTAATACAAGGCAATAGCACATAAGATCTGATGAGGTTTTTTTTAGCTTTAGGAAGTCTGTGGGGTAGATGATAGTTTTGCCTCTTCAAATGAAGTCTATCAATAAAGTCACTGAGGGTATGGACCTCTTTTACCAGGCATGATAAGCCCGAGCCTAACAGTGACAGTGGCTTAGATTTCTTTTAGCATTTCTTGCACACCTCACTTTCTGGTATGCTGAATACTTGGAAAGGAGTTGGTATGTGCTTTGCACATGTCTCAGTGAATGGTTGTTGCTTGTCTGGGGTTGTATTTCAGATGTGGTAATGGCTCTTTCAGAAGTGTATTTTTATATTCACTAATGCAGAGTTAGGCTCCAGGGTGGCTTGTGTTCAGATTGCATTGATAGGGTGAGAGAGGATTGTTTGCTCTCAGTCTCAGCTGTGCTGAAGTGTTGTAGTAACTTCTTGTGGAAGATTTTATATTCATCTAATTGTGTTTTCTACTGAGACTCCCTCCAGAGGAACAGAAGTGATAGCTGCATATTCTACAGGCTAATCCAAAGCTCTCGAGAGGCAGCCACCTGGTCAGACTTGAAGTTTTGAACACGTTACATCTGCAGCACAGTACAATACTTTACCATGTGCAAAACAAATGCACAGAAACAGAAAATCAGTAAGCATCACAGAAACAGGCAATATGATTTGGATAGAAGCATTCAGATCTTGACATCTTTGTGAAATATGTGAAAAAGGAAATAGTCTTCGCACTGTGGCTTTAGACATCTAATTTAGGTGACTAAACGATACCCTAGGCACTCTTCCCCACTCAGCAGAATTCCTGGTCACCAGTTCACTGCCTCAAGCACCTCATCTGCATAGTTCAGCTGAAATGGTGTGAATTCTTTACATTGTCTCAGACCTTCACCCTGTATGAGAACTATGAGATGCAGACACTGAATGTTTTTAAAATTGCAGTGTCTCTTTCCCAGTAACAGACATTTCATTTTACAGGCCCAAAAGAGGAAGGAACATGCTTGTGTAGTGCACACACATTGTTTTATGGAAACATTATTTTGCTAAGAATGTTGTGTCTATGGCAGGTGGCTGCCATAAAGTGGAACAAGTATGCATGAAGTATTTTCTTACCTAGACTAAGGCTTGGATACCTGCATGTCAGCTCATCCTTTGATGCAGATTCTCCTATACTGGGAATAGCAGCCAGCAAGGTTTTTGGAGCAAGGCTTTTTCAGAGATTCCTAAAGAAGCAGGGACAGTTTTGCTTGGGATTTTTCATGAGTTTGCCTTTCTGTGTATACTGGCCTTGTTTTGTGGGTATCAGCTCTGGAATTACCACCAGTACCAAAACATCTAATGAATTTCCTTTACATGCCACATGCAAACAAAAGTGGGTCAAGAGCTCATTCAGAAACAGATTACTCGTTCCTTCAGTGCAAAATGGGTGGGGAGACAAGGCTGCAGTCTCCTTCCTAATCCTCACTGATTAAGCAGTGTCCTTGTTCCGTGGTGACAAAGTTCTATTAAGTTCTAAATGGCAATGTGAGGACACATAGGAACACTCAGAAAACTTTACTGACCATGGATTTGCTCTAGTAGTTCGCAGAGATTAGATTTTGCAACATGCTGTACTTCCTCGGGGCTGAAATGCCAAGCACCAAAAGGTCAGCAGACAGCAGCATAGTACATCACAGAGCGATAATATTGCCACTTGCAGGGTGACAGACACAACAGGGAAAGCTTCTGTGCCAGCTGGAAGAAGGAGGTCATGAAGGAGGGATATTTCAGCCTTTGGCAGGGGAAAGCTACTTGGGAAGGGTAACTGAATACACCACATGTCAAGGCGGTAGACATGAGATTTCTTCAGCTATAATCTTACTGATATGCTGAGAACTGTACCAACATCACATTTATTACTGAGGCACCTAGATCCTGCAAAGATTTGCATTTGCATAATGTTGATCTGCCTGCACCGATCTGATCTACCCTTTGCCTCCAATTATCTGTCTAGAGAAAGTCACCTCACAGAAGCATGAACAAATCTAACTATTGTAGAAGCAGTAGATTATTGTAGTTTAAAAACCTATCTTTCTGGTACAAAGGATCCAATATAAGATGTAGTAAGGTAAAGTTCAACATTGATGTCAGCAGGTTTGTGGGAAAGACAGCAAAAGGATATGTGGCATCTTGGCAAAACTCTGTAGTTGTTTCAAGGACAAAGTAGAATTGTACAGGGAATTGTTGGTCAGCTTTTTCCAAGAAGTCTGGAGAACTTATTCCCACCTGGGGGAACTTGGTCCTACCAACTAATTTGGAGAACAGGAAAAAGGAAATTGCACACTGGAGGGGTTTACAGTAGACAACGGAGCAATCTCCTTATTGCTTAAACATGCAAGCTGGATACTTTTGACTCTACCTCTCTTTTGTTGTGGCACTCCCTTCCTCCCCCCAAAAAGCTGAATAAACATGAAAGATCAGCGGACGTATTACGTTTTACACAATGGAGTGTGGCTTTATAGGGCTTTGTTACATCTTGAAAAGATTAAGTGCACCTGCATGTGAAGAGTCTCCATCCCTCTGAACAATCAGGCAAAAGCACCTCGGTTACCAAGGGTACAGGGACATGCTTGGGCTGCACGTTTGTAACAAAGCTTGCTCAACCAAGGCCAGATCCCCTAATTTCTAAGGAGCAAGGCTGCCATCCAGTGGCTCTTCTCTAGCACAAAACGGAATTTAACAGCAACAGGTTTGGAGAAAAAGTTCATGTTTTCTTGATTTAAGTGGGGATCAGTGAATCTGCTAATTTCCTTTTTGTTTTAATCTTTAACGCCAGTAACATGCTAGCAGCAAACAGCATGGAGAAAAGAAAGGTTATGAGCTTACTTTAAATCATCACTAGCTTTTGTTCTTGTTGACTCGGATTTAATGTATAACTTGATAATTGTTCTGCCTACATGAAGCTGTAGATAAGCCCAAAATAATTTAAAAAAAAACTTCCTATGAAATAATAGTGTTCCGTTATTATATGCATCATATTTTGAAATGGAAGACACATGTATACATAATTCAAAGCTGATAAAAATAATTTCATTCTTCAACAGGCTTTGAATCAGCCCTCTTTGAATAGAAAGGAAATTTGAAGTTATGCAATATGCGGGAAAATTATCATGCATATTACATATATTCATCTCTGAGGACTGACAGATCTACAGGTAGCATTAGAAGAAAATTTCCTGAAGTTTATCCCCTTGCAGATCCCACTCAAACATAAACGTTTTTATCTACTGAAAAGCTGAAACTCAGGCTGGTGAATAAGGCAGAAGGATAATCTGCTCCTGAGGCAAATCATATAAATTCTCTTTGCCTCCATTTCCCTCTGTCTAAAACAGGGATAATGCTTGTCTAGCTTCCAGGCAAGATGTGAGATTCAGTACGCTGTGAATTACAAAGGATTTCAAGCTCCTCAGAAACAAGAGAGTATTTGTGTACTTCTTAATACTGTTTATACAAGACAAAAATCTATCAAAGGCTTGAAGGAGGCTGCATTGCCCAACTTCTTCCACTCTGCCTCTCCCCAGCTAATACGTCTTAGCAGACCCCCTGTCTCCCTGGGTACCGGTGAAGATCGGGGTCTGTCCTTTTTAAATGTTATTATTAACTTCAAGTACTCTTGTTTCAATAAACTCACTAACAAGGATGAATCACTCTGTTTAGTTTAACCAAAAGAAAGCAAAGACATAGTTTCACCACAGCTCCGGGGCTCTTTATTGGGAGACAGAACTCAGCTAATGAAGAGCTCTCTACCACAGACTGCAAAATTATAGCAACATCCAGTATTAAGATGAAATGGGATAAATTCAGATGCATACAAAGGCATGAATGCCAGCAGTAAGAATGCTTAAGAACCAAGCTAGAAGGTTTTGTGGTACATTCAGTGTCAGGACAGATGTTTAAATCAAATGTAGATATTCCTTTCTGGAAATCATTCATTTGGAACATTAATTTACTGGTAAAAATAAGATAGCCTCTTGTACCCCACAGATCAAACTAGACTATCACAAGGCTTTTTCTGACAGCTGGATGTGTTAACATACAAAGTAGTTTAAAAATTGATTCATTGCTAGAAATTAATATTAGGAATAGAAGAAATCGTGACAGTTGGTGAGAGTAAAGAAGAAAAACATCTGAAATAAGTTTAAAAATGGAAATACAGTGGAAGGAGCAGCTGCTGCTGACTCTTACTGGGAATTAGTAGAATGTTCACAAATATGTCATATGTGAAATGTCAAAATATTTCAATCAGTCATATATTTAGTAACACAATTAGAAATGTGGGTTTTTAATGGGAAAAAAAAGGTACTTTTTTTTTTTTACTTTTGTCTTTTTTATTTCCTGTAGAGACAACAGAGCATCTTGATATATTCTTTTTCTTCATACAAAGGTGGAACATTAAAACCTCCAGCATTTTCTCTTTATGGTGAGCAACATTTCTCTCCCATTTCCTCCATCTTTTGTCCCAACCCTGCAGATGGAAGAACCTGATTAGAAAGTGAACATTTCATAGCTGAAATGAATGGAATTTTTTATTTCAGTGTTTTGGGAGGATAGGCACTTTTTCTGGGTTTTGGTAATTCTGAGTGAATTAACCTTGCCTCTCTTTGGACATGTAAAAATCACACATTTAAATATGAGGTAGTTGCCCTCCACCTTCGCTTTCCAGCACAATCTAAACTAGAACTCCTTAGGAGGAACACAAGTGTCATTCTTTACTCCAGACAGGTTTCATGATTATTTTTGAAATTTTAGTCTATTTTTATTCAAATCTTATCACAACCCTTACTGGTTTTTTTTGTTTGGTTGGTTGGTTTTTAAAATATATTACACTTATTAAACATAAAAGCAAAGAAAAAAGGCATCTTACCTTCTGTTGGCCAGAATCCAGTCCATTCTATTTAGGATGATAATCCTACTAATGAGCTTGAGGTCATTCAAGTGGAGGGCTTCCAAAAGACCGTCATTTGTAGGAAAATTTAAGCCAGCTGTATCTCTCTCATCTAAGATTTACTACTAAGGAATTACTTAACAGTTGCTATACAATCAGAAATTAATGTCCATTTCATAGAAGAGACATTAAGTACCTATGGAAGTTGTCAGATACCAACACTGCTCTAATTTTGAAACATAACTTCTATCTTTAAATAAAAAATTCTGTCTAATAACAATCTCTTATGCTTATTTCATTGGTCATGCTACAAGCATGTTACAGTTCCCTAAAATTAACAAGTTATTTGAAATACATAACTGTAAAAATTATAATGTTTATTCAGCATATATCTCCACAGGCCCTTGCTGTCTATATTAATAACAAAAAATTAAGAGATGACGATTTAAAAAAGCAAGAAGGAAACAAAATATCCAAACCAAACTAAAAAATCCGCAACTGATCCTGACTGCTGCACTATAAGGAAGGTGCAAATTGCTTTCCTTACATGAAGACCAAGATGATAATAATGATCTCATTCTCCCTCTAACATTTTATAAATTGCCAAGCATTGTTCTATCTGTCTATTCCAGCTGGGTTCTGAAAACAAAAATGTGCACCTGAGTAAGGACAGCAGACCCTGGTTTAATTGTGCGCAGTTTTAGCTCCCTCCTGGAAGCCTTTCAGACCTGTGCAGGGAAAACAAATTGACAGATGCAGCCACACTTAGATGTTTTATTTTGCACTGTTTTTCCCTTATTGCCTCATGACTTTTGCCTGTGATATGGAATAGCTTCAGCTGAAAATTATTGCAGTGAGCAATACCCTCTAGTGGTAATCCATAGCCCCAGACTGACCTTTGCTTGGTTTTCATTGTTTTTCCATTAAACTTTATGTCTCAAGTTAGCACCACAAAACCTTTGGTTGTTCCGAGGTACAGAGGTACCGTGTCTCAGCCTAAACTCTTACAACAGCCTCTGCCTCTGTGGTGCCTCAGAGCTGGAGCTGCATCTCATGCAAAAGACCTAGGAACCCTTTGTGCCCAGAAGGCCTCTAAGAGGAGCCTGTCATTTTTGGAACCCAGAACCATGGCTTCTTACCTACTGTATGACCCCATATCACAGTTTCCTGCCCCATGGCATGACCTACTGTGTGAAACTTTGCATACTAGAAAATTAGGGATTTAAGACAGCGTAGATCATTGCTGGTCACAGACTTGAGAAAACTACAGGTGGTGAAGCTGACCAGACCTGCAGGATTAGTCCAGTGAAGACATCAAATACTAAATCTGAAAGCCCATTTTATTCTGCCGTAAATCTCCATATAGAGTTGACATTTTCCTGAGAGGTTAACTGCTAGGATGCTTGCTAGAAGAGACCTATGACCTACCAGGGAAAGTGCATGGATACCTGAGAGCATGTTCCTCTCCTATTGAAATTCCAGGGGTTTGGGCACTTAACTTTGATAATTCTATAGTGTCAAATGCTCTGTGTCTCCTGTTCTATAGGTACTCATACAGCCCTTGACACTATAATGACCAGAATACCCAGGTGACTTGGAAGGAAATTCCACACACCAAAAAAAGTTCATGGAAAAAAAACACATGGAGTAGCACATGTGAAACAATCCAAACGTGTTTGAAATGTAAAACTATTCCAATACATGTAAGTGACAATAAAAGAACTATTTATCTTTGAGTAAAAAGAGCAGCTGTGAAAACATCGGCTTCTCTCAACAGGGGCTTCTTCCAGGTGAGCTCAAATATTATCCATAAGCATATCAGAGCTGAACATTTATTTTTTGAGATTTACCAAGTAATTCCTGTGGTTATTATTTATTATTTTTAGACCTACTTGAGTTTTTAGATTTTTTTTTTCTTAAAGGCTGACAAATTTCAACCTCTGTTAAGCTGAAAAGGAAAGCTAATGTATGGGGTTTGTCTTTTTTGTTTGCTTTTGTTTTTTAAATATTATGTAAAATATCTTAAGAAGAAATTCTATAAAAACATCATGGCACCATTTCTTTGAGCTTTGATAAAAATCCTCTTAAGTGTAATCAAGTTTTAAATGTATGAAAAAGACAAGTTTTATAAAGTTGACATTCTGTCCAAGTATTTCCCTTTTAATAAAAGCACATTTTCATAGAACAGCGGGTTTGAGCAATTGTACCCAATTTTGATATTTATTTAACAGTATAATTTAGAGATTCTGGCTGAAAATGGAACTGTACAAAAATATATATATTCGCTTACAGTAAATGGCCATGCTTTGAAAAAAAACAAAAGAAAAACAACACCCCACTAATCCAAGAACGAAAAATCCTGGGCCATCAGAATAGCCAAGATGTATAATACAGAAGTGATGACAGAGTCTTTCACAAACTGGGCTTCAGAAACTGAAGTCCAGTCTGACTTTTCAGAACCTTTGAGCACATATAATCCTCACAGATATGAAATAGAAAAAGGGAGGATCACAGTTTTTCAAAATTAGCACTTAGGGGATTTGTCCAGTTCTTTTTAAACAGCATGACTGAGCTGCAACTTCAGTCAGTATTCTATATCCAGTCAAGCACCTTAAATAAAAAAATATCATTACTCTGTAAAGATAATGATTTAGCTTTCACTTTGGCATGATCCTGCTTTGTACTCTCCTTTGGTTTATGTACTTGAGCTCATAATTTTTATTACCACATAGTGCCCCAGAACTTTCCCTAATTCTGAAGGTTACTTATTCTGTTCTATTCAGAAATATCTTGTTGACACTGGATTTTGGCTCAGTGGCCTAAAGAGTTTTACTTTTCTTTCTCCCAGTTTTCTAACCATACTGTGAAGAAGAGATGGGATGTAACTGAATGCCACCTGGCTTTTGAATGTCTCCAAAGCTTTTATCTGTTCATCCAGATGGCTCAATTTGCATTGACAGTTTTTGTGGCCACTTCAATTAGCTTAAGCTGCTTCATGGTGCATCTAATTATTTCAATATGCATTTAAAAAGAACCTTAAATTCAAGAGCAGATTTTAAATCAAATGCTGGAAGGAAAAGAAATTCTTACATAAAAAAAGCAAAACCCCCCAGTTGTGCCCAAAATGTTTAAATATGTGGTGATGAATTTCCAGTCCTGTAGACTACAAAATGTTAGGTGACTTTGTAATTATTTATATATTTTATATATGTAACTTGTTGTGGTACAGAAAAGATCATTCAACTTTTAAATGTTTTTCTAACTTGTTTTTTCTTCTTTCTGTTAGATTGTAGCACCTTCTGCATTCTGAAAATCAATATTACATATAGGCCATTGTTATGTAAATACCCATATGGACCAAATTTTACTTTCATGGAGGTTACTGTAAAAGATTAATTCTAGATCAATTTTTACTAATATAGAGGAGACTGTTGTTCAGCTGTGGTTAAAAATATGTGATTCTTAAATTTCAATGACAACAAACTGGAATTTTTTAATATATTTTGAAGATTAACCCAATCCCAAACATTTCATGAAAAAAAATTTGCATGTAGTGGGAAAAAAGTCTTTGTTTTCCTTGTCTTAGAAAAATAAAATAAAAAGAGGCTTTGGGTCAGATTGTTCTGGGAGACAGTATTTAATTTTTAATATAATCAACAAAATGTTTTTGGTGTGTGCCACGTAATGAATTTGTTGTCAGCCTGACAATGCCCGACTTACATTTGCCAATATGGCACTAATTGAGTAATATGCTACTTGTTAAACATTGTCCAACTTAAACCATGTCAAATCCCCTGTATATGTGTAACTGATCTGTGTCACAAGTCCTTCACATCCTGGAGACTTCAGATTTACCACACATTCTAATCAGCCAAATTTATGAGCTGTGTAGAGGTTTCCTCTGGAGTTCTGATCTATCACCAGATAGAGATTCCTGGTCAAAATTTTAGCTTATACATATTATGTATATATACATACAAATTGCTAGAATTGATATGTTGCAATGTGACTTCAGTGCAACATCCCACAATCTCTACTTCATCATCTTATTTCGACTACATTTCTCTGTTAAGTTTATCTTAATTGTAGAGCTGCTACTTGAAGTTTTAATGAAGATATACAGCTGCTTTTGTATTCATAAGCAATTGGAAAAGGAGAATGGAGAGATATAAATGGAGCAGGGAGAAGAGATAATACAGTCAAGTTATTTCAATTTTATTCTGGTTCAAGCATAAAGAAATAGCAGTAAGACAAAACTTCAGTCTAATTTGTAATTTGATTGAGCTGCAACTGGGTTCCACTGCCTTAAAATATCTGTGGATTTGTTCGGTTTTTATCAGTCATGACTGTGACTGTTTTTTACCCACATAGAATGAAAGATGCTATAATAATAAACAGAAATTGCTTAAAAAATTAAAGTGGGCAAAAGGAATACCTTATGTTCCTAAGAGTAAGGAACAAATAGCATGACTGGTAGTTTTCTTCTCCGCAATTCCAAAGTGCAATTTTACATCCCTCCAGTAATATTGCATCATGTTTTAGTTTGTGCTGAATTTGACAAAGCTCCCTGACCTATAGTATCCACTAGAAGGTGTCGTCTCCTTAGTCATGTCTGTGTGATTATTGATGTATATGTAAGTCATTATTGAAACTTACTGAGATATTTTATTGCTCCAGCTTCTGGTACAGAAATCAGATAAACATTTTGAGAGAATGATTATTTTTCAGGAAAAGCCTAACGTGACTGGAATTAGCTTAACTAATACAGTTGTGTGGTTTTACCAGGGGTTTGTTTTAATGACCACATTTCCTTTTAGATCTCAATTTTTAAAGGCCTGCCTTATCCTTTGAAGGATGTAAAGCTAGTAGAGAGTGCCCAAGGGAGGGCCACAGAGATGGTGAAGGGACTCGAGGGGAAGCCATATGAGGAGTGGCTGAGGTCACTTGGTCTGTTCAGCCTGGAGAAGAGGAGACTGAGGGGACACCTCATTGTGCTCTTCAACATCCTCGTGAGTGGAAGAGGAGGGGCAAGTGGGCATTGAGAAGTAGATACTCAATCTCATCTCTGGTGACCAGTGACAACGCTGAAGGAAATGACCTGCAGCTGAGTCAGGGGAGGTTTAGGTTGGATATCAGGAAAAAGTTCTTCACCCAGAGGGTGGCTGAGCTCCAGAACAGGCTCCCCAGGGAAGTGGTCGCAGTACTGACCTGGCAGAGTCCAAGGAGCATTTGGGCAATACTCTCAGGCATGTTCAAGCAGTATACTACAGTTAATAAAAATATATCCCTACTTAACATAGCAGAAAACAAAACATGCTCCCATAGATTTACAGACAAATGTGTGGCAACTTTAATCCCTTTTTAATGTGTAAGCACACAACAAAAACAAAACAATGCAATTTGATAGATCGTGCAATGAAAATGAGTTAAGCAAAGTTACTGGATGTTTTTTTGCCATAGGCTAAGAACACAATACACTGGTTCATTGCATGCTCAGAAACTTGTTGAGCAGTGGGAATTTGAACATGTGTCTGAGCCTTCTGTGCAATTATTTTATATCTCACATTGCTTATTGGTTCTGACTAAGCAGTTTTCCTTTCTGTTATTTGTCATATGCAGCAGGAACATTCTTCTGTGTTTTCTGTTACATTCCTTATTCCTCAGACTTTTTTTCTTCCTTCAAGGTCCACACTGTCCTTTTTTAAAATTCCTGTGTTTTTTAACACTGTGTTCGCCCCGGCAACAGACAAAAGAAGTCCACCTCTTACACAGCCAAATTGGAAAAAATCCCAGAATAAGGAAAATATTAAATAGAGCAGAAAAAGAAGTCACCATATGGATGCTATTGGTGCAGAAGGAGAATAGCCAAGTGCACTGTGGAAATTCCCACTCGGAAGATACAAGGAAGCAGTGTTTGTTTAGCTCACACTTCTGCCAATCCAAAGGACTATCATGACCTGTAAAGTAAACCCAGGAGGTGGAAGGATTGTCTTATAAAGGGAAGCACAAATATTGTAAATTCAGTTTTTCATTGTGACCAAATGTACATGAAGAATATATTAAAAATTTGGAGAATCCCTCTCAGAGCTACCATATGGGAAAATACGAATCAGCCCAAGATCCAGCTAACTCAAGGTTATGAGGCACCTCTAGTGACAGACATCTTCAATCTAGGAAGAAGTTTTAGAGCCAACAGCTGGTACAAAGGCAAAAAATCATATCAATTTGGACTGGAAGAGGGACCCATACATTTAAAAACCAATTAACCATCATTAACTACCATCTGACTAGCCATCATGAATCATATTTTAATAATACTGGTGCACTTGCCTCTCTGTGGGGATCACATTGATATCATATAGGTTCCATATTGAATTTCCTAGTGAAATATGTAATGATATCAGAAAAATCACAGTAAATTGCATCTTTGAGATACAACATTAGGTCTTTAAGAGGATGGAGGAATGACTGAGGTATGAACCTGTGAAGATGACAGATGCTGTACACCAGTGAGCAAAGAACCTGAACTTTCCTTCGAAAAACTGTAAAAGAAAATCATCCAGAGAAAAGAAGAGAAATCAGAAAAGTCTGTGAAGTTGACAGTTGAAGAGGGAAAACTTAATCTTTGTTTAACTTTTAGCTAGGAGATTAATTTACAGTAGATTTAACTCATTATCATATTACTCAAAAACCCCACCTTTGAACAAAATATTCTATTGATCAAAAACACCGTCTGCTGAAAGATTATGCAGGAGCCAATTAACGTCTACAAAAAACCCTGAAAAATTTTATTTTCTGAGACTGTTTTTTGTAACTCAATGGCTTGTACATTCTGCATTGCATTACTTTACTTTCTGAAATACAGCCAGGGTGAGGATGTTTTAATAATGAAAGATGAGCAAGGGAAAAAAGATAGTAGCCTGTGGCTAGTGAATCACAGGCTATACTACAGATCCCCTCTTCTGTACTGTGTCAAAGTTTATTGCGATCTCAGAAGCTGGTGGAAGAAAAAGTTTTTGTCCTTTCAACATGCATTGTTGCTTTTAACTCAAACCATGAATTTAAGGGTGTATGTTTCTGTCACAATATTCTTGTTTTATATCCGAGGATTTTTTGTAACCTGGCTGAGAAAAAGATTCAAAGGAATGTTTTGAAGTTGAATACATGTTACACTAATTGGGAATACACAATACATATTCTACCATCTTTTTTTTACAGCTTCAAAACTAGCTTTTGATATTAAGTAACACCTCAAAGTCTGCTGCTGATCTAATAACTGAGCATGATCTTCAAAAAATGTCTCACCCTTTTTTTTGATGAAGATCAAATAAAAATCACACTTTCTCAGTCACCAAAGAAGTAGAAGTGGTATGTGTAAATACACAAATACTGCAGATCATAAAATAGTGGCAAAAAATTTATTTTACCTTTTTAGCTTTTAATGATCAAAACTAAATGCAATCTGGTAAAAATTTATCATATGGATTCTAGACTTGACGACTGCATTCCATTTTTTCATTAATTGTTAGACTGCAAAGGTCATCAGTTGCACTTCCCTGCAGTGAAAAATAGCCACAGAGAAATGTTAGGTCCAAAATTTTTCACAAGCATTTGCACATTGTCCCATTCTGCCTCATGGTACCCTATAATCCACAAATCATCCCTGCTGAGCAAGGACAAGTCTGAATCACTTATGTGCTATCCCAAAGATCAGGCATTGAATAAAAATTAAATACTTTAAAATTCAGTTTGATTGAAGCATATGGACAATATATTTAAGTCTTTGGTACTGAAAGGCCTCAGGGTTGAGGACTTTTCTTAAAACTTGAGCAGACATCATTTGCATTCTTGTATACATCATTGTCTACAAGAAGCTGCGAGTAAACAAATCAGCTAAACCAAGCAGCATAAGGAATCACTCAGTGTTGAGTTATCTTGCTTGACAGGAACAGCATATAACTGGTATATGGATAGACAAAATAGTGCAACAATTTAAATTGTATTAATTCTGCCTGTCAAATGTGGGACAGTTTTAAACTTATTTTATTTTTGGTTTATATTTCTGCTGTTTTAACACAAGGTAGCAGTTAGGACACATCTCTACTAGACTGTGCCTATGAAAGCCCTTATAATTCAGATATAATGAAGTTAAGACATTTTAATAGGTTACACAAATAGTGACTACTATTCATACTTTATTCAACTGTTGTTAGTGAACTGTATAAAATTGTAATTTAACCCTCTTTTCCTGAACTTTATGTTGCTCAATTTAACTTCATCTTCGCCACAGTTTCAAGTAAATGAAGTATAGCAATATCAATTCCATACCAATTATGTAAAAATTCAGTTTCTGATTTTTTTTAACTTGAAAATTAATTTCTGTTATTCTAGAAATAATGACTTCCTTGCTTGGAGATACACTTAAATCTTAAAACTTGAGTAGTTCTAAGTCTTTCTGAAGTTGTGTAGGGAAATTCACTGTGGCTGCTTTGGCATTCTGAATTAAATAACTGCCAATCACTATTTGAGGAAATTTATTTTACCCACTTCCTTTCTGCCAGCTGGAAGTCAAGAAACCCAACAGTTCTTTGAAAGATGAGATTTTGAAGCTGTTCCAGTTTAATTGGTTCTGGGTTCATGTTCTTTTATTATTTCAGTCAAAAATGTTAATAATTAAACATCCATATTAAATCTCTAACAATTGTGCTAACAGAAACACGGTAGAAATTTCAATTGAAAATATTATTCTTTTGTATAATGTAAAATGTACTGATTGAATTTTTTTTTTTTTACATTTCATATATACCTAAACATGTCTATAATTGTAATGTACAACACACTGCCCCAAGTCTATTTTTATCACATAGTTAACAGGCTAAATTTGCTTGCCAAAACTGGAGTTCTGACAACTGTTTCCCATTTTGATTCAAATAACTTCTTTCAAAATAAGGGATAAATATAAAAAAGAAAAAAACAAAAAACAAGATTATTTTTAATAAAAAAAGTGAAATGTTTTGAAACCATTTCTGATTTTCTGAAAAACACTTTCTCCTGTTTAATAACAAAGTGGTGGTATTAAATCTCTAACCCAATTTAAATGTACATTCAAACATATTAAGAAAAAATTCAGTCTGTAATTGAAGCTCAATGGACATGGATCACTTATCAAAGTGTTACAAGGGTTTATTTTTCCTTCTTAATTCCATGCATCAGGTGGTTTTTTTTCATTTAAAAGTTCCTGAGAGCAATAATAAAAGAACTGATGTCCGAGGCAAGGTTTCTGCTTCTTTATGGGCTTTTTCAGGGAAAGAAGGGAGGCTTTGACATCTTGAAGCTGTATTTGTAAAAGTCAGGTAGTAAAACAGAAGATAATTTTTCACTATCCGATATCAGAGTTAAACATGGTGTGGTTGATCTGTGGATTCAGCCTGCAAAACAGAGCATGGGCTGCTGTAGCTCCTGTACAAAAACTCTACTGCTCACTGTCATTCAGCCTCCAGCCACAGCAATCACAGGTAGGGACAAATTTTCAGAACTTTCCCAACTGGGAAAGTCTCTCAGTACTCAGCAAGCAAGAGAAGACGAGAATCCTACCTTTGGCCTTCATCCTCAAGGGAAGGAAGATTTACATATTTCTGGTATTATCAAAATGAGTTATTTGAGAAATTATATGCCATTAATAAATCTAGCATAAGAAATAAATACAGTGGCCATCCATCTTCCAGTTTGTAAAGTTAAGAATTCTGGGAATTCTAATAGAATCTCCTGGGAATGTCAGAAGGGCAAGTCCAGTTACCAAGAGATTTCTTTTGGTAAGAAATCTTACAATTTTATCCTTTTTTTCTGCTTAACAGCAATACATCCACAGACAAAAAGACTTTATTTGAATTTTGCAAAACCTTAAAAATGAATACTTGCTTCTAAGCACCTGGATTACTCAGAAATCATATGTCCCTGTCTATGCCTTTTCCCCATCCCAGCGATGCCAGTATGCAGCCCACAATTCAGCAGTCAGTAGCCCACAATCCAGCAGTCAGTGGCCCAGCAGACTGGGACCCAGAAGTGCAGTCTAACAAATATCTACTTAGAGAAATTACTAAATTAATCATTGCAATCCTTTATTTAGGGCTTTGAAGGATTAGGAAAAAAAAAAAAAAAGGGATTTTGTTGAGAGGTCTGTTTTGATGATTTTTATTTCCTGCCCTTTTTAAAAGTAATATTTTACTTAAAATAAAAATACCCTATGGTCTGTGTTAGGAATAAAGATTCATTCCCAGAAAAAATCTTTCTGGTTTGTCAATCTGTGCTTATAGAAATAAAGTACAGCATTTAACGATGCATACATCTACCTCTTTCTCTTAACACTTATAAACCTTTGATCTATTAGTTCATGCATTAATGCAACAAAAGATACTAGTTTCTAGATATGGGCAGCTTAACTTTTTCTTTTATCATTCATTAAATTTAATTTTCCTTCTATCCAGCCAGTCTCTTTTTTTGATTATCGTTGTCTCCTGCAGTGCTGTGAAAATGTTAACACAAAAATATGTCATTGCATGAATAATATTTTGTAATCCATTGAAAAGTTTTTATATGATCTATGATTTTTTACAGTTTAACCAGAGCTTCATATGAAATGAAATCTACGCTCTGAAGGCATAAGAGAGAGGAGTGATAGACCATTTCCCTTCATAAATTCTGTATTTAAAATTCTGGTTGAAGTTGTTGCTCACAGGTTGCATTTAACTGTTACTGAAAAAGAGGAAACAGAAGCAAATTTGAATCTACCTATTCACCAAAGTCTTTGAGGTCTCTGTCCTGGATGATAGTAATGAGAAACATATGTAGGATAAATATAAAGGACAATCTGTGACCAAGTGTTCAATAAAAAAAGGCAACTCAAAAGATCAACTTTCATGATTCACGCCACTGGATGTGCAAAAGTCCCTTAAGCAATTATACTTGGTATAGTATATCCTGAAAATACCTCTTTTTTTTTTTACAAGAACATTAATCCTATATTTGTTCTTCTCTGTCTTTCTTTTTGGTTAGTTCTAGACAAGCTAGTATCACTTTTTCTCTGTTATTGTAAGAAAATCACTTAAGAAATAAATAGTGGACAATTATTAACTAAAACTTTTCACAGGTTGTACAAGGTATGTAACTTGTAATCGAACCTTCCTAGATCACTTCTTTTAACTCTCTGTACCTCCCTTGGCTGTCAATATTGTGGAATACCAAAGTATTGCAAATGCCTCGCACTAATCAAGAGAGTATCTCCTGTGAACGAAAATGACAATAATTTTGTCTTTTTCATTGTACTGTTTCTTCCTGCTCCTTCCCTGCAATGCAATTTTGTGACATAGTGGAAATTTCTGGGGACAGCTAAACAGACTGAATTGGGTCTCTGATCCCCTGCAGTTGGTTCCCTCATTCCCCTATAATGCCAAAAAGCGCACCAGCAGGCATTGAGTTATTTCTTCGTGTTCATGCTTGCTCAAGAAAACTTCAAGAAAATTTCTGGATGATCATAAAATCTTTTAAAAAAATATTTGTGACTGTCTCATGATGGGAGCCAAACAGAAATTCAAATCTTATCTCCTATAATGATGGACTAATAATGGTCACCACAGGTCTAAATCAACCAGGGGTTGTGTTGAAGCAGAAACAGGAGACTGACCAAAACTGCCTCACAGGCCATGTTGCCAAGAGGTGACTTACCCAGACCACATTAATTGGTGGTGAAAGTCAGGGATGTGAGGCACTGTAGGAACAGATGATGAGTAGGGTGATGCAAGAAAGCTGCAGAGAGGCTGAAGCTCCCACAAAGTACTACAGCGTTGGCTTCTTCAATAAAAATTGTACAACATTAGCAGTCTTCTCAAATCCCTGGGTAAATAGGATCTCACCACCTGGAGCTCCTGCCCTGAGCTCAGGAACTTTCTGTTGTGGAGGGACAGTACTTAACCAGAGTCCAGAGGAAGATACATTACTAGAGGCAGACTTGTCCAGCTGGTTATGCTTTGTAGGCCTGCAAAGACTCCTTTGCCAGTCTCGTCTGTAAATGACAGCATTTCCTGCTGAGAGCCCATGTTTGGGTATGTACAAAGTATGAGAGTGTCACATTTGCTGTGATGGTGGGGTGCTGTATTTTGCTTTTTCGTGGAGGTACATGGGAAGTAGCTGGAGAGCACAATGTGTACTGAAATTATCATTTGGTTCAACCAGACACTGTTTCGGAGCATCAGGCAGCTACACCAGTGTCTTGAAATCCTGAACAATCTGGCCCAGTGAGAAAGTGATCTTTTTCTGGCCTGTTTTATCTAGTCCTGAAAGAAAAGAAAGAAAGAAGGAAAGAAAGAATGAAAGAATAAAAGAATGAAAGAACAAAAGAAAGAACGAAAGAACAAAAAGAAAAGGTCATGTTTACCTCATATTGTCTGC
>VZTX01013253.1:627818-644186 GCA_013400915.1 Pardalotus punctatus
GGAAAATCCTTTTTTCAAGGTTCTTTCTAAGCAACTGTGTATTAAACTCATCAGAGAAAAAAGTTTGCATCCCTGAGTCAAAGTGCATAATGAAACACAGCTTTCTCTTGACACCACAATGGAAAACAATTCACCTTTTATACACTAATATTTGTTTCATTCTGATTGTTTGTCTTGGAGAGACAAGCCTGATCTGCTTGCCTTTTAAAAAATAGGGCAATAAAAAATAAGAGCCAAACAAACACGCAGAAAATTAAAAAAAAAAAAAAAAAATACAAAACCAACCAAACACTTTAGATGTAGTCTGGGTGAGTCCTGTGGAAATACAGTCATACTGCCCTGGCAGCCATCACCTTGCTGTTCTTATGCAGTGTCTTGAAAAGGAGAAATCCAAACCACGACCAGAGCAGCAGTGCACATACCCAGAAATAATCTCTTTGCAGATGTTCTTCACAAGTGTATCAGTGCATATATAAGGGTAAAGTGTACAACTATATCCGTGCACAAGTACAATTTATAATATATAGTCCAAATATTGCATTTATTACACATCACTAGTGTTAATTAGAATGGGTTAAGTAAAACTTGCACAAGTGATTGTGACAGGGTCAACAATGTATTAAAGTTCAGCTATAATAGAACCCTTAATTTTCTCAAAGGGTGAAGATTTTTTGAATAAAAAAACATTTAAAAGTGCTTTTGATGCATTTAATGTTCCCTTTCATTACTGTTCTTTCCTGTTTCCTGATATTGATTTACATCTTTAGTGACCCTTATTTGGTACAAGTCAGCTATTTTTTGCTGCAGCTGTCACTTTACAGGAAATGTGTGTTGCACATCACAGATGAATCACTCTTCCAAGTTATCTATGCACTGCAACTTAATGTCATATCAGGCAGAGGGAGGATACATAGGAAATAGACTTCAGGACTCAAGAAACTCTTTAGGTTCCTGTCACTGCACATAGATGTCATGTTGATTTATCTGACACTTTATTTCAGATACAGGGATTTTTCTGCTTGCAAAACCTTTCTTCATAAGGTAGCTCAGCTTGGTAGCTCAGAAAACTCAGGCTGCTTGCACTAAAAAGAGCATAAGATGTTCTAACAAATCTTAAGAGTCACAGCAGGTAATGGTGAACTTCAAAACTTTTAGCATTTGGCTTTGATTGAGGTAAGAATCAAAGAGCCTGGGTAGGCAACTGAGCCAGTCTAACATCATGAGTTAGTGATTCAAGGTTGGGAGTCTCCGTTTTCAAGCTTTCTCAAAATATTTTTATCCTCTTGCTGTGTTCCTGGCAGAAAGTTGCAGAAGAACAAGCGCTATTCATGCAAATTACAAGGCATCTGTGGTTTCTTTGCTGTGAAATATTATTGAGGCCAACATATTACATGACTTAAAACAAGACTAGACACTTATATACAAGGCAGAAAAATTCAGAGTGATACTTCTAAAAATTCACCCTAGTATTCTATAAAGTACAAAAAATTGTACAAATAAGGTGGATCATAATGAATAGCATAAATGACTGCTTTATAGAAAGTGATCAGCAAGGGTTGCCAAAGAAGCCACTAGGAAATATCACTAGATCAAACTGTAAATACCCTACTGCAATACCTCTTCTTCTTTTCTCTGAAGTTGTTTAAAATGTTGTTGAAATAGTTTCCCACCAATATTCGTGTGTCAGTTACACTAATTAATGGAGAAGGTAAGTCGGAAGGGTTGAGTAGAAAAGGACACATCAAATTCCCAAGGCCATGGCAGATTCATCAACAAAAATCCAAATAAACTTTGCTCAGGAAAGTTCCCTGAAGGCTTTACCCAAGGAAAACTTAAAATATGAAACAATTTAGGCAAGAAAATACACATAAATGAACAGATATTGTTCAAATAATGTCCCTCAATTAAAAAAAAATAAAAAATCAGAATTTATTCAGTTCTATCAAACCTTGCTTTCTTTGGGCTTCATGTAAGCATGAGTTCTTTCTCCACAATGTTAAATTCTTTCTCCTTCTTTATGCCTCTAATATGATATGTCACATATCAATCCAAATATTATATCTCAACAGAAACCAAACTTCAGATAAACATAATGAAATCATCACTATACAGCTCTTACCTTGTGATAATGAAGAGTCTAAAACTGGATTAGTAAAAAAATCTTCTAAAATGGTCAGGTGATGTAGAAAGGGATCACCTGGGGAGTTTGGAATAATCACCTTTGTCCTGCTCTAACTAGTCAGCAAAGAAACCAATTCTATTAGTGTGAGGTTAGAACTCTGCATTTTGGTGATAATTCAGACCTAGGCTGTCATTTGCATTGTGTCCTGTGATGAGAGTCCTGTGATTATGATAAATGCAAACATTCTTTTTCTAGAAAAGGGGCTTGGTCTGGAAACTGTTCCTAGATGCTGCAGAAATGAGGGCTGGAAATCGAGTGCAGAAATGGCAGATTAAGGTATCCATGCACAGTATTCATTTTCCTGCTAGTAATTTTCTTTCTGTTTTCTATCTTCTCATTTTTGGATTGTCAGCTCCACAATGAAATTTATGGTTGATTTAAACAAGTAATTGGATTAATTTAAAGGCTCAAAAATCCAGGATGGATATCCAGAAAGACTCCTGAGAGCAAACCAAGTCATCAGCAAAGCCTCCGAAGGGAAACTGTAGAAACTCTGCTACTTGGGACTCTTAAATTAAAAGGTGCTCTGGGGAACAGTTTTGGGAGATGGGCTTAATAACTTACTGGGACTTTCCTATCATTAAGCCTGGAAAGGCAGTCATTATCACCCAGAGTAAGAACACGGCTCATTAAAGTTTATAACGAAAGCTGAAATGCGTACATATGTGACACGAATGCAGATGAAACACAAAACACCACCAGACACTGAGGGAGTCCCAACTCTCCTTTAAAGAGTGGGAGAGGAATGGTGCATGATGAAGTTTTGTTCCTTTCGCTGGCCCGTGTCATTCCTGCACCCCTCACGTGCGGATTGACCAGAGGGTTTAGGCAGTTACATTCCATTCACCTTCAAGAGCACACGAGGCTGCATGTCCATATTGATATATTTTCATGCTCTTAAAAAAAGGCAACATATTTTATATCAGTGATTTATAGCCAGCTCAGCAGGCTGTAAGACACACTGCAAAATAAGCTTAAAGAAAACCGGGGGGAAAAAAAGAGCAGATATGGAACCAACTTGGTGAAAGTTGGTGAAAGTGAAAGCTGCAGAGTGACATTTATATTTACAAATTTATGAGTCACATTTTTCTACTCTGCTGTACTATCCCCTCTTCAGATTCAGGCCTTCTCATCCAGGACAACTGATGCTGGGGAGATTAACAACATCTGATATCAGCTGACAAAATGTGGTAGTATCCACTTCCAAGACAGAAGTCCCTTGTTTTGTCTACATTAAAGAACTCTAAGGTACTTCTAGGGTAAGAAGGGTGGATAGAGATTTGGCTTAATGTTAAAATAATACAACCAGTCACAGTTTTTGTCGACCTCATAAATCAGTTAAGTATAGGTCCACAAAGACATGTAAGAGCATCGCTTCTATAATTTCAGACAGGTTTAACTAACACCCTGAAGGATCAAATATTAATTTCTTTGTGCCTAATTCTATATGCAGAATAGGAATAGTATTCCTTCCCACCTCACAGGATATAAATACATCAAGATTTAAGACATTTCAGCCCTGTGTCAATAAATCCATGTAGTCCCTCAAGCTCAGTTGTGTCGCACATGCTGACAGTAACACACCAAAGTCTCTGGCCTAGTGACTCTAATTCTGCATTGCAAATTGTGATAACAGACTCATTTATCTCCAAGAGAATTTTACTTAGACACTGTCATGTTCTTACCATACTACAGAAATATTAGGCAAGACTTAAAGAAGATTTAAAGCAGAAAATACTACATTTTGAATGACTAATGTAAAATGTAAAAAAGAAAATTAAAATGTCTTAAAGTAATGAGTTAGCCAACCCTGAATCCTGCACTAATTATAGTTACCTATCACTACAAATTCTCCAGTGTCCAGGTACCATGTATAACATACATAATATCTATTTTGATTTGATTACAGTTTAATTTTCTACCTTAATTATATCAGGCAGGGTTAATCTGACAGTTAGAAAGCTCTATGCACAGTAATTTTATGTAAGGGATTTAATTAAGCCTAAGGAATGGTGCTTTAGTTAGCTACATAAGATTTACTGGAGTTGGAAATTCGCAAATTGACTGGTGCCAGAACTGTATGATATTTGTGTTGTTCTCAGGAAAGAGGAGCGTGGTACTTGTTTTGGAGCAAATCCTCACTGAAATATAAAGCAACCCAAAAGTCTGTGCAATGCTGATTCAATACCTGTGCCTAGAAGGATCCAGCTACAAAAATCTTTCCTGACTGGGGGGACTTAATGCAATGAGGAGAAAAGAGATTGGGAAGGCAGATTTGGCATGTGAGGCTTAATTGTTAACATGCCAAATGGCACTCAGAGAGACAAAGTCCAGACATAATGTAGGGTATTGCATTAGGGACTATTTAGATTAAGCAGTATGGAAAAACTTGCGCTGCCGGTTTTGGCTGAAGGGAGCTCATCCCTGGCCTCGTGGATGTGAACTGAGCTGCTTCACTTGCTCAGAGAGCCCAAGATGAGATCCGGACCCCTTTTCCTTACAACCACGAATTTATCTTCTAGATGTGCTCGCTGCCTCCTGTCTCCCCTTCACTCAGCCTGGGGAAAGGGCTGATGGCAGTAAGAATATGTTGCTGAATGAACCTGGCTCTTGTGAGATTTTGGTGAGAGAGGAGAGAAAACTGGCAGCAGTGACTTCATTGCCCTCATTCTTTCTGGTAGACCAGGTGCCCTTTCTGTCAGCAGCACACTGCAGCCTTGAAGACCCCCCTCCCAGGTATAGATCCTCAAAATGTGCCCACAAGACCTTGCAATTGCACCTCAGTTAGTCTTTCCTTGTTTTCCCAGCATCTCTCCTTGCAGCAGCTCCCAAGAGCCCAACGCAAGTGCACTCATTCCCCATTGCTCTTGGGGACTACTGACACCTACTCCCCTACAGAGATCTTCAGCAAAGATCAGGACACCTGGAAGACATAAGTCAATAATTTTTAATGTCTTTGGGTCCACAGAGCTGGAATAACTGGTAGTTCTGGGTTTTTTTTCAATACAGTAAGCCGGTTCCTGTGCAGGTTTGCTAGAGGCTCAAAAAATCCCAACAGTTTAACAGTTGTGCCTCAAGCTGAGGTGTAATACAGCAAATACAGTCAGCTATTAAACTTATCAGTGCACCTATCTGCTGTTACCAGGTGTGTTTTTCAAGCAAAGTTTAACAACACAATGTTTGGAGGCTACTCATTAAACTCGCAGCAGCAGCCTTGACCCGACCACAAAAGCCACATTTTTGCTCCAGAGGTTGAATTTTACATTCAGTAATGAAAAAATATATTCTTGAACTTATTATCTAAGTATTCTCCTGCTTAGGAAACCTCCTTTTGTGGGCTGTAAAGACCTGCTTGAAAACACTTCCTGAACTTGTAAAAATGAAACGCATTCAGAAGAACTTCAGACATTCTGGACTGACACAGGGACAAACTTTGCAGCCACATTAATTTCAGCTGCCACCATGGCAGACATCGTAGCTGAAGTCTAGTATTTGGAGTAGAGATTTATAAGATCTAAGTATGTAGGAAGGAAATTAGAGATTCAGTAGGTAAACTACAAGTTATTTTGGAGTAGATGTTATGAAAACATGGTTTCTTGTGTGTCATCTTTGAGGAAAAAATAAATCTTAACTGAAATATCAGAAAAGAGTGCAGGAGAAATGTTTGCAGAGTCTTTTCCTTGATGACATAGATAAATTATCTTGGGTGATCACATTTTTTCAAATGAAAATTACCGTATAAGTCCATTGGTTTACATTACTTCTAATTTCCTTTCCTAAACAAGGTATGTAAATTCCCTATCACTATCCTTACACATATGGGGAGATATATAAACAAATTGCAAAGTGATTCATGGTTCTATTGAGTGAAAGATATGCAATCTAAAGAAGGTATTATATTTTAATGTGATTCTTATCAAATGTAACTTACAGGAATGATGTCACCTTTTTACCCGGAAGATCTTGGCTGACCTGGCAATGCCATTTCTGGAAATCTAAAAGTAGAATAAAACATACAAGACTGCAAACAATTCAACAGTGTTCGATGGTTTTGTGATAAAGTAGATAGATCATGCGTAATTCCAGTCTATTTCCTGCCAAATATTAAGTCATATTGATGTTAGGTAAGATATAACAATGGATTTTTAACTCATTGCTTCAGAGGATTATTTCTGCACTTTGTACAAGTTGTGTGCCTTTGTGGGAAACTTGGTTCTTGTGAAATGTGTGGCAATGATCACACCAGACATTATTAGTGAATCCTGCCCCATCCAAATGGTTCTGAGCTGAGTCTTCTGCCCTACAAACAGAGAGTTGTTTAGGAATGTAGTTCTGAGTTCTGTTTTGTTTGTACTCTTTTTATGACACTTATGTGTTTTTGAACACTTAAATGTATATATGGCACATATTATAAATAAAAATAATGTTGGAGCAGCAAGGTGTCTGTGTTACTGTCACTGATAGTGACCACTGCTAGTGTTTTTTTGTTAATACTATGAAAAAAGCTACACAGGGAGTATTATTTCATAAGCTGGCTATGAAGAAATTTTATTCCTGGTTTTCATTAGTTTACTGAAGCTTTAAAGATGGTACCCCACTTCTTCGTTTACTTGGTTTTCATATTGTCTCTTCTAAATAAATAAATATTTGTATAATATATTTTGACTTTATGAGTTGGATTTGTTCCACCATAACTTAGGAAGAATAATGCAAATGTTAAGATTTTGGAGAGGTATCTGAGAGGTATTCTGCTGTAGCTTGAGGCCTTATTTTTATTAGAAAATGTTTTTTCTTCCTATTTGAATACTTTTTTTTCTTCCTATTTGCTTTGGAAGTTTCATATTATTTTGTTCTACAGAAAGAACAATGTTTTTTATTGTTATTTTTATTCAAAATAACTTTATGAGAAATTCTCAGCATGAGGACAATCTTATCTTTACTGCAATAAGGTTGGTACTTGTCTGGAATCCTGAGCTTCTACTTTTGTAAAGCACCTCTTTCTTCTAACAAGATTCTTTCTTGTGGAAATACCATCTGATACATATCAAGTAAAGGACCCTGAAAAACACATTCATTTATCAATACTGACCATCAGATCCAGCTGTAAGAACAGGCCAAAGAAAGTCTATTTACCAGAAAAAGAGACCTCTGGGAGCTGTAAAACCCCCTACGTTTGCTGCAGAGCTGGAGTGCCTGGTCAGGGTTATCAAGTAATCCATACCGTCGGATGGACATGCATTCAGCCTCTGCACTGAGGTTCCATGATGACAAGGCTGAGCCGTTTCTGTCCAGATATGATTTTATCCTGCTACTGCAATAAAAGAGTTGTGCTATTAAAATCTTGTCTGAAGGGCAGAGTGGCACGTAGCAATGTGCTGATGAAGGCACAGCTTCAGCCTGTAGAGCTGTAACAAGCAGGGCCAGAGGCAGTGATGCTCTGCTATGCTTTCAACGGGACAGGGCAATGCAGGGAATATTCAGGAGCAGCACCAGCCAGGCAGGAAAGGGTTGCTGTCTACCTGCCTGGTGGATGACTCATGTCTGGAGCTAAAGCTGGCCTCTTTCTCTGGGATATGAAGAACAAGAGAAAAACTGTCTGGAAAAGTGTTGCATCATTTTGTTAGAGCAATAAATTGTTTTCTGAGAATAGGGTCTGAACCAGCGCCAGGTGTGGAACTGATACCTTCCTGAGTGAGTGTCCTCCAGCCAGCAGAGCCAAAGTCAGCAAGAACAAGTCAGCAGGTTCATGAAGAGCAGACAGGAGGTGAACTGCAAGAAGGGAGGGGGAACGAGTTTTTCCTATGAAAAGGACAGATTTATACATGACAATGGCAGAAACATCTTGATGACATTTGAACTCCAATCATAAACAAATGGGGAAGTTTGATCACATATTTTTTCCTATGAATATTTCATATGCTTCAATGTCCCAAATAGTTAGTGTTTGCATAGTAAAGCTCAGCCCCTTCAGCACATATATGCTTCTGAAACCTTTGAAGATTTTGGCAGAAGTGACCATGTCTGTTTTCAATACGGGTCAAGGGAGCAGATGTGTGCATCAAAATGCCTTCAGAGGCATCAGTCTTAAACTTTAATCTTAGAGAATCTTACTTGCTGCTTAGACTTCCCTTTCTTATAGTGGTCAGAAAGTTCCAGGGATTCAGCATTAAAATGTCCCCACCTTGATCTAATTATTGGAGGAGGCATTTCCTTATTTTTCCTTCAATCTTCTTTTGCACAAGTGGCACGATCTCTCCTGTTTGTCTCTGTCCTGTCCCTGTCTCAACCATTGAACCATCTGAAGGGTTGCTCAGCCCTTTAGAAATCCTGCCAAGGTGCCGGGCGCCTGTAGGTCTTTGTGTTAGTGACTAGATCTTGTAGGATATGGGGACAGTAGCTACTCTGGGTTTTGCTGTGATAATCTATTCATCGTCAGCATCCTAAGATCAGATGTCATCCCTGCAGAAATCTTCTGATACTTGTACTATAATGACTTTTTGATCAAGCATACACTGTAGCCACCTCCTCGAAGAAATTCACCAGATTAACAAAAATATCTTGTGAACTCAATGTGGTTCTTATGCCATGAGCTGGATCAGTTCAGTTTATGCTATTACTAGTGTTGCTAGGCCTAATATTAACAAGTATTTTGGGAGCATTAATATTATGAGTTATGTTTTCTGAAAAGTGCTAAAAATTACTTCACAGCAAAAAATTACCCAAAATTTAGAGCAACTTTTACAATTCTTTAATATAAAAGAACAGGATGGAAGAAACTGTTTCCAAAAGTTGGGGTATCACAGAGGTTAGAAATGAAAGTAAATTAAGTTATTGCCTTTGTCAGGCCAACAAAAAGAAGATCATAGCAGTTCTCCCAAAAGATTAGTTGATATTAGCGGACGCAGCCTCTCTTCTGTGGATATACTTAGCTGAAGGGGGAGCCTTTTGATTGGAAAGGCCCAACACAGACAGATGAACATTATGTCACAGACTGGTAGCTACATATGGATTTAATCTGCCACCAAACCTAATGTGCATCTGTATCAGTTGTTAATGTAATTCACCACATCAATTCAGGGTTTAGTGAAGCAAGTTTCTCATGAAAACTAAATCTTCATCTCTCTTCCCTTTATTTTTTATTTCCCTCTTTCCCCTTCAATGATTTTAGTCTGCCTCAGGTTTCAACAACTCAGTCAAGCAGTGCTGTGATATCTCAGGTTTAATATTTTACCTTTCAAATATAACTACAGAGGTATTAAGTTTAGCTCACTAGGGTTGTCTGATCTATGTGATTGTAGATTTGCAAGCATCCGGTTAACCAAAAGCGATGCTAAATGAGGGTGATAGTTAGCTTTTTATCGATCCAGACAGTTCTGCCTTTAAAAAAAGGAGAAACACACCCTTGCATTCAAACTTGTTCTGATACATCTTCTATAATCTTTACAACTCCACAAGTGGGACAGGAAGTAGGGAAAAAACTATTTATTTATTTATTTAGAGATTGACTGGTTTGGTTGAAGGAAAGAACATGACTTGAAGATTTCCATAGAAAAGAACCAAAGCCAAAAGCCTTTTATTAAAAAAAAAAAAAAGTTTGAAAGCCTTCAGTTATATTTTTATTGAACGAGTTATATTTATACTTTGCTATAAGCAGGAACTCAAGTTTCAGACTGCCAAGAGCACAGGATGGGATCATGTGGTTATTGGCTGGTCTACCCTTCAGTACAACAAAGTCGTTATTGATGCATTTACTTTTGAAATGGTTCAGTGTATCCACATCAACCAACACTGGTTTGTGTAAAAGGCTCAGGCTGCCCACACACGCCACTTACAAAATTCCAGACGCTGCTCCTCCCTTTCTACACTGTGCTTGGCATTATTCAGGATATTGCATTTCTAATAGCTGTTTAAGGAATAAAATGCTATACTGTTCTGTTTCTCTTAAATGTTATGTTTGTAAAGAATTCTGAAGATTCTAAACAAAAGTCCAAATAATTTGAAAAATCATCCAATGCAGAAGAATGTATTATTATCAATTATTTTCCTGAGTTTGACAACTCAGATATTTTATTAATTCTTTGAGAGATGGCAGTTCATCTCTCTGCTTTGCTGCAAAAATTTTCGTATTATCTTAGGCAAGTCAATTAGGAATGGTGCAAAATTAATATAGAACTATAAATATAAATTGAAAGAATATAAAGAAATTAAAATGAAGTGAGAATAATTATATAAAAGGCAAATACGTATCTTATCTAGTCACAAAAATATTATCATAGGAGGTACCAATATACACCATATCAAAGTGAAGACTATATTAAATATATGTCAAAATAAAGATTAATACTGAGAAGCTATTTGAGTACTAATCTCTAAAAAAATTATTGATAATCAAACAAATTGCATCTTTCAGGGTTAACTGCATAAAACCCAACTGAGTTCTTAAGAAAGCTGCATTGTACTCCATAGCTTGAATTACTACCTTGGTTACCTGTTGAAACAGCTGTTGAAGGGCACGCACTGTGAGCCCACACTGAGCAAACTGGTTGATCTAACAAAGTTATATTTCTGTTTAATGCTGCTTTTCAAATAATAGAGGAGCTCCACTGCATCAGCCTTAAGATACTGCAAAGCCCACTCATTGAAATAATAACTTCTGGACTAAGCACTGCCAGAGAGGTTGAAGGAGTGTGAAACGTTGGCATCTCCTGTATCCGGACTCCAAGGACAGGATTCATCTCTCTAGATGTAGACAACTTTGAGTAAGTTCTACTAAGCTGCTTTCTGTCTAATGGAAGGCACAGGCACCACCACCTCCTGCTGTAAGAGTTTTGTACATCTTCCAGACCATCTTCTCTCTGCTGTCTTTGAGAGGTAATACCAGGCTCAGACAGAAAGCCTGCATTTTAGATACTTAGAGTAAAAATAATGAACCCCTTGTTCTCCTTGCTTACAGATCAGAAAAGGACAACTGGAGTCTACCACAAAGAAATTTGTAATTGCCCTTCACAGAGCTGAAAAAAATCACAGAGTTTGTGTACTTGTGTTAACGAGGTCTCGTGTAAAAGACTCTCAGATGCTTTAACTGATGCTCTCGGGATACTCTGAGTGGCAGAAATGTTACTAGAGAATAACAGCAAAAATTGACTCTAGAAATGCTCCTTGATGCCTCTTATGTTTCTCATTTCAACATTGCGTGATAAGTCAGTGTTGCAACTCTTGTAGCTTCTGTTTTATCTGAAGCTCTCATAATACCTTGTGACAATGGATTCAGTTCGTGGGGATTGAGAATACATCTTCCTATTTTATCTGAAGCATTATGGACTTGGAATCACTGTTGTCCTAGAGAAAATCCTCCAAGGCATCTGGAGAGGTATAATGTGGCCTTTCCTTCATGTCTTTGTCCAAAGGAATGTGTCAGCAGGCTCTGGGTGCCAAGGCAAGCAAACTCCATCCAGTATGACACCCATCAAGGTGCAGGGTCTCTCTTTAACATGCCAGGAGGCTTCCTTCCAGGTTTTATCCTGATCTTTAGCCAAATGCAGACATGTCAGCTGATCTGTGAAGTTCATTCATGTGAATTCATTCATTATCCTGAATTTCTTTTTTTTCTTTTTTTTTTTTTTCTTTTTTTTTTTTTTTTGGTTGATCAAAATAGGTTCAACAGTTAAATATTTTTTAAATCTTTGCTAGCCTTAAGGGTACTTGTTTTGTCCAAAATGAGTTTGTTCAGATGGCAGTTTTGTGGAGTAGTTAAAGGACTGAGGACATAGGGAAGTGAGAACAGGCAGAAAGAAGTGTCTTTTCAAGAAATGTTGGTTGAATTGAAGGGCAAGATAGGAGTAAGCTTTTAGCAACTAGTCACTCAGCAAAACTCTCTGCAGCTCTTTTACACTCATTGTCAGCTAGATAGGGAAATCAGCAATGCTTCTGGCAACAAAATATCAGAAGGATCCCTCAGTGAAAAATGTATTGCAGCTTAATCCTGTTTTCACTGGAATAAGTGTCAGACTTCTACAGGACTGCAGGGGTGTGATAGGATGGGTTTGTTATACACAAAACTATGCCATTAACATGTTCAAAACATAATCTCTCTTTGTAAAGGGAAACCCTACTGAAGGAAATGTGGCAGTCTTCTGTTAATTCCAAATAATATAAGGTTTTCTCCTTCTGTTTCCAGTGACTTTCTTCATCTGTGTGAATTTTCAGTTTTTTCTAAAAGTGGTAAGAGAGTAATTTTGGTTTATCTTAAATTTAGTTAAAGTCATTGTTTAAGACTTTGAAATATTTTTGAAAATCTGCACCAAAGTAGAAACATGAGAAGAGTTCTTATTGAAGAGTTCTGATTCTTGAAACAAGCACAAACAAGGAAATCTTGATTTCAAAGACAAACCTGTTCAGCAACATATTCCTGATAAGGAACTAAGTTTTTTGTGTTTCCATTGAATTTCGTTCGAGTTCTTTTTGGCTGTATTTAGTAAGTTTTGGACCTGTGGTTGTTTTTAAATAATGTGCTGAATTCTCCTTGGTTACTTCTGTAGGCATTAAAGGAATGCAAGTAATGAAGAATAATGATAATTATGTGCCATTCCCTGGAAAGGTTTGTGAGGATAATTTTGTTGAAAAGAGCTGTAAATAAGTCTCTAAGAATAACAGCCAGCATCCAGAGTATGCCTGGGGACTGTGTCACAGGAGTAACATTTTCCACAAACTCATCAGTGAGGTTTTAATAGCTGTTTTCTGTTTTGCAGAACACTGCTCCTCTGTCTTTCAAAACTAATTCAGCTTTCATTAAGCCTGAGATTTTGCTCCTTTTTTTTTTTTATTGTCAGACTGAAACTACATTTTATTTCCTACAAGTGTAAGACACTGTCATTTAGAATCAGAACTGGCTCACTACTTTCTCTAAAATAAGTCCCACTTAGAAAGTTCTATATGTATATATGTAAAGTTCTGTATGTATATAACAGTTAAATTATTTCTTGACCCCATGGGTGAAAAGTTTTCCAGAGCCTCAATGTAGCATGCAAATCAGAATCAGTTCCTGAAAAACAAAAAGACTGTCTGCAGCTACTTAAATCACTTAATTCTGAATATTCAGAATGTATAGGGCTGTCTTTGATCTGAGATTGATTTTCAACCATGGCTCACTTCAGTATGGCTGAGGAGACAAATGCTGTGTTTCAGTGCAAGGTGTTTCTTTCTCTCTCGTCTGACTTGTAGAAACATTTGGTCATCCACAAGGTGACCATTCACTGTTTTGAAAGTTGATTCTGTTCTTACATTGCTATAATAGCTCCTAAGCTATATGAGGGTCCTGAAAAAGAAAATTCTCTAGCTGGCAGCATTTCACTTGGAAATGCAGTCTCAACATTTTGTAGAGGATGCTGCATGTTTTGGAGGGATAATTGTTATTATTCTGGAAATTAAACTATTTAAAACTACTACAGGTAGTGTCAGCCTCTGAAAATATTACTGTCAACACATGAAAGCCAAGGCAATTTTTTCTGTACATAAATTCATGGAAGAGGTTCCATGTAAATTATAAAGAAAGTAAACATCCTTCTCCCTTACACACTTTCCTTCAGCAGTCTTTTGAATTCACAAGAACTCTTTCAAGTTTTCTGCTACATAAACTCTGTGAAGTGCCTGAAAATATCTCCTTTCTCTTATCTCATAACTCTATAGATAAATTTAGTGTATGGGATAGTAGTTTAATTTAACTGGATTTTAGACATTTGATTTGAGTTCCTACAGGGATACACTTCTTTTACGCATGATAACCTTTTAGTAGTTCTTCCCTCAATTATTCACAGTAAATTCAAGACATTCCTTCAAAGCGGTATTAAAGAAATATGGTTTTCCTCAGTTCCGGCTGCTACTTTCTGCATCAATTGAAGAGACATTTGATTGGAATGTCTTAATTACAATCTACAGATAGTCTTGATAGAAACTTATGGCACAAAAATGTGAAAACCAGATCTGATTTCTACCGAAATCTTTGGGTCATTCTGTTAATGGCTGCAATAGTCTCTTAGCTTTATGCTTCATTCTCACTAACATTAGTTAAGCTCCTATTTGCTGAGCATGCTGTGCAGTATATTGAGGAAACATAGAAGATTCATATTGACATCATAGGATTAAGTCTCACTAATGTGCAACCAGTTATTTTCAATGCAAGTGTACCAACTAGTAATCTTATCAGGAAAGATACTGCGTTGCACAACGTATTTTTTGGTGTCTAAAAACATTAAACATGTAACTTCTTTACAGAGTATTTGGAACTTCATTTTCTGTATTTAATAGTATAGTATTTTTTAAATTCCATAAGCAAATTTTATAGAAAATAAATAAATACAATTTATATTGAGATGAATTGTGTCAGGTCAGACTATCTAAAAAATGAACAATTTGCTTTGACAGAGTCCTTATGTTAGATTTTGCCAAATTATTCTGGGGAGATTCCTAGCTTTAAACTTTCTTCCTCATTTTAACCTGTCAAGATGAATTTCAGAGACGTAAATGAACATAATTTGAAGTGAAATTTCTTTTGCACTATGAACTTACTCTCCCTACATTATCAATCTGAGTCTGTAAATTAGTCATATCAGGTATATTTGTTCAAATGTCCAAATACTTCATAACTCCACCATTAAAAATCAATAGATCCTTAGCAATTATAAACTAGTTTTGCAAAGTACCATAGACTCCTTTAGGTTAATCATTTGAATCTCTGTTTCAAACGATTTTCAAATAATATTTATCCATGCCCCATCCTGCTAAAATACTGGAAAACCCCTCTACTCCCAACAAGTTAGTTGGTACTGGGTGTAGTAATTCAGGTTGCAATCGTATTTGCTCCTTAAGACACAGTAACAGTTTTCAATGTGCTGCTGCTTTCTTAGCTACCAGTAACAGGTGAGTAACTCAAATGTGAGGATGAGCTACAGACTGTGGTGTAGGCACCATGTCAGAGCTCCTGTGTTAAACAGCAAGGATAATTCTATGGTTGGAACTCCAATAATAATAGGGGTACATCAAATATTCTATGAATTTAGCAGAGAGAAGTAACTAACTCAAATTTCATTTAATAGGAATATGTCTTCAACTCCTAATCATACTCCTATAAAACCTTTGCTTTTAAAAATTGGCTTTCTTTCCTTTTTTATTGCTCAATTCTAGCTCACTTTTCACTTTCTCCTTAAAAAAAACAAAACAAACAAACAAATTAAAAATAATATTTTATTTCTTTCCCCTTCCTATTTCTCAAAATGTTAAAAGATGGGTGCAGCCATAAAAGAAATTACTTAAGCAAGTAGTCTGGGGAAAACAAGGGAATCTCATTAACAAATGCCTTAAAAACAAAACAAACAACAGACAGCCCAAAACAAATAAAAAGAAACAAGAACAAAATCCCCTCAGACTTCTAAAAATCTACTGCCAAAAGTAGAAGAAATGTCTTTTGCCTATACATGGTTTTGCTTCTTAAGGCTTTTCTTCATAATTTTTTATGCAAGGTGAAGATTGTTTCACCATCAAAAGCAACACATAGTATATAAGTCTCCATTTTTGGCAATCTAGTAGAGAAATTTTACTACCTTCCTGAAAATACTAATGTTTTTACTTGGCTTCTTCTTTTTTCTTCAAGTTCTGAAAAGTTTTACAGTGACATTCTCTTTCTTGGAGTTTTTATGCTGTATAGGTAGCAAAATGGAGAGATGTGGGAGTTTTCATTACTACCAAGAAATTTTGTTAATTAGTAAGTTCTGGAGGAAAATTACGATCAATGCACTCCAAAGACTTAATTTTGTTGTGCAACAAAGCATGCTTTTGCCATTTCTGCATTTTAATATTCCCTTTTTGAAATTATGCATCAAAAGAGCTGTTTGGATTGATAAATAATGCAGTGTTCTGGTGCTTAAACTAACAGGAATCATTGGAGGTTATGGCATTAAATGAGGCTGGGGGAGAATTAAGGACAAGGTCCAAAAATAGGAGAGAAACAGAGGTATACTGCACACTACAGGAGTTTTATGTATTGACCAAGTGATGATAGAGTATCTTAGTACCGTGCTGCATCACAGAGGTACAGCCACACTGCTTTCGGGGCATGACCTGGATGAAGTCCTTGAAGTAGCTTCCATTGCAAAGCAATTTTGGTCTGCAGTGTGAAATAACGAGAAGATTAT
>VZTX01013253.1:644226-719656 GCA_013400915.1 Pardalotus punctatus
CAGATTATTATTATTATTATTATTATTATTATTATTATTATTATTATTATTATTATTATTTTTATATTTATATTTATATTTATATTTATATTTATTAATCATCATCAATAATAATAATAATTTGATAGGACACAGAAGTAACATAAGAAAGGAAAAATACATTTCACAACTGGATGCAACTAAACTAAATACAGATATGTGATTCGATAACATATAGAATGTACTCCTAAAATAATACTATATTTTTATTATTTGTTGATTTTTATTTACCAGTATGCCTCATCTGCTCCAATAAAACTTCCATGAATATTTTTCAGTTTAAAGGTCTTTAAGTCCTGCAGATCTGGCCAAACGTGGCCTGACCTGTCCCAGAGTGGGATTAATCCTGACATTTCAGAATTGCACATATGGATATTATTACCCAAGACTGACATCCTATCATCTCATCTTAGTTAAAGGAGAGAAGTGGGGATCTCCAGGAAGGATTAAAATTTTTTTCCTAAAATAAGATAAAATTAGCCAGATATCTTGCCCTCTACATTTGCCTCTTTCTACCACTCTCCAGTCCTAAATTAAATTGCCTCCACAGATTCAGCCTGGAAGCATGTTCTGGCACTTCTAGGGTGTCTTTTATCTGATCTGTGTTAGATGTCTTCTTCAGAGTGAGATGAACCATGCCCTACAAGCACCTACTTCACTCCATTGACTGTAAACAAGATCTAAATGACTTCTGTAGGCAGCTGCGTTTGGCCAGAAGATTCCCAAAGCACACGTAGCTGGAGGCAGAGTTAGATCATTTCAGAATAATGAACATCCCCAGTGGTTTATGCATCCCCTCTGGGGCTATATATAACTTAGCATTTATTGAAGCTCTCATATATGTTAGTGGCCAAGCTGGCACTAAGATCAAGGGAGAAGAGAGATACCCTAAATCAAATCTCATATTTCTTCTTCTGGTCAGTCCTGAGAACAGGTCACATTCATTGAATCCATACTTTATGAGATATACATCTGAACTCAGGATAAACTTTAGCCAAACCCACATTTTGTCACAGGATACTTTCAGCGTTGTGTGCCAGACCCAAGTTTGATGGCATTCCAGTCTGTGGAACACAAGAACGATTTTGTGCCAGTTTGGCCAAGTTTTAGACAAAGCCTAGGCAGTAGAGACATAAAATACAAGTTTGTGGTGTTTTGTGAGGTGAGGGGAAATTTTAGGGGAAATCAGACTGTCTTTTCACAGAATTGCTTGTGAAAACTATCAAAGAGCAGTCTAGCCATTAGATACATATCTTCATAATTTGGTAACACTAAGCTGTTAAGGAAGCTTGAGACAATGTAATGACTAACTAGCTTTTGGGTTTTTTGACTTCCCATCCCTCATTAACTTCATCTGTAGTTCTTCAAGCAGCATGAAAGACAGCAGTATGATCTTCATATTAGGCAGATAGAAAACAGAAGGCATCAGAATGTTTCCTAAGGATAGCAAACAGGCCCTGGAAAAATCAGAATTGCAAAACCTGTTTTTTTAAGCTCTAGGCCAGGCTTCTTTACATGAAACAGCACCCCTTACACTGGAGCTAATATAAAGTGTGTGTACATGCATTCAAGCACGTTTAAATCATCAGGATGTTGACATGACAGCATTTAAATTTCCAGACTAAATTATATTCCATTTCCATTGCACAGTGTCATAAAAGCTGGTAGAGAATATGTTTTCAGGCAATGAATTGCTTTCAGTGACGTAGAAACTGAATGTATTCCTGAAAAATTGTCTATGTGACAAGGCTGGTCATATTCCAATTCTGCTAATTGGCCTGAGTTGCTGAATTGTTCTAATCAGTGCTCAATACATTGCATTGCAAAATTTGATGCTGTAGGCTACATCCTAAATAATTTTTTCTTGATATTACTTGTGCAGGCACAGATACAAAATAATATAGTGTTGTGGCTTGACTCCTCATTTAAGTTGGCAGTGTTCAAAAGCAGAGAGTGAATGAAACCCTAGCTAAATGTAAGTGTTTAGAAATGAGTAATTAATGAAAAATAAATAGGGGGCCAACTGAGAGCATGCTGTTATAGACAGGCAGAAAGACAATTTCTCTCTGAAGAATGGAATTATTCAAGTAAGAAATATAGGATATGAGTAATATAATACAGTGTTAATAAACTCAGAACATTACCTGGCAAAGGAACAGAACTTAAATAATCTGGTGCCTTCTTTTTCCTATCTGCCTAATATGAAGATCATACTGCTCTCTTTTATGTTGCTTGAAGAATTCAGATGAAATCAATGAGGGATGGGAAGTCAAAAAACCAACACATGGGCAGAGTAGGAATAAGGAGTTAGCACATGAATGTGAGCTGTAAACTAATTTCTTTCAAGCCAAAATCATAATGCAGATCTATTCTTACCTATTCTTTAACACTTTTAGATTTATAAATAAAAAAAAATTCAAAATCATAAATTTGTTATACTGCAGCTTTAGATACACTTTTCATTAAGGTTAAAATGTGAATATTTTATGGAATTCAAAACATATAAACCCCATATTTTATATCTTGTTTTTGTAGAAACAATATTTTCTCTCTAAAACAGAGAGCTTTAAACAGATGTAAACTAAGTGTATCCCCTCCTTTTCTCCCTCAGCAATGTAGTCCTTAATAACCCCTCTATTTGCTTGTCCACTTTCTTTATCGTTGCCTCCTGTACTCTGTGCTCTGTAAACCCATCCTCATAAGCAACAGCCTTTCTCCACTGGAGTTACTCAGCCACGTCTGCTGTCCAGCTCAACATCTCCTGTTGTTTCACTGACTCAGCTGGGCTGCACACAAGCACCCACGGAAAGGGTTCAAAATGGTATCAGTGTTTTCCCTGCCAGGTTCTTCACTCTCTCCTTACTATTTCCTGTCCTTTTAGATTTTTGTTAGTCTTTTGCATTACTGGGTTAAAATTGTGTCATTTGCAGTACTGCTGACCTCAGACACTTGAAAGAAATGTGTTAGCTCCTGAATAATAATGAGTTTGGTTTTAAAAATATGTATTTGCATGATCACGTTTACATGTTTTATTTGCCCTCTTCAATTTTGCTTGAGATTTTACAGTTAACATTTTAACAATGAGAGCTAAGGTGAGGCAGTTTTTATATGACAGCTGAGATTTTTATGCAAAAATATTACTTCAGGAGCTCAAGGTTAGAGAAAATATCAGATATCCCAAAAGCTGTGATTAAATTAAAATACAGTATTTATTTGTGTTGTGGAGACAGCTGTTTGAATACTAAAATTTTACTCCATCATTATTTATCCTCCAGGACTCAACAAGTCGAAGTTCTTTTGTCTGAATGCTTTGTCTACTGATCAAGAGATGAAAGATCCATAAAAGATGAGCCACTGATGAACTGCTTCACTGTTTGAGGATGAGGAAGAAATGCCAAGACTATCACCCTTTCAAAGTTATTCTGTATTTTGGCAATTAGATAAGAAAGGAAGAATTAATGCAATTTAGCAATCTTTCAGCCTCTTTTGTTACCACAGCTGAAAAAAAGAGCTTGAAAATGGGCACACAGAGAGTGAGGAAGAGGTGTCCTAGATAAGACTGAAAATTTTTTCCATGAAAAACCTGTGAGGCAGATGTCTGGGAGGAGTCTGAATGTTGGACCTGGACCTCAGACATGACAGGAGAATTTTGTTGCATCTGGAGAGAATGAGTGAAAATGGGAAAACAATTATCTCACATGTCTGTATCACCATTCTAGAAAGAGAACTAAATACTGGAAAGCTGGTGTTATGGTGCTAGTAAGAAGTTCAAATTTGATTTATGACTTTCCTTTTTAATGGTGGAAGGGAGGGAATCTAACACAGAGCATTCTTGAAGGTGTCTAACTAAAAAGGGCAGCCTGGTAAATGTAGTTGTAAGCAAATATATTTTCTTAACTACCTCCATCCATCTAAATGATAACCATATATTATTGAAATTAAAATCTGGATTTTCCCTTCAACTTTGTCAAACCCATGTGTTTCAAATACTTGTGATTAATAGATGAAACATTACTGTCATTAATTTTAGTGGCAATATGCTATGCCTAACATCAAATATCTTCAGTTTATATTTTTTTTTCGGTACAAATGAATAAATATCAGAGGTCAAATACAACTGCTCAGATTTCAATTCTTGGTCTGAAAAGCTTAGAGGAAAATCAATATACCAGGTTTAATGTGATTGAAAATATTGCAAATATTGTAAAATACATTTAAGACATTTTATTTAGGACCTTGCTGCGTTTGCTGCATTATAGAGTGAAGGTTAGTGAAGAACATCTATGCTGTGCAAAGCTATAGAGTAAATTCTTCCAAACAAAGATCAAGTTGTACCATCAGGAAAAGTCCTTAAATTCACCCCAATTATCTAGTTATGCAAAGAACACATCTGCTTGAGCACTCTAGATGCAGCTCTGGCAGGAGAACCTACACATTATCCTACATGATGAACAGTGAAGTGATTCACAGCAGCAGAAAGAACATCATTATTTAATTTCAAAGAAGAATGGTTAACTGATGTTTTAAATGATGATATGACAAAATGATTAGACTGAGTGGAGGTAAGTTGCTTCCAGTATCTGACAGCGGAATGCAATTTCAATTCAACAGCAGCAGTGCTCTTGTGTTCCTCTGAGTACTTGAAAAAGATAAAGATCAAAGGATGGTGGGTTAGGCTGTGGGAATCTTGTAGATAAAATTCCAAATCTGGATGAGCAGCATCCATTGCTCTCAGCTTTTTGGCCTCCTTTCATTCCATCCAAAATACAGCTGCAAAGATTTTCTATCTTGCTCTTTCCTTGTTTCCTTACTTATTAAGTTCCTCTCCCTCACTTTCAAAACAGTTCACAGGTCCACCCCTATTTGCACCACTGCCCTCCTCACCTCTCCCTCTCCCTGCAGCCTGCCAGCTCTCCTTTTCTGACTGCCCTCTTTGTCTTCCAAATCTACTGAACATTTTGCACCTTTATTACTATGCCACCCTGTAGCTCTGGAACAGCCTGCTGATTATTCCAGGCCAAACAGCTCCTCTGCTGCCTTTAAAACCTTCTTTGAAAATCCCTCACACTTATGTTTTGGGATGTCAGGGAACAGACCTTCTTCCCTTGATTTGATGTATAGAGCAATAACTTCCATGTGTAATTCCTGGCAGCCCACAGCCACATAGAAAGGGAGATAAAAAGTCAGAGTTCCTGAGTGAAGGTGTACGGGGTCTCAGCATTCAGCAAACCACCACAGCCCAGGAGTGGGGGCAACTACATTTAAACAAGTGGAGTTAAAACAAGATGAAAGTGTGTAGGGACATGGTTGCACTGGTTGTTTCACTCTTGATTTTATTTAATTTAAACCATAACTTGCTTGGAAGCCATCATAAAACACTACAGCCAACACCAAGCAGCTTGTATCAATTAATAAATTACTCTCTTATAGCACTTTTCATCAGCACATGTGAGAACACTTTATAGGACTGCTCCTGCTTTGAAGAAGGGGTGATTGAAGCACAGGGATGTGAGATCCATTTCCAAGGACACGTCAGTCTGTAGCAGAGAAATAAAAATATGTCTAGGTCCTCTGAATTCCAGTTTTGAGGCCTATTCGCTACAGTATGGAGCCAACATCTTGGTGTATTCTGCTTCCTAGTAAAGCTTTGCCACTGCAGTAGGTAATGAGAGAACAAAATCCAGTGGTCAGACCATGAGGCCAGTTGTTCCATGAGTTTGAAAATGCTTATGAATTGGGCCATAAGGTCCAGAATAGTCCTCTAAAGTAAAGTACACAAAGAATTTTGTCTTTCCTCCATCCCCCTTCACTAACTGAATTTATATTTTTATAACATCTGGGTAAGTAAATCCATTAAATGGGTTCTTTCCTTTAGGAATGAAATGGAAGTCAGAAACATTTCCTCATAAAAAGTTAAAAACAAATATCTATCTCTTCAAGGGTGAAGAGTCATTATCCCCAGTCAGTGGATCCTGCCCATTGCTTTCTGGTTTGGATATTTTGATTCAGTAGGAAAATAGTTTTGATTTGAACACTCTTGGAGCCACTATGAGAAAAATATATTTGGAACATGAGAAAATCAGGTAATATACTGACTTGCATTCATTTATGAATGCTAGTAACATGGGCAGAAATCTGAAATGAAAGCACCCATTTTAAACAGCTATAAATAAACTAGAAATGCAGTCCTGCTGACAGAAAGAGCTCATGGGGTTCTTTATTTTTGGTTTGCCACTGAAGAAAAGCGCTTGCATTTCACATATGCTTTACAATGAAACTGTGTTCATGCTAGATAGTGTTATAAGGTCAATATATATATATTTGGAAAAGAAAACTTGTGGAAGACATATGAACAATTTCCTTTGTTTAATACAGAGGGGTTTTTGGGATCTCCTAAGAGAATGTGTTGGTGGTTTGATTCAGAGAATGAATAAAAACATGACCTTTTGAGAACCAGAGGTTAATCTAACACAACAGCATCCAGAGGAGAAGTTATAACTACTTAGAAGCCCCACAGAATAGCCTGAGGTAATAACTGGCAAACAGTGAAGAGAGTGGACCAAGTGGGATATAAACTTTTAATTTTTGATAAAACAGTATATTCCAGGCTGGTATGTAACCTTGTATTAAGTCAAGGTTACATACACTGTCAGGAGGTTGCATACAGGTTCTGTGCTTTTGTCCCTCAGGTTCTCAGGCAGTCAGGAGCAAAACTAGCTATTCTGTGACTTTCAGGCTTTTTATAAGATGTTACAATGGACTTAAATAGTCTGGTCTACCAAGTGGCTTTTATTTTTATGTTAAAGACATAGTTATTGAATTTTTGCTGCTGGAAGTAATTTTGTAGAATATGCAGCTCATGCCTTAATTAACACAGAGCAGTGAGCAAAGTCCCTGTAAAAACTAAACAAGTTGGAGTGTAATTGCAGCAGGTAAAGCCTTATCCTGGGCTGCATCACAAGAAGCATGGCCAGAAAGTCAAGGAAGGTGATTCTGTCCCTCTATCGACTCTCATGGGAGCCCACCTGGAGTTCTGAGTCCAACTCTAGGGCCTGTAATAGAAAAAAAGATGTGGACTGGCTCGAGTGAATCCAGAGGCCATAGAGATGTTCAGAGGGCTTGAGCACCTCTCCTATGAGGAAATGTGGAGAGAGTTGGGCTTGTTCAGACTGGAGAAGAGAAGGCTCCGGGGAGACACTAGAGCACCTTCCAGTACCCAAAGGCAGCCAGCAAGAGAGCTGGAGAGGGACTTTTTACAGCAGCATGCAGTGATAAGACGTGGTTGAATGGCTTTCAACTGAAAGAGGGTAGATTAAGAAGAAGTTCTTTACTGTGAGGGTGGTGAAACACTGGAACAGGTTGGACAAAGAAATCATGGATGTCCCATCCCTGGAATTGTTCAAGTCCAGGTCAGATTGGGTTTTGAGCAGCCTGGTCTGGTGGAAGATGTCCCTGCTGTGGTGGGTTGACCCTGGCCAGGTGCCCACCAAAGCCACTGCCAGTGCTGAGTGGCTCGGCCTTTGCCAGTGTCAGTTCTGTCTTAATGAATGTTACTGAATTATATTTGAATTAATTTTTAACAATGTTAAAATTTTGTGATTCTGAAACATAATAATGCTGGCTTTGGTATTGTGATGTTACCAGCCTGAAATCTTGTACCCTTACCATCAACCAGAGCTCATGGCAACAGTAATAATTTCATCTATAACTTTACCAAATTTCTAAAAAGTTGGATCTTTTTTCTGAGCTTCATTTTAAAGGTTTTATGTTCCTACCAGACTATCTTTTGGTATGAAGCCCATAGCAGTACTTAAAAACATTTATCATTCTGTCACATTCAGTTAAAATTGGTCATTGTATTCCAGGCTATTTTGAGGCCACACAGGCAGACAGACGCATAGAACTCTCTTCAGTTTCCTTAGAATTCAGCATAAAAACTGATTCTGAAATTGAATTCCTTACTTCCTCTTTTATTCCAAAATTAATGACCTACCTATGAAAAATGCTTGAGTAGATAGCAACCTACATTATATCAGAAATGTGATTATTGGGGGGAAAGAGTAAGAAATATTTCTGAAGAAATTGAATGTGTAATGTAAAAGAAAGTCCTGGTTTAACACCCACAGTTAAAGAAAAACTAAATCTCTCAGTACTGTCAAGCTAATTGTCTGGGATTTAATGTACTTTTAATGGTTTTAATTGTATAGATAATTCTATCTGCAAGATCTCTTCTGTTGTCTTCTCCTGGAACTCCTGGGATAATATTTATTTCAGCTTTCATTAGGCTGTGTATCTCCAATGCAGATTATTGTGCTATTTCTTCAGCTATATCACCAAATCATCTATACTAACACTGTACAAAATTATAACCTCAGCAAATTAAATAGCAGAGTGCAAGAAACAAAGTCTTGCTAGAATAAATCATTTGCTGGGTGTCACAATCTGTTAAGCATGGAGCAGGATTCGTGATGGTTCTTTTATCAGAATCTCAGAGTGCAAAAGAAACACAAACGGGGAATTTTTAGTTTTAATCAAAGCAATGCACTTTATTGAGTGCCAACACACAATTATCACGATAGAGAGTGAGACCTATAAGAAACAAAGGATAGAGAGAAAAAGAGGGAAGGGGGTTTATAGCTACCAACAGCAGGCGGAATCCTCGTGGTCTTCTGCCAATAGATCCATCTTCTTCCATGGGGAGATCTCGTAGGGGTTTTCTCAGAAGGTCTCTTTGTAGTTCTTTTTGAAGTGAAGGGCAGATGGCCAAGGGGTGGGAGACAGGTGTGGGCCTTTGTGAAGAGGTAGAGGTGCACGGGACTTTCAGTCCTTTCTCACCCTGGTGGCCTGGAACAATTCACCTGCACGGGACTCTCAGCCCTTTCTCGCCTGGGTGGCCTGGAACAGTAGCGAGCAGTTCCTCCTGCATCTCCCAGCGGACACACCGGCAGCACTTGGCAGGCATCCCACCTCGGTTCAGCCAGGACTCCTGTGCAAAATTCCTCTTGCCCCCGTAGATGATTGTGAGACAGATGAAGGGTCTTCAGGCCGTCTCTTACACTGGGCTACCTTAAACAAATTTCTTCCATTTTATCCTCTCTAACATGGAGATAATGAAAAGGATTTCTCTGCAAAGTGAATTAGGATTTACAGACAAAGTGCAATAAGAAAAAAATAATGTATGTTTATGAACTTATTTATTCAAGTGAATATGGCTAATATATTAGTATATTTTTATTATATAATTTAATCGAAATTCATAGAAGACATTATGAATAGAAGTTTGTTGCTTCTGCCAAGACCATCACTACAGACATATCCAGACTCAGCAATCTAGTTGAAAAAATAAAGTATCAAATATATGAAAAGTGCTGCATTGCACAGTTGTGTGAAGATTTAAAAGTTTTGATCCTTCTAGCAAGTAGCAGATGAATTTAATAATCTGATACTATTACTCTTTAAATATATGTTCCATGAAAACTGTAGGAAATACACAGGTAGTCTAAGAGGAATGAGATTTGATTATTTATACTGATAAATTGCTATGAATCTGAACTCTGTCTGAATGTAGGATGGAAGAAGAATCCTTCTGCCACATGATTTGTAATGAATGTTACCCTTACAGACTCAGAGGTTGGTCTCAAGTGATCATTGTGATTGTGCACCATAGAGGATCCCCTATGGCTCATTAATTAGCTGAGAGCTTAGAGAGATAACTGAATTGTTATTACAGCAAAATACTTGAGAATTGCTGAAGTATTAGCAAAAAGAGAGATCTGGAAGGAACTGGTAATGGATCTTATTAACATCTTGAGAACCATTAGAAAGAATCTTATTCTCTGCTGGGAAAAAAAGTGCAAACAATTTTCCACAATTTGGTAAACAGTCATTAATTATACTGAAAAACAGGCAATATAGGATAGACTTTTAGTTTTATGCAGCTTTTAGAATGGTAAGTAAAGGAAAATTTTTTAAAAAAAATTAAGAATTGGAAGTTAATGAAATAAGTGGGAAATGCTTTGTGCCCAGGATAAACTTGACAGCACAGAATGCTGGGGTCTCTGCTGAGTTATCAAACAGACTTGCAGGAGAGAATATAAAAAGTTTTTTGACATGTTAATTTCTGGGCAGGTGAATATTAGAGGATTTTATACTATTAAGCACTCTCCACAATCTTTCTATTATATACAAATAAAGATGCAATTCCTTCATAAGCTACTAACCTGTCTTGAACAATGACCTGTGAATTGATATTACTCTATAGAATATCAAACTCCACAGATATTGCTTCTAGTCCAAAAATTATTTTGGCTTGATTCCATTTAGGAATAGAAATGAACTTTTACTCCAGAATGAAACTTTCCTCACATTTGATTCAAAGTTTTTATTGGAAAAAAAACCAACAACAAAACAACCAAATCCACATCTTCCTTCCCCCCCTGCACACTAATAAAGAATAATAAATAATTATATATAGGACCAGTAATCTTTGAAACTGCCTTGGAAAGTAGCATTTAGTTTTAATGACACTTTAAAATGTTTTCAAAGATGAAGAAGATAAGAAAGACTGTTAGGTAAGAAAGCTGAAGCTGCAGGATAAATGCCTGCTTTTTAGTGAGGTATTCCAAACTGGTCTTCTTGCAAGCCTGCAAACTAAGGTATTCACTTATCTATGAAGGCTAAACATTGTCCTAAATAACATTATAACATTAGGGGGAAAAAGCTTTCCTAACACTGTAGAAAAAAACAAACCATTGAGCAGAAAGCAACTTGAAGTAGGAATTCTTAAAACACACTTACAAAACATTCCATACATTTCAAGGATTATAAGAGGAATTTATTTGGTACACATAGAAAAAGAATCTACAGCTGAGTCACAAGAGATGCCTTTCCCATTTAAAGGCACACTGATACGTTCATCGATAATGTTTCCTTTAAATTATCAATTTAAATCTTGCTTTTCGTTTTTATGTCTACTGAGTGTAAGTGTCCTCATCATTCTTTTGTAATCATCTTGATAATGATGGCAGTTTTATACTACATTCATATAATAACCCAAGAAACATTGACACTAGTGGCTAACTCCGGTATGTGCCATGAATATTATCACCTTATTGCATTTTTATGAGGATTATTTCTAGCATTCTATTTCTGTTCAGACAACTTTGAGACAGGCAAAGGGATATGAATGTCCTTGTAGTCTTCTCACTAACATCACAGATAACAGTGTATTTCATATTTGATTGTCGGACATGGGAGAGTCTCTGTGGCTGCACATCTTCTTTTCTTAATCAGATGAAGGATATTCTTGTTTGCATTTTTGTTAGTGTTGAAATAGGAGAAGTGTACATAGTGCAAACTTTCTACTTTCTAACCACCACATCCACCTGAAATGTAATTTATCACTCTAGTGACAATTAATTTGAACGGATATTTCTTTAGCAAATTTCAAGCCAGATTTTAAAAAGTATCTTGAGAGCCAACTTAATTTTTAAGACCAAGTGTGTTTTGAACGGGAAAGTGATAATAGAGTCAGCTAGATCTGATACTTCATTCTACATGGAATGGACACACTGATGTGATTCTCTGTGCACAGGAAGATTTGATTGGACAGTGGTTCCTGTGTTCATGTTTCTTTACCCCTCTTCAAATGCTCACTGCCTCTCTTGGTTTGGAAAGGGCTACCTAAAGGATGCATCCCTGTTAGACTTAGGATCTTAATTTTGTCTTTGGAACTTTATTGGATGTCAAGAAACTAGAAAGACTCTTAAAATATTTATGCCAATATTAAGTGTAATGAACTTAATTTGTCACTGCAAATGTATGGGTACTTTCAAAGTCTGACCTGTGACCACTTTATATTATATTTAAAGGTATGATTTTGGTTGAAGCTGAGGTAAAAGTCTGTTTAGTACAGAATAAATTACATTTCAGTGAAAAAAAAGTAACATCTTGTATAATACAAGAGTCAGGAAATGTGAATTTGCAATTCAACAATAAATTTAATTTTAAGTCTCTTACTTGTCAATAACTGGAAGGAGACATCTAATGCCACCAAAATATTTTTAAATCTTTGATCTATACTATTACTTGGATCTATGTAACTTTGACTTGTACAAACCAAGAGATGTGGCTTTTAGCACCCTGCAAGAGCATTTTTACTGTCTATCTTTATATAGATTGGGGCAAGCCAAATGTGTACCCATGTAATTATTAGTTATGCAAATATGTACGATCTTGATCCAAGGAGTAAACATTTCCAATGTTTGCACAAAAAATAAACATCTGGTCTCCAAACTGGCTGAAGCCAGTTGAAAAACACCCTCTTTTAACTATCTATTATTTTCTCCCAAATCCAAATCCCCTGCAAATTTTGGTTCATTAGCCTCACAAAACACTCAGCTGAGCCAACAGCTGCTGCCAGCTGAAGTGTGTGTATATTTTAAAGGCAATTCACTGCCAGTGGCACTGAACAAGAGTGTTTTTCCCAAGGCCAAAGGGAGCAGGGAAGATCGCAGCACTGGTGGGCAGAGAAGGCCAAAGAGCTTCAATCAGCAGCAGCACAGACATCCTTGGCTCTTCGAGGCTGCTACAAGATGCTGGAACTTGGCGCTGGGGACTCGGCACCGCGGACTGGCGTTGGGTGTCTGCTGTCAAATATGGAAGGTACAGGCACGTGGGGAGCACCCAAGTGGCTGATGCTGAAGGGGATGGGAAGTAACTGTGCAGACCTGGCAGCAGATGCTCCTTCAGGATGTGTGGGGATTTATGTCCTGTGGAAAGGCCCACAGCAGTAGTGACGACTACTAATATTTGAGCTAGGCAGGTTCCATAAACTCTGCCTCACCTGTAGAGCTTTCTATGTAATCCAGATGTTTCCTCCACATTGCAGGGTGGTCCTGGCCTTTTTGTTTAATTAGACAGCCACAGAAAAGGTCATAAAGCTGATCTAATTCTTTAACCATCTAAAATTATATGCTTCTTAATAAAAACGTTGGCTTATACAGGTAAAATTGTCCATTTATATTTTTTTTCCCTCTAAAACATCAAATTAGGGACAAGGATCTGTAGAAAGAGATTGGGAAGTTTAGAGAATATGGGTGGGCTTTAGGGTATAATACCTCCAGTTATAAAAGTATCCTATGAGGAGAAAATTATTTTGAATATCCAATGTTCCTGTTTTCATTATTTCAGAACTGCAGACATAAACAATTCTGTTCCATTCATTTTGGGCTTCTGTTGTGATACATGTGATCTCTTTTAGCCATTTTTGCGTGCTTCTACACTGGTTTTAGGAAATTTATTTTTCTCAAGGAAAGAAATTTTTCTGTATAATCTATCACATTTTTCTGATTCAGTTTTATAGCCCTTTTTCACTGTTGTTTATCTAGAAAATTCTCTTCTAAATAGAAGAACATATCTGAAGGTAGGATAATGGTAATAAAGATTGCAATAGCAAGAAGCCATCTCTGTGTTGTCGTATGTTCAGCTCTGCAGCAAATTTTGGGGAAAAAGCATTAATAGAATTATTAGACTAACTGCAACAAAAATATTTTTTACTAAAGTAATTTGAGATATTTCCTCTCATGGTATTGTGATGTAATCAGATCGGAAATGTCAGTCTTTGCAGAGTCTGTGCTAAAAATACAGCTTTTACAAAATGAAAAAGCAGCACTAAATTTTAGTTTGGCATACATGGTATTTTAATGTATCAACTTCAGTAAACATTTTCATCTCTAAAATGCAGCAAGAAGATGGTTAACACTAACTGTTGTTTACCTTCTCTTTCACTAGGAAAACTAAGTAACATCAAACATTCTGGAAAGGAAAAATGGAACAAACAAATATACATGGGTGTTGCCTATTCAATAACATGATGAAGAATCTCACATAGGGAACTTCTTGTGACAACTTCTTGTTAGTAAATTCTGCATGAACACAGAGCAAAGCTAAGGAAGTTCCTGGAAGGGAAATCCATCAGGGATATCATTTTAACCTCAGGATGGCCCAGAATCAAACTATTGAAAGAATTACAGGGTTGTATAATTTTATTTTTATTCTCATATTTCATTTAAGCATTGACATCCAGACTTTACTGGACAAAATTTATGGGGTTAAATAGACTTCTGATCAAATGTAATATATTTATTATACACTTGTACTATATATTATATACAAGTTTCTCAAAGGTTAGAAAATTACTTGGTAAAACTAGTTGTGAAATTATATTTTAAAATAATATTAATCAAAACCTTTAATAAGTATTTTCCAGGAAATTTTAAGTATTGGACCTGGCTTCAACCTATGAAAAGTTATAAAATATTTTAAAAAGTCACAATGAAAAACTAGAGAACTGATTTACAAAAGCTATGATTTCACCTGAAAACATATCAAAATCTTGCAAATACAGAATAGAATTGACGTGTAATGGAGAGACTGTTTTAGAAGAAAAATCTGTTCAATATTTCATAGAAGTTTCTCTCTTTTGGTATTTTACAACTTTTGTGCTGTATTCTCCCGTGTTCTTCTTTCCTTTGAAGTTCTGACTTAAACAAGTGAAGTGGTCAGAGTGATGTTTTCCCACTTCAGGCACACCTTTGGCTTTCATTAGTTGTGATTTTAATTTGTCCAAAACTCTTTGTCAAGATCTTGTTGAGATTCTTCTGGTCTTGCTTTGTGAAGCCAGCTTTTCTGTCCCAGGGTGAACAGCTATGAAGTCTAAGCAGTGTGACTACAACACCTGAGAAGTGGTTTAAGAATATTTACAGTCTCTGAGATCCACAGTAATTTGCACTATCTTTTTTTTTTCTGAGAAGGTTTTCATTCCCCCCAGTAAAAGTTGTTGTTTCAGGGTTTTACTTTAAGCAATTTTCACTGTTCATGGAAATTAACAGAATAAAACCTGGAACTGCAATGATGTAAATTCATTAAAACCTCACAACTACATTTCTTCCTTTTTCCGCTCCTAGATAATTTCAGTAATTTAGCATTAAGTACAGCTAGATACCTGAAAAGAACTATGTTTATTATTTTCATTGCTGATTTTTGGTTTGTGTTTTCTCTCAGTGGTGATTGAAACCCATGGTTTATTTATTCAATTTAAACAGATGACTACAAGCTCCTCTCTGTGTTAGTGACACACACCTTGCAGCCAGAGGGCCCTCTGCACATAAGTTAGGCTACAAGGAATTCTCTAATTCCCCTTCCCTTTCCATCCCCCATCTGCCTGCTGTATTACTGTGATTCTCCTCCATGGAAACAGCTTGTTGTCTGCACCAGACCCAGCACAGAATTCCCATAATATTTAAATATGAACTTCGACCTGTTGAAACACAGTCTTTTGAAAATTGTCTTAATAAGAGCCAGGACTTTTCATCCCTGAATTTTCTCTGAATTTTCACTATTCCGCTTGTGTGCACAGAGTAGAAGACTTGGCTTGTTAGTCTGTGTGCAGTGGAATTCAAATGATGTATTGGTTACCCTGCTCCTCACCCAGGTCTTTGTAGAAGCAGTGAGAAGGTTTTTGTCCTGGGATGGACCACACAGGATTCATGGCAAAATTTCCTGTTACATGACACTGTTTCATCTTCCAGGAGGAAGCCAAAGACTAAATGAAACTCCATTTTAAATGCTTACTAATAAACTATACCTTTGTGAATGATTTACCCATGGGCCAGGACTTTGTAACTCTACAGTTTAGGATTATTTCATAAGGAAACTGAAAAGAGCACAGTGGTGTGTTTTATATAACAAGCAGTAGGAAAATAAAGGAAGTTCAATAATTAGTCTAGTACAAACTCTCTACAGTATAAATAGTGAATTAACACTTCTAATATTTTTCATCCAGTTACATTCCTGACTATTTTGGCCTTTATAGGTATAATTACTTCTTCCAGGATCAGTTAGGCATCTCTGGCACCCTAAAAACATTAATGAATATATCTGTAAAACAGACCTTGAAGTTTAGAGGTGGGTGCTATGGCACAAAACAAAGACAATTTGTACAGACTTGGGAAATCTGTGGCAGAGCTGAAAACAAAAGGAGTATCTTACACTTTTTAATTTTTTCTCCATTTTGCAGCCACAGGGGATCAATTTTATTTATCAGAAAGTTAAGAAAAGCTGTTTAAACAGCTTATATATAATATCATTAGTATTTTCATCAAAACTTTTCATAAGGTCATGTTTAATGAGCATTTAATTTAGTGTAGCCACCCATTCTGCAGCGCATACTCTAAGAGGTACATACATACCATGTATGTTCTACAGCCCCCAGTTCACACCCCTGCAGGTGTGGGCAGCATTCCTAAAAGCACCGGAGCTCATCCCAGGAATGGTGTCAGCCAGACCCTGTGCTGCCGGAAGTTGTCCATTTCATTCTGTGACGTAAAAAAAGATGAAAATGTGTCTTCAAGAGGACATTAGGAATTCCTTATGTGCGATACAAAGTTAACACAGACAGATCAGTTTTCCTCCTTTCCCAGTGAAAGAGAAATGGTTAAAGAAAAAGCTAAAAGGGGTGGCTGAGTAGATCTTGGTGATCTCCCAGGCTCTTTGACAGGTGAGATGCTGGCAAACAGACCTTTTCTGTTCCACCTTAATTACCTCCACTGAGGAGTTTAACTTCCATGTCTTCATTTGTCATACAATGGCTTCTAAATATTGCAGTTACACAGACTGGCAGTGATAAATAAGAAAAAGCTGAACCTCAAATATAATTACCTCAACAGCTGTGCAATGTACTTGAAAAGCATTATTCTTTATATTAGGTAAACAGAAAATGTGATTTCAAATTTCTTATAAAAAAGATTTTGCTGTCTTGAAGTTGCAATAATTTAGGTAGTACAAGCTCAGCAAATATATTGCTGACATTGATTTAATCATCACAATTTGGATGTACAATTCATGTCTTATAAATAGCATCTTCATCAGTATGCCTTTTGTACCTACTTTTTCCTGAAAACACTGCTATTCTTAGCTGATATATTTCTGGAAATAAGTTTTCCTTCTTGTCTAACCTTGGTTCAAATACAGGGGAAGATATATAGTTACATTCCAGGTGCTTTTGTGTGTTGAGTATTGTTTGATAAGGCTGTTTGGTTTAAGAAAAGAGAAATAATACAAACTTAACCTGATTTCTTATTATAAATCCTTGGTGGAAACATAAGATTTAAAAAAAAAAAAAAGCACATTTCCAATTTGCTGGTGTGCTGTAAAGCTAATGAAGGCTGATCTCTTATGGATTTGTGCTCCTTATGACCCAAACCTTTCTCCAGCAGTAACCATGGCAGGACGCAAGCAACAATCGGAAAAGAGTTAACATGTGCTGCTGATAATCCTGAAGTACACACGCTCTTTGTTGCCATGCTGGCAGGCCAGCCATCTGTCTGAGTGCAATATATAGTTCTGTCTGTCTGATCTAAGAGCCTTATCTGTCTGAATTTGATCTGTCTTTCCCACAATGGGACTGCCAATGGGACTGCCAATTCAAATCTCTTTCCGAGAGGCAGATGACTGTTTTCACAAAACTTGCAGGAATTTAATTTTTTTTAGACTTTCTGCTTTCAAATTTGTTTGAAATGTTCAAAGGTGATTAGGAAGGGAACACAGGGAGAGAAATTAACAGATGGATAGGGAGACAGCCAATTCAAATGAACATACCTTTTTTCCTGGGGAAACAGAAACAGCACAAAAAATGGCAACAGAATTGTCAGTCTTTGATAAGATTAGAGAAAAACCCAAACTTGTTCACTTTAGATCCTGTAGGGCATTTCAAAGGAGATGATTAGCAAGGCAGACACCTAATGACACTTAGGAAATATGTGCAGCTTATAGACTATAAAGTCAAAATCCTCATACAATGAAATCATCTTGCACTGAATAGGATTTCAAGATTCCTAAATGTGAGGAATTTAACAGTAACATCAACAGAACACCATATTTGCCAAGTAGATGTGTGGCAAGGGGGCGGGAAACCACCCATCCCTAGGGAAGTGACTTCCAGAGATCAAATCACAGGACTAGTTTGGTGTGTGTTGGGTACAGGCTGGATAATGTTTTGATCCATACAGATTCCTTAGGAAGAAAACCTGGCTGAAGGTAGTGTTCTTCACCCTGCAGAGTCCTCACCGCCCACCTGTGTAAAGGAAGGTGGATAGTGGGACACATTAGCAGCATAAAAACAGACAAGCCCCACACATTTTATTCTTTGTGAGAAGCTCTAGGGAACCTCTAGAGTTGGAATTATTTGGAGGATTTTTTTTTTTTCCCCATAGAAGGTAGTTTCCTGATCTCATATACTGAAAACAAGCTCTGTACAGTCTCTGTAATTGGAGGCAGCGATCCTTCAGTTTCTCAGCTTGCACTGTATGCATAAACATTCAGGAGGCCAAGGAACAATGGCTCCTAAATCCCACTGGTGACTTACCCATGTCAAAATTAAGGTGACTACTGCCTTTAGACTAAAATACATTAGATATTTAAAACAAAAACTCCTAGTCTTACTCATTTAATTAAAACTTTACTGTATATATACATCTTGGCCTGTGTAGCTGACACCCATAACCTATTGCCTATGAAACAAGTTGTAAAAAATTATTGTTTTCTACTCCTCTTTTTTTTCTTTTTTTTTTTCATTTTACTTATACTTTCATGACTAATAAATGATCTATACCTTGAAGGTATCCAGGAATGGGGCATCCACCACCTCTCTGGGCAGCTTGTTTCAGTGTCTCAATACTTTCATTTTAAAAACATTTCTTCCTTATATCTACCTTGAATTTACCCTCTTTAAGTTTAAAACCATTACCCCTTCCCTTATACAGGGTCTACTAAAATGTCAGTCCCCATCCCTGGATATCTTCAAGGTCAAATTGGATGAGGTTCTGCTATGGCTGAAAAATGTCCCTGCCTATTGCAGGAAAGGTCCCTTTCAACCCAACCCATTCTATTGTTCTCTGTGATTCTTCTAACAGGTTGTTAAATTAATTTGGAGCATTACATTGCATTATGTATTCTTTCTTGGCATAAATCAAGACAGTCCATTTTATTGTGATTTATGCCATCTGAAGATTGGTTGTAAATATTTATGCTAGACATGCTAGTTCTGATGACTCACTAAGACAGCTGCTACTTCACAAGATTTTTCTAGGGAGAAAAGGAAAAGGAAGGATTGAAAAATTTTCAAGATAAAAAAGCCCAAATATCTTCAGAGCTGTCACACCTAGAGAAAATGGTTAACCTGTATGTTATTTATCATTACCCTAAAGACAGTTCCATGGCGAGGAAGGTGGAAATTCTGACCCCCTGAAATGAGCAGATTTCATGTTTAACCATTCTGGAAAGACTGTTGCTCAAAGACCTTAAGAAAGTTAGTGCATGTGAACAAATTGTTTTCCAAGATGCCAGTTTCTCTGTGGTATTCTGGACTACATGTGATTGCTGAAATACAATAAAAGGATCCAGGAGATCAGAATCAATTGCTGTTCCTGATCATTTGTAAAGCTGATCAGGTTCTAGCACCCTATCAGCCACTATGAGTATCTGTGCAGCATGAGAGGAAAGAGCTCATTAGGAATGTCCCTGGAATTAATTTCCTCACCAAAGGAGAATAATAATAGACTGCTTCTCAGTTGCATTTTTTAATTAAAAATTAGCATATTCAGATATTATTCATTAGACCACTAATTCAAAATTCCTGTCAAGTAGAGACCCAAGGAACACACAGGGTCTGTGCATAATCAGTACTGGTAGCTGGCACCATAACTTTAAAGAATTCATCCAGTGTAGTACAGAAGAACTTTTAAAATTCCCTGGAGTTTCTGTTTTACAGTTTTCCAAATGCTGGACTTCCAGCCCAACAGATGGTATCATATTTGACACTGAAATACAAAGGCACATATAATAATCTTTGGCTTAAATAAATAACCACTTCTAATCAGTTCAATAACAATTCTGTGTCCTCATAATAGAAAAAAGGTTTTCCAGGAATTTTGGTCCTTGTAATTCCTACCAATGGTATTCAACTTTCAAATCATTCATTGGACTTGAGAATCAATGAGAAAAAACTCAATCTCCAACTATATTAGGGATTAGTGGATTTTTATTTGTATTTGATTTCTTAATAAAGCATCTCTATCAGCAGTTTTGTATTTCCTTTGCACTTTAATGTAGCTAAATTGACTTGAATCCCACCATCTGTGGGGGAGCAAAGGTTAATGGGATAACAATATATATCCTCTTCAAAAGCCATTATAGGTGGCAGTTAATACTTTATGTTATATGAAAGGGAGAAAAATTCTTGTTCTACTGGACAACTTAGGGTAAATATTTAGGGCCTTGCTCATCAGTACAAATCAACTGCTCTGGACAGGGGTGTTGATCCTTTTTATACTTCTGGATCCAGAATCTCACTCATAGGCTTCATAGGGAAGGCTCTTCAAAATCTTGGTGTATTTTTCTTGAATAAACACTTTCATCATTGGCCATTCAAGTTTCTAGAGTTAATGTTTGCCAGATGCATCTTTAGGATATTTAGGTATCCTTCTAAATACATTATTTACTAAGTTTGCAGAGTGGTGATTTGAAATACCATTTCAGATTTTTTTTTTTTTTTTTCCAAGAAATAACATACATCTCAGTATCAGCGTGGTTCTCACTCCAAATGTATTCTTCCTTTAAATGTGCTGGGCTTTTCCCTGTAACAACATTTTAGATTTTTTGGGTTTTCCCCCATAGATCAAACAAAAACCTAAGAATTATTTTATGGTTTTTTGGAAGAGAAGATTTCTACATGTTTAATGTAAGGAAGCAAGCCCAACATCATTTACTTAATTATTTTTAATCTCAGGAAAAATTTTCTATTGTATTTGTAATACTTCATAGAAATAATTCCTACCTATCATTAGTATTTTAGAGAAAGACAAATGAAGCTACAACTGTTAAACCCTTTTAAAGAGCTCAACTCTCATCAGAGGTCAATCAGAAGTCAAACTGGACATTTTTTAAACAATTGAATAGGAGAATATTCCATTATAGATGTCAAGATGAGATGTGACTAATGTCACAAAAGTTAAAGGTTAGGGGCTAATCCACTGAGAAGTCATTCATGGATCATATTTAAATTGCTTCAGACACTTTTAAAAAATGTGCTCCCTCACAAGGTCCTTGCTCTCTTACTGGAGCTGCAGCTACATATGAGAGCAGACTTCCCTTAATATTTGTGTTAGCATTTAAATTGGTGAACTTGGCTTTTCCTTAAAAAATAGAAGGAAGACCTTTTTAATTAATTGAAAAAAAAACTCTTCCAAACTATACTAATTTAGTAAGCCAATATTTTTTTTTAAAATTCATTTACTCTTTCCAAATTAGAAACAATTCCATTAGAACATGTAATTGCGAATGTTAGTGTGGTGAACAAAGTCTAGTCTGAGAAAGACAATTTGCTTATTCAGAAACATATCTACATTTAACAAAACTGCTTCAAAGAATCTATCTTGAGGGAAAATGTTTTTTTCCCAAATAAAAGCTGCCAGAAAATAAAATAAAATAAACAGTTGACAAAAATGTAATGAAAATAAGTTCTTTTGGTTTTGGAGGAAAAAAAAGTATTTCTTTATATGCAGAAGATGCTGATTGAAAATACCAGCACAACACACATTTGAGAAATAAGCCATGCCCTTAAATATCTTTGTACTACTGACATGGAAGTTTTAGTGGGAAGAATATCATTGCACAAACTGGATTATGGCCAAAATACAACGTATCCATCTTCATATATTGTTAAAGTGATTTCGACAAAAAATACAGTAAGTCAATGAATACATGGAGATTTTTTAATTGTGGATGTATGATCTCGTCACCATTGTTCTGTTTATAGACAGTAGACCTATACAGAAACAGAATTCGATCATAAAATATGAAATATTAAGAAAATCCAAGATATTTACCCAAAATAATCAGTTTGGGTAGAGATGATAGGATGCTTCAGTTGCCTTTCTACAGCCTAATTAGAAAGGGAAAGAGATGTTTCCTCCTACAACCTATGCAAATATGACTACTAAAAAAGATACTCAGACAAAAGACTGTGGAGAAGTGGAGGATTTAACTCCTAGTGAACATCACAAAGAGATTGTAAATTGTTTGGCTTGATCAGTACAAAAGAGAAAATATCATTATTGATTATTACAGTCATGTCTAGACAGACAGACATATGCATATTAAAATATAAATATATAAAATCTATTTTGGGGAATACCTCCTGAATTTGCATTTGGGAAAATAAAAAAACCCCAAAACAACCCACTTTGCTTTTGCTTTGTATATCACCTTAATCTTTTGGTCTTTTGGGAATTTAGAAATTTTCTGAATATATTGCAGAGACAAGTTTGAGGTTAACTGCTAGAAAGACAAATAAGCGGAACAAAATGCTTATGTAATAGCAGCTCTGAGTATTTGATTTGGAAAAATGAGGGAAGAGTCTATTTTCCCTTTGGGGAAGTAACTACACTAATATTTATGACTGTTTGAAACCATGCAGCTGGCTTTTTTGTTGCCTTTAGGCTGTATTGTCACAGATTAGCTAAGGACTGTGATCCCTCATCTGTTTTCATCTTGAGTCCCAAAATGTGTCATAGCAGCGTTGGAATTGTTCTGATTTTCACAACATCATGATGCTTTATACTAAGGTCATTTGGTAAGCTGGGTAAAATATTTTTTGAAGAATACTCATTTCTGACAGTGTACAGACCTTGCTCCTACAGTCATGCAATCAAAGGCTGGAAAAGGCCTTTGGAGGTCATCTGGTCATCCCCAACCCTCACAGCAGGACTAATTTTAACTACATAGCTCAAGGTATCAATAAGATGTTCTCCCTGCCTTCTCTTTCCACAGATGAAGAAGTGCAGTTCTCTGAGTTGCTGCTCACATGTCACATCCTTCAGCCCCCAACCATCTTTGGCCTGACCCTAGACTTGCTCAAGTAAAGAAAATGAGTGAAAGACTAAGTTACTGCTTTCAGTGTTTCTTAGATGTAAACTGGTTGGGGAAGATTTCTTCATTACACTGATTTTAATTTCAGTATACTTGCTCTCTTTCCTTTGGAGATTTCAGTGCTTCCATGAGATGGGAAACAAGGAGAACAAGCAGTTAAGAATCCTGTTGGGGTGAAATTTCTGCCTGCTACTCTGAACAAAAATACATGTCCCCCACATTTTCCTCCTTGTGTTTCCATGTATTTCTTGTATTTTTTCACTTGGACTGCAACTCTTTTGGGTCGGGATTGTTTCATTCTGCCTCAAAAACATCCTGTATAAAAATACATCAAAGCCATGCTCTGGTAGTGCTGATCTTGATGCTGTGGCACTGCTTTCCCTCCCCCTCATCCCTTGTTGCAGGGATTAGATGTAGAATTAAGTAATGTTCCAGAAATGTGTCCTCTCAGCCACGGTGTCTCCCGGAGCTCTCCTGGCTTCCATGCCACACATTCCAAGTGCCTTAATGCACTCCCCAGTCTCAGCATACAATTAATAAAAGTATAATTCCTGCTATGAGCAATTACTGAATCTCTCTGCTCAAAATATGCTCTGTTCAGCTGGAGTACCCCACTCAGAGTTTATTAAGACTTGGCTCTGTTATCATCTGTTTCCCAGCCAGGAACTATGAGAGTTATGACACAGGAGGAAAACTGAAAAACAGAACTGACATTGATTTCCATGTGTGCATGATCTTGCTCCAAAGACTAGTAACGTAGCAACAAGGGTTGGATTTTTTTCCTCTTTTTTTCCCTCATTTATATAGCCCTATTCATCTTTTTTAAGACTATGGTTTAGGTTGTATGCTTTCTTCATGGTATTGTGCTTATATTCAAAATAGAGGATGAGTTTACAATACCTTGTTCACTGCATAGACTTCCAAATGTATTTTGCTTATGATAGTTGAATCCTGATGTCGCATCTGGTTTTGATGGAGTTTCTGCTTTTATTCACTAATGCTTTTGGTCTGACCAGGTCATCATGTGTGACTTCATCTGATATCAGACAGCATGGTTTAATTGGTTTATTTTACATCCAAACCTCAACATCTCCATTTCACTCTTTACAGCACTCTTGTGTAACTTTCTTCAGTAACATCAGTCAAGAATAAGTTGATTTTAGAAATGCATTTTATATCCATTTTCCACTTCCCTTTTCATGTCAATACGTTATTATCCTCTTCTAACCTTAACAGTAGAGCAGAGCTTCCAAGTTATGTATGAGCATTAAGATATGTAACATGATAACAGCAAAGTCTCAGCCAAATTTTTTGATATCCCACTCCCTGGACATTTATGTACTCAGGGTAGGCATCAGGTCTCATTAGCCGGTGCATGAGGCTACTACAAAGGGGAATTTCTGTTTAACTCCATCCTCAAGAAGCTGTAGACTCAGAAATTATAAAGAACCATACCGTGGTTTGACATTTACCCTCCTGACAATTTGGCAGGTACCTCTTTCAGCTTAGAATTCAAAGCTACAAAATCTCTCAAAGCTTTCTTTTCTCCAAAGAGGAAAATGTGAAGATCATATCCTTGACAAGACATGATTTTCTTCTTATACTGAGTGTTTAGAGACTCTTGTGATAGTGAAGCTGAAGCTGAAATCCTTTATAAAAAGGGAAAATGCTACCATGCATAGTATTTTTATCACCCGAGTTCACTAACATCCCTAAGCAGCTTTTGCTGTGAAAAAGAGACAAGATGAATCAGAGCTAAAACATAGTTACATATTGACCTAGTTATTTGTAGCAATTTTGGAATTGGCTTATGAGAAAATCAAGCTCCTGAAAGGAAAAATCCCTAACTGTAAGTGCCCTAGCGAGCCATAACCAGGTGAAATACTTCCTAGTAAAAAAAAATTTAGTGCTTTTTCTTCAGACACATAATACAACTGTTTCTGAACAAAATAGTTCAGCAGAAGCTCAAGCTATCAATCATGATCTTTCCATCAACTCAAACCCTCTCACCAGAGCTGGCTCAAAGACTCACATCACCCCCTCAACCAACCTCTTGGCACATTTTTATGAGGTCCAGGTGATCTTCATGGTATTATTTGATCCCTGTCTCACATATACAATCAGGAGGCAGCTGATTAGTTGCAGATGGAACTGGTTTAAATTTTAAGAACTTTAACAACTACCACCGTTTATAGCACCTAATGCCAGATTTCAACTAAGTGCCAGGGCTCTGATCGTTTGTTTGATCTCCAGATGTGCACGCATTCAGAAACTGTTAATTTCATAGTGTCTAACTAAAGATCTCCCAAACTTGGGAGGGGACTAAAATCCCCTATGGCTTTCAGTTAGCTTAATTATGCCAGGGTGACATGAATCAGGAGAACAAAAGAAAAAGCAGACAATAGATTTAAATGTTACAGAATTTCAGTTGTCAGAAAAAGATGCTCTACAGCAGAAACTGTTCACGTAATTCTCTCACTGCACCTAAGCACAAATAAGAAAAAGGAGGTTTTGTGGTGCTATTATCAATGGACCACTTTTAAAAGGAAAACAGAAATTATTAGAATTTGCAGGTAGCATATTTCATGCTTCCCCAAAGAGAAGGACTATGCTAGGACTGCTTTGGACCTAGATATTTTACAGGTGGCATATGTTATTTTGAAGCAACAAGCAAATAGTAAAACTGATGAAACATGAATACCTTATGTCTTTTAAAGTGTTTGGTGTCGTTTTGTTGGGGTTTTTTTGCCAGAAATTGAGTTACTGCACCTAGTGATTATGCTGTTTCCTATAAATTAACAATTATATTTAAAGGGTTCTCCTATCTTTTGATTCCTGGGAAATTGCCAAATAAATACCAATGAACGAGAATGCACTGCTAAATTCAAACAGACATTTCAGCATTTTAAATAATTTATTGATACTTAGAAAGGAACAGATAAATACGCAGGTGGCTAATTTTTAATGCAAGCCTCTCAATGATTTACTAAGAACATTTGCCAGTCGTTTTATATGTGTTCTGTTCAGTACTCAGATGCTCATAAAGGAATTATCCTGAAGGAATGAGAAAGCTGCTTCAGAGTAGGCGTGATGTGTACAGTGCAATGCACATGCCAGTGCTAATAGAGAGATGAAGTTCCTCTCAAGGATTGTGCTAATAGAGAGATGAAGTTCCTCTCAAGGATTGTTGAGTACAGATGGACTTTTTTTGTTCCTTTTAGTCATGTCAAAGTTCAGTCAGAGAGTTAAAAATATGGATAAAGGATTCCGTAGAGATTTTGAGCAGACATAAATTGTATATCTATGAAGTCATGAATGAAACATTTTTTATGAGCTAGTAAAACTTTCTTCAAGAATCTGTCACAATTTCAGCAAATAAGTATAAACTTTATTATAAACTTTACTTTGACTGCATGTGTGGTTCCACTTCCTTTGGCTGAATTTAAACCAAACTCATATATGAATTTAATCTATGAGGGAAGTAAAATAAAATTGTGATGTTAAGTATGCATGGCTGATGACAGTTCTTTTCAAAATAACTTTTGCATATTAATGTGAGTATAATACAGAAGAACTCAGCCTTTGGAACAGGCATATGCCACCAAAGTCAGTCCCATCTTGAAACACACGATCTTGCAGTGGATTGAAACTGTCACTTGCCAGTATCTCCAAAGAGGCCAAGTTATTAAAGCTACCTCTGGGGACAAGTGCTCCTTGAAATGCAGTTGCTTGGTAGAGGAACTGAGGAATACAAGCTCTGTCCAGTGGAATGGCAGGCACTACAGCAGAGCACTTAAATACCTCTGTAACTTAAAGCAAACACTGAAGTCCCCCTGACTTCCAAGGGAAGGGACAGACCTCAGTGTGTCACCACTTTGCTGTCCCTGACAAGAATAGCCAAATGTAATTTTTGTACTCTTTAAAAGGGAATTGAGCTATTTTTAATATTTTTTTCCTTCACTAATATTCCTATTTGGGTGTTTATTTGGACTGGGTAGACCATTAGAAATCTGAGTATTGTACATAATTATTCAGCTAATTAATTTGTTGTCTTTGTGCAACTAATAAGTAGTAGCATTTCTCTGCTAACATTACTGTGCTGAATTCTCAAAGGAAACTTCGGCAAATAATGTACTTTTACTTAAAATAACTAAAATATCCCAAATCACTGTTGTCAATTTATCACTAATTAATTGCTTCAATATTTTCCATTCTTTTTTTCTGAGCAAAAGAACTTACCTTGTCATCTCTTGACCTGGATACAAAATGAAAATTTTTATCACCTTGTACAAGATATATTAATGCACCACTGTTCTTTGTTAAAACTACAAACTAAATTAAAGAGTGATTTTTGGGATGACTGGTAAGGGTGGACTGAATTCAACCCACTGTTATGTTTTTTTGCCAAAACAGATAGATTATTTTTATCATTATGTCAAGTAGATCTCACTTGTTACAGACTTGGAACCTGAAATCTTCAAAACTGAAGATGAAAAATGTAAATAATTCTCAGGTTCCAGACCACTGTGGTCCTCTGTGTAACTGCCTTTTGAGTGTTGCTTTAAAATGTTGAAATACTCCTAAATACCTTGAAAACAGAAAGGAAAACAAGTAGACAATAAATTAATCCACCTGCCCACAAGATTCTTCTTCTCTACTCTCTGAAAAATCCTGTCCCAATCTTCCAAACAATAAAAAGAAACTCCAAACAATAAAAAGAAACTATGAAGGTGGAAGGTTGAAAAAAAAAGAAATCCCAAACGGAAGATGTCTGTTTAATATAGCTTTTGTCAGTTAAACCTACAGCTATTTACTTGACTAAAAGGAAGCAGAGCTACAATGCTTATCTTCCTATCTGGCCATAAGTGTTCTCAGGAAGATATTCCAAGCAAAATCATTCACAGCTAACTGCGGATGAAAGGATGATATAAATAGGACATAGTGATGGTGCTTCTGCTCTGTAAGATTCTGCCTATTCTAATCTGTTTTCACTTAGCATCCACCTGGCCTATTGTCTTGAGCTCTTTTACATTTTTTGACCACATTTAATGTCATCCACCCCAAAAAAAGGGAAGGAATCTGAGGTATTATAGCCAGGACTGTGGAACAAAGGGAAAAACAGGGTTTCAGTTTGCAAATAAACACTGCCAAAACCACTGCTACCTTGTACAAACAAACCAAAGCAATTAAAAAGGAAAAAAAGTTTAAGCTTTGTACAAGCCCTGAACAGATATTTTTGTCTGCAGCAGGTGTAACATTTTAATTTTTTCTTTAACATTCTTGGTAAGAAAGTCTTCAATAAAACAGGCCTCTCTACCTCTCAAGCTGAAGTTAAATAAATAAAAACGTATTTAATGGTAGCTCTTAATGCATGTTGACATTGTAGGTAATGGCTGATTGAACATTAAGAAGCTAATGAAAATCAATGTAAGGATGATGCATGATCTAGAAAATATACCTTTGACTTTCTACTGTATAATTTTGTATCACGAAGCCTTGAGAAGTTCTTATCTGTCAATAAATTAGGAAAAAAGAAGGGATTAATGAGGTGGTTTTGATTTTTACACTTTTCCACTTCACTTTAATCTCTAGCTAGGCTTTGAGTCATCAAAGCACTTAATCAAAGCCCTAACTATAACCACAACAGTGCTAAGCAGATGTTTCAAAGTAAGCCAGCTTGTCATTGTGCTTTGTTAAATTGGAAATGGATAGCATTTGGAATGGAATGGAATGGAATGGAAAAGGTAGCATAAAGGGATACATCATCATCCTTCAGTCAGGGCACACAGCATGAGGCACCTGTGCCTCTGCTGCAGTGGTGGCAAACAGCTGTGCAACACAGTCTGCACCAGCAAAAGTGCCCACAGATGGTGTGGTGTCCCACCCATAACAGGAAGGGAGCACTCAGGATTCGTAGTGTTTGTGATCAAAAGAAAAGATGAAAGCCAGAGACTCCACAAAAGCTAAAAAAGTTTTGTTAGTAAACTACACACTTGGCATGAAAATTGGTGTAAATCAGTCCCTGATATCCTAGCATAAGCACACAGCAGCGGGGTTTGGATAAAGGGAAGAGAGACAGACATATTAAGGAGGGGGAGAGAGAAAGAAAGGAAGAAAGGAAGGGAGATCACCAGTCCTGGCTCCAGTGTTGATCAATCCATCTGATGGGATGGCCAGGGTCCTGCGCTTTGTGGGCAAACATTTTTATAGATAAGTTTTCCCTGCTATGGAGACAAGCTTCTTGCTTTCTATACAAATTAGTTACCATGCACAATCCATTTTTAGGCCTTTCTGGAAATGGGTTGGAGAGCTTGGGAGGGGTGTTGGGTGGTCTTGTCCCTCCCCTACATCCCATACCCATTTCTCGATCTCATTTGTGCCCTTATGCTGGACTGTGTTGTGCTTATTTCCAGGAGCCAGAACAAGAATATTTGTCCCAGAAAAATGTTGCCTTAGCTCCATATGACACTCTGCTCAAGTCGCATCCTGCTCTTTCTCACAGTGTGTCATTACCCAAACCTTAGTTGTTATTACCAGCAATCCTTGGTTGGCTTCACAACCATGTTTGAGATGTTTGGGGTGTACACACGCACCACCTCATTTTCTAGGCTTCTGCAGATGCAGAGATGACCAGCCCTTTCTGCTTCAGTCAAGGTCTTCCTTACACCCCTCAGGGTTTTCATCTAAGTGATCTCTACTTATACAACCATCAGGGTGAGCCAACTCAGCACTTTCCTTTTGGCCTGTCTACCTTGCAGTCATATGTGCAGTTGTAAGACATATAGAAATACTGGGCAGGTATAGACCAGCTGCCCCATGTAGCAATAACCATGACCTTGTAAGCAGCACAAAACGTCAAAAGAATTTCATGGTTGAAAAAATACTGGAGGTCTAAGGGCACAGTATTCTACATCCTACGTGTACGATAAAATCAATCAGAGGTAATTTACATCTCCATACATATCAGTACATATGGTTTGCTTTTCTGTTGTTCATGGGATTTGTGGAAGCAGGTAGGGAAGTCAGGCAGACAGGCTTCAAGATGGCGAAGAAGGATTTATTTACAAGAAGTTCTTTTTATACACACTAATAAACAAGTGTCCATTGGTCAAAGACAATCCACCTCCCAAGATCTATTGGTCAAGACTTGTACAACATCTAACACAAAAGATTAAGGGATTAAGAAAGTACAAGAAGTACAGTTTTTCTATATTCTCCATGAGAGAGAAAGGAAAATTCTAAAACAGTGCAACTACAAGTACACATCCAAGCTACAGAACAGACATAGCCTGTGTATATCCTATTGAAAAAGATTAGAGAACAAACTACTCCCTAGAAGATGACAAACATTGAGTTGCAGTAATGAAAATCATAGCTTAAATAAACCCAAGCTGTTGTGGACACAACCCAGCATCCTTTCTCTACAAATGGCCTGTGCCAAAGTCAGTAGGAGAGCTTGCCTTTACAAATATGGAAAGATCATGTCAATTCCTTCCAATAATAGTCATTAGTCTTTAAAAATATGTAAGGAGTAATAAAAAAGCAAACAGTGTTTGAAAGCTAGTGTTACTTTTACCACCAGTGTAGGAAATCTGAATGCTCTCTATTTCCTCAAATAATAAAATTCATCATTTTTTTCACTCTATGAAATAATTAAATCACTTAGTAAACTTTCATATTTGTTTTTTTAAAATTCTTGTTTCTAACCTGAAAATCTACAGGTCCTTTGTTATAAAAGCCCCACAACATTCTTTCACAAGTTCCTCCAGTACTGTGAATCCAGTTACAACAGCTTTGTGTTAGTTCAAGAGACAGCAAGACAGATTCATGTGTGTGCCTGCCAGCATGTCAGGGTACAGGTCCTGACCAGATTGTCACAGATGAAGATGGAAGCACAACACATAAGGTAATCCCATTTCTTTAGGCTTTGAATCTCCCCCTTATTTTCCACCCTTTAAGGAAGAATGCTCTCATTTTCCACCGTTTAAGAAAGAATGTTCCCTCGTGCTCATTAAATGGACTCAGTTTTCTTTTGTTAATATATACCCAAAATTGACAGAGTAGTTCAGATCTCTAAAGGTTTCCGAAAAGAGTAATTTTATTTAACTTTCCAGTCCTTTCATATTCTTGTCCATAAAATAGTTAGATCTAAATCCTCTACTGTTTCAAGTCATTGCCAAAATTTACGAGTACACTTACAGCTGGAGCTTCAACCTATTTTTATATTGGATTATTATTTCATGGAAGACATTATTTAACAAAGTTGGGATATTCTGACAAATTACTACATAGTTTTGGTGATACAAAGAACTTTTTTTAACCTGAGCATTATATATTTGGAAGATCATTTCCATATAAGACCTTAAAAGATGCAGAAAACATTTATAACAAAAAATTGTAGGTTTTTGACTTTTTTCTTGATAAATTGATAATAGTTTATTCTTGAAATCAGTGAGATTTACTCCAAGTGTCTTCTGGATTTTTATTGATTGGGAGGATCTGAGCTGAAGCAATTAATTTGTGAACTAGGAAACTGAGGGTCATGCAAACTCAGTATTCGCTGTTCCCTTCTTTTGTTGTCAGGAGCAAACAATTTAAGGGAGTGAAAGACCTCAGGATTAAACTTTACTCCAGTAATATTTTTTTAGGTCACATAGTTACTAGATTAAACCACCTCACTCTAAATTCTTTATTTTGAGAGGAGCCAGCAAGCGTGGCTGTCATCACTCTTGTGCTTTCACTTATGTTATTTTCCAGATTTACGGATTATGCAGTTATTGTCTGAGAATTTTTTAAAAAGTATTTGGCTTGCTGTATTTAATGCAATAAATGTTTTGATATAGTACTGGACTTAAAATAACAGTGGTTTTAGTGCTTTTATAGAACACAGTGAGAACAGAGAGGTTAATGTAAAGAGGACTGCATAAAGTAAAACAGAATATGAAGGAAAATAAAGCTTTGCTATTGATTGAGTACCTAAGAATGGAATTTTCCTTATACATTTTATTGTGAATCTGTGCCTCAATTAGTTTCTACTTTAAATCAGTCTTGAATTGTTACTATAAGAATTTTAAAAAATGCCTTTGTGCACAGACTGTACATAATTCTTTGCCAGTGCAGAACTACAGTAGGGTGTTTTCATGTAGGTTATTGCTTTCTGTGGTAGTTTTCCCCTTTCTGACAATTTTCCACTGCTTCTTGGATGTATCTTCTTTTTGACAACCACCCCAGCTTAGGTCCAAAGAGAAAGGATGCTCAAAGCTCTGAAACTTGGAACAGAAAATAGGACCTGGATTTTGTTGTAATTCATTATCTTGTTGCTTGGTAGGTAGGTAAATACGCTTGGGTTCAGGCTTTTGCTGTTGGATTAAATTGAAAATTATCTTTTCCCTATTTTCAACCTTCCCTTTTCCATTTAAATAGGTATTTTTAGGAAGCATAAATACTTCCCATTAAATTTGATGCATTTTTTTCTTGTTGATCAAGGGCAATTCATTACTTTGAAAAGTTATGTTCAAAGATCTTTTGGAGACCTCTTTTGTGTTGCTATAATTAAGAAATGAAGCATTAATAATGTTTTTTGCCCTTCTATTTGTGAGTCGAAACTTTAAAAATGCAGGTGTTATATTCCTATATAGGTTTGTCTTTCACCAAAATCAGGAAATTCATGATGATGGTTCCCATCACAATTTTAGCTTTGCCTCAGAAGTATATTTCATACTTTATTGGATATCTTACTAAATTTCTATGCTCTTACAAAATAAAATCTGCATATCAAAGATAATTTCTTGTAATTTCAGCTCAATATTTTCAATCTCAATGTTGGATTGTTAGTTTTTTTGAGATTTACTTTCCAGTAACTTTCAAGATATTGAATCTGAAAATATTCAAGGAGATAATCTAAATTCATGGCAGAATCTATACTTACTCATTTCTCTTTTCAGAGCTTTAGATTAGGGGGCCACTCCTATATCAGTGAAGCACTGGAAATAAATTCACAGCTTTTACATTGTCTAGGGATCTGAAGAATGCTCTGTCTTGAAAAATACATGGCCAGAAGAAGCTGGTGGACTCATCCCTCTCCAGGCTATGTGATGAGGTATGGGTTATAACCTTCTGGAAGCTCCTTTTGGATAACAGGACATTTTCTTTGCCCGGATCTGACGCTGAACACGGTTCAACACAAACTTAAAAAATTAGACCAAAACTTGCATCCGTCTAGGATGTATCAATCCTAATTTGGTAAGAAACTGTGGAGCTGTCTAATGTCTATGATTAGGGATTTTCCCACTTCTATGCTGAAAGTGTCACAAGACAGAAAATGTGTTATCATCTTCAGGTGAAATTTTGCAACTCTGATTTAAGCCTCAGGAATTTGATAAAAATAAGAAATCAGAGTTATTCAGTGTGTACAGAGGAGTATTTTCTGAGGAAGCCAAGAAGTATTATCTAGGACATGAGCAAAATAACACATCAGATAATTTGTATCAGGCTGATAGGAATGGCCAACAGTTCACAGACTATCAGAGCAACATAACATTAAAAAAAATAAATAAATGAAATATTAAGGTTTTTTATTTTCAGGCACTGATTCTCCTGTCAGTAATCTTTTTGGATCACTGGCAACACAACGCACTTTTCTGATGATAGAAATTCTAACTTCTGATCCCGGTCCAAAACGTCTATGGAATATTAAAGCTTTACCTCCTTTTAAGGACAATTGTGCAAGATAAATTTTCTTGTTCTGATAGAAGCTGTGTGATACTGTTGCTGAGAGGATTTCCATGGAATTCCTCTAATTATATTATGTGGGTGGAGAAGGAGAGTGGGGCTTTTTAAAATAAAATGCGACACACAATTCTGGCCATATGTGTGCTAATGGATCACCATTTCTAGCTGTACGGATTTAGGAATACTTTATTTCAAAATGTTAGAGGCTGCTGGATCCATTAGTTCAATGAAAATGAGGCTGTTGTGACTTCAAGGTCCACCAAGACTGAGCATGAATGAATGTCCTTGGTGAGCTTCTCACGAGGGACAAAGGTCCCATCATTCTCCTTGAAAAGCCTCAAGGGAGTGTTTCTGGGTGCCCCCTTCACTCTGATTTACTGGGCATTCTCAGCCTGGCAGTGTTCCCCTGAATGCTGCTGGGATTCTGCATTCATAGTGATTAGTTTTTAATCGTATAATCTAACAAGCATTTTGCAAGCATTTTTTCTACTCATATCATAGGTAATTGAATTTACAATGTAATAATTACTCTTCATGGTCAAAAGTAGAGTATAAATACAGATTTCTTCACAGATATTTTGAGGGCTTGCTTTGTAGGGTTTTATGAGCTGTTCCAATCATGTGTGACCATATCCTTTATAATCAAAAATACATTGCTCTTTTCTATTCCAATATTTTCATTTTTATTCTGCGCTTATGAATAGTAAGGTTTATTTAATCATATTTACACATAGTCATGCTGCAACACACTTATTTTAGAGATTTCTTTTCCTTAGATTTGACATAAGAGAGAAATTATGAGGATGTAGGATTTTCTCCATAATTTCTGACTTATCCTTTGATCAACCCAAGTGTTCTAAGGAGAAAATCCTTACTTTTTTGCTTGAGTAATGGAAGTTTTGCCAACAGATGAATCATATGCCACTACAAGATCTTTTAGACTAATTTGAGTGACAGTGTTGAATGGCATAAAAATAATATCAGGGCCCAACAGTATTCTTTGATAGTCTGGTAGGAAGCCAGATTAAAAAGTGAAGACTTAGCATGCTCCTGATAGCCTGTTACTCAGGAAATATGTTTCAACTTTTAAAACTATTCTGACTATTCTTACAAGCCGAAGGTTTCATGTCCTACTAATTTTCTGCTGTATCATTGGTACATGATAGCATTTGGTTTTGAATTTGGGATGATGAATTATGTCATGTTGGGACTCTCATCTACCTTTGTTAGGAGATTCATATCCATTGAGAGAGGCAGGGAGAGAGATTTATTTGATATTGACCATAGTTCAGAAGTTTAGTATCAGAATTTGAACACAGAGTTAAGTGTTCATATTTTTAGTTGGTGCAGCATACAGACATTCTTTTTAAGGATTATACTAATTCTGAATCTTGAGTTTTAGGGGGAAAAAAGAGTTTTGGTGTCATTTGAATACTGCAGAATAATTATCTGAATTTGGTTTTGAAGAATTTTCCTTCTGGTCCAAGAGAAGATGGAATTTGGTAGCAAGGTATGTGGGGGTTTACTGACCCTAGAGCCTTGTTTTGGACTGCAACCAAATCTTCAAATTACAAACCATACAGACTGCAGAAAGGAGTTAACTTCCCACACAGAAATATCTCTTTCACCCCTACAATGACACTTCGTGAAATGCTATGAAGCCAGTATGACTAAAGGCAGAGGGCTTGATTTCACTTCGTGTAAGAGTGAAGAATATAATATATTCTTTAGAGGAGAATATAGCTTTTATTATTTTTTCATATATACAGAAATAATAGATAATTATGTGGGGTTTTTTTTTGTTGTTTTTTTTTTTTACATGTTTCATTTAAAATGTGTATGGTTTCAGTGCACTTAGTGCCAGAATATGAATTATAAACCAAGTATCACCTCATAAGCCTGAGAAACAGAAAACATTTTAGAAGCCAGATGCTATCTGGGGAGTATGTAGGAACTTCATTAAACAATTCTTTTTGTTCTTAAAACAAATAAGAAAACACAGTGGTTCTCCTTTGTAATTGTGTCCCTTTTTTCTCCCAATAAAGAGGCCAAAGCAACAAAATCTGGCAAGTCTTGCTAAAAAGAGAATTTCCATACTTAAGGGGATTCTATATTGATGCAATGGCTGTAGTGTCCCCTAATAAAGACCAGCCACAGAGGCAGAGAAGTTAAAAAAAAAATAAAATAATAACACATATAAAGTATTGCTCTAAAATATGAGTTGAAGCACACCAGTAAATAATTTCTGAGTAAGAGAGTAGATAATTAAGAATATAATGAGAGTGAGAATGTCCTCAGAGCAAAAGAGGAAATGGCATTTTTTTTGTATTGTTATGAGAAATGAAGGCATTTCTGAAGCAAATAAATGTGTAAAACAAAAGAAAGGGCAAAGCAACTGCCAGTGGAAAGGGCTTGGGTGGCTACTGACAAGTTAGAAGAGCAGGTAAATGTAGAAAAGAAAATTAATTAAATGCCAAAATTAACCTATGCCAATACAAAATATCAAATAATAAGCTGATATCTATGCAAGAAATAACCTTGGAGAGAAGACTGATTAAGCAGATAAAATCTGAGCCCACATGATTTTCCAATATCCTACAGTAGATGGACAGATTGCAAATGAACCAAGATGAAGCGTCTGAGCTTAATCTTATTGCTTCTGAGAAGGCTGAGATTAGTTTATATATGAGTGCTGCAAAAATGCCCTTGTCTCCAATTGACACTGAATATTGTCAAAATTTAAATCCAGTGGTATGGAACTTGTAAAAAGGTTAATTATCGTGCAGGTGGTTCAGTGGAATTCTTTCCAGCTAGAAAAAATATTTACTTTTCCATTCTTGCTTATTTTCTTTGATATTCCCCCTGAAGAGCTGGCAAGAACAGCAATCCTAATTACCTTTATTGGCCAAATTGTTGAAAGAGACAGGCTTGCCCAGACTTCATTAGAGAGCTGCAGAGAGGTGTGTAGAAATATAGGATAAATTAAAAAGACTGTTAGTTGAACAGTTCCAGCAAAAGTTGTGAAAATTGAATGAAGAGCCAAAATTATGCAGGGTTTAAAAGCAAAAAAATGATTGGGACCCCACCCAATAGTGAGAACAGTTAGAATATTTTCTCTGTGGAAAAAGCAGAGTTTTGGAGAGGACAGGTTTTTAAAGTTTCTGTGCATTTTCTTCCATTCTCAGTGATGAATATCTGGGAAATTATGCATAAAAAATAAACATTTTAATAAAAGTATTAACATTGCCTGTGGTGATATTTTGTAGCCAACATTTCCTCACAAAGAGGAGACAGCAAAGAACAAACTTGGGAAAACACAGATATGAGAATTACTGTTAGAGAGAAAAATTTTGCTTGAATGAGAAATTTAACTCAAGAACAAATTTTCAAAAGTACACGATTTCTGGTTTTAGATTTATAAGCTTTTAGTACTTTGATTATGTCTGTGTAGCAGACTATGAATGAGATCTAAACTCAGTCAAATGTTAAATATTTACTGAATCAATGTCTATCACAAATTACAGCTAGTGACTCTTCACATGCTGTATACTCGTGGTGAACGTGGGACTAAGTATGTTAAAAATATTTAATTTAAAATGCCTCACCTCATATTTGTGAAAGGATTTGCATTGTTTTTCATCTGCACAATGTTTGAGCCCTGTATCTCCAAAACTAACACGGGGCTCATCTCCTCTAAGGGGAGACATTTATCATTGAGTCATCCCAAGGCTGATTCATCCATTTCTGAAAGAGAAGACAAACACGAGTGAAACAAGCACCCATTTCAGCCTGGCAGTACCTTTCTCATCTCTCAGTACTGGGAGACCTGGCTCAATGATGATGGTACTTCAGTGAGACTTGTCTCACCCTCACAAATTTACTGAATTCTTTATATCAGTTTAATGTGGGGTTGTGGGAAAACTAAAAAGATAACTTGTGCTTTCTTCACTCTGCCGAGTGTAAGGATAGGAGAGTTCACCACCAGAAGCTGAGGCAGCAGACAGGACAGCTTGCTCTTGAAGTCCTGTCTGGAACAACAAATCAGAGACTGCTTTGCACTTGTGGGCAGATCACACAATCACTCCTTCCTAACTGTGGAGTTCCAGACCTTCCACCAAGCAGTGTCAACCAATGAGAAGAAGTAAATGGAAACAAATTAACAAGAGATTAAGATAATGGTTGTTTGGCATTGTTTGTTTACTGACTGTATGTCTATGTTAAAACTAGATTGTTAAAAAAGCCTCTGATATTTAAGCAATTATGAAGGTTGAGTTTACTTGCGTAAAGATAAATAACCATCTTGCAGTGATATGCCCTCTGTCAGAAGCAAAATTAGCACATATTTAAAGACTACATCATATTTCAAATGAAAAAAGAATGTCTCCTATTTTATAATTTTGCGAGTACATGATTTAAAGAGGTTTTTGGATGTCTAATATGAACCTTTTGAAAATGACACTGATTTAAAAAACAACTCTATTACATTACCATTCTCGCAGCCCCTAACAAGTTTTAACTGTAGATTCTTTGTTCAGACATGTTGACCAGCACATGTAACCACTTATTAAATATCTGTAATCACAGGATTTTGTTCTTTATGTGGGTGAGATAAATGAATACTTATACATTTTGCCACTGGATTTCACTGCAAAAAAATTGTGAAGCCAAATATAGAGTTCAAACCATTCTCCTTGTTTCCTTTCCAACTTTTTTATCTCTTTCAAGATTCAAGTGGCACCTTTTAGATCTTGCTAATTCCTCTTTATCTTCTCCCAGTTTTAATTCTGACCATAGAGCCCCTTGTCTCTCTCTGTTTCAGTCAGATTTCTCCTGTATGCAGGTTTGGTGGTTTTGTTGCCTCAGCTGTTTCTGCACCAAATACAAAGGTCATATTCCAATTTATTTCAACCCATTTCAGATGCTTAAGGCAAGACCTTCGCAAAGATAGGGAAGATAAGAATTTAAACATAGTCACACCGTGTTATTTTCAGACTTATTCTTGCTCGTTACAGGGGTTTTCATGTTTCAATAATTTGAAAATTTTGGTGTGACTGAAACCTTCAGAGAAAAGAGGCAACCTATGGCAGACCTGTGGAAGTTTATTCTAAAATACTAGCTTTGTCAAAACTAAAAACAACATAATGCAAGGTTTCGTGATGGAAATTACTGGGTGTTCTTGTTAACAAGATGTGAAAACAAAAGTAGGTGAACTGCACTTGTACCTTGCAAGTACACTTCCTGAAGTAGCTGTGAAACAAATTTGTTCTCAGGTCAAATGGTTCTTTGGTTCTGAAATTGCTCTGACAGGTTTCCAACATCCATGATTCCTTTCACTTCACTTCCCAAAACATGCTAATCTTGTGGCCAGGGCTCTCTGGCCACACATGAATTGAGACTTACTGCTGTGGGATTTTGATGCCAAGGCCAGGAAGGTGTTTTTCCACCAAGAATAACATGCTATGGGGAAAACTTCCTGTATGGCCTTTTGCCATTTTTGACTGGCATAAGAAGGCACTGCAGAAAGGTTCTGCTCTTGAGTTGTCATTTTTCCTGATGGCATTTTCCTTTGACGCACTTCAATCTGAAAAAATTGTTCTATTCTGAATGGTTTATTACCACACTGTAAGGAAAATACACCTATGCTTCCAGTGTGCTTTTGATATACTTCCGAAGTGGATAAGCAAGTAGTGAAAGTTTAATTTGTTATTGTAAAATGTTAAATCAGTATGTTTTTCTTAAGTATTCAGAGAACAAATAGGTTCTTGTCACAAAAATTGCTATAGCTCTTTGTTTTCACATGCCTAACCTATAACAAAGCAGCATTATCTACTATGCACAGAAATGGGCTGAAAATGTTACATAGTTCCTAATCTACCTTTAGGTTGCTAGATAATTTTAGGGAAGAAATTGTCTATTTCTGTCCTTTAATTTCTAATGCTTAAGAAGTTAGAGTTTTTTTAAAAAATTATAATATTGAATGGTCCAACTGTATGATTCAAACGCTGTAGATGGTATATCCCATGTTTAGTGTGTGAGTTATCATGTGATAATATTTGCAAATGGAAACATCTTTAGCTGGCAACAATGCTGTATTTTTATCTGTGTGAATGAGCCAAGAAAGGTGATATTATTTATTAACTTCCTTTATTAATATAGGAAAAGAAGTTTCAACAAAAAAGTGACTTATTACGAGACCCCTTAGACCTGATGATTTACAATCATCTGAGACAAAAAGGGAAGCAAAAGATGCAGTGTTATCTCTTTTCAAGAAGTAGAGTTATGGGCTTAGGCACACAAACAAGTTCCCACAGAGATAACAAACTACTGAAGAGCAAACAACTCGCTTTAACTGTCCCTTTCTGTTCCCTTGGTTTGTGGCAAATGTGAAGTAATTCGAATAATCCTCATCCTCTTTCATCACATATTTCGTTGAGGACCAAAGAAATGTAAATCACTTCGCACTTGTCACAGGCTAAGAGATTGAAGATAAACGTTGCTGCAGTTCAGCTATATTGGGTAACTCATTATGGCACTGTGACTTTCCACATGGCTGTGACTGGAGACCTGGATTGACTTTCTGTGTCAAACACTGAACCCACACTTTTTGAGCCTTACTTCCATGTCTAAACTAAAGACAAAATGAATACTGCTTTTATGGTTTGTCATTGCCAATCATGAGGACCAGAGTAGCTCAGGAAAGCCTAGCCCTAAAGTATAGGTGGCTTGGCAAAGTAAAAGAGAAATCAAATGTATTAAAAGAACTAGATTTCCAATCATCATTCACAGATTCAAAAAGCTTGCGTATTCTGATAAGCAACTAACATTTGGAATATTTGTTCAGTGAAAATAAAGTTGAAACTTTTGGAGGTTAGCCAGTTCTCCATCCCTATTCTTTATTAACATGGGTTATTCCAAACAGCAATTCCTCAGTTGATGAGGTCATGATTGTATCTAATAATGAATCTTGAGACAAAAAAATAAATTCTAGCAATGCATCTGCAGCAACTTTTGAGTTTTAATACTGTCACTGTGATTTTGAAATCATTACTCCTACATGCTTTGTGCTTCTTTTTTGATTTGTGGGGAATAAAGAATTTTTAATCACGGTTGATTTTGTGTTTTGGTTTCTTTTCTATCACAAAATTTCAGGTTAGATTTTGACATTGGGAAGAGAAACTGGGAATATTAGTGCTTCTTCAGAACACCAGCATAATCAACTGCAGTTTTTCTTCTTCCAACAGGTTGCCAGTTATTTGGGTTCAGGAAAAAGAGGTCATCAGCTGTTAAGTTAATTTTGATGGTAGCATTTTGACACTCGTATCTTAGGAACATAGAATGAGTTAGGTCAGAAGGGACCTTAAAGATCATCCAGTTCCAGCACCCCTGCCACTGGCAGAGCCACCTGCTAGACCTGGTTGTTCAAAGCCCCATCCAGCCTGGCCTTTAACACTTCAATATATGGGGCATCCACAGCTTCTCTGGGCAGTATATACATAGCTTTTGCATTTCAGAAAAAAAGGGGAGTTTAAAAAAAATTAAAAAGCCGACTTTGATGAAAGTAAGTTTATAATTATTATTCCTTACAAATGTCCTAGTGTCACTCAGGGAAAATCTGGCAGTATGGTTCTGACTGCTTAAAAATACAGGAGTGGTAAAATCCATAAAGTCCATGACACTGGGATGAATCTGTGATCCATATTCTGCTGAAGTAAGCTCCAGAATTATATGTAACAGCAGTAACAGTTCCTTGTGAGGAATAAATAGTCACATAGACAGATCACTGATTACAGAAGGTTTATTGTGAAGTCTATTCACCACATTATCCAATTTAAGCTAAACTCGGTGCCTGAAAATAACCCCATTTAACTGTCTTCAGAAAAAAAACCAAAACAACAACTGTCTGGAAGGAGATTTGCATTTGTTAATGTGCAAGAGAGAATATCTTCTTTTGGGTGGATACAATGATTTATTTCAGAACTTGATTAGTTGTGCTTCTGAACATTCTAGACTTACTTAAGACCCTTTTCTCTCTTTCCCATAGTCTATCCTCCAAACCTCAGTCTTTCATGCATTTTAGCATTTGTGATGGATGAGATGTGTGTTGTAGTTTCTCTTGGTCATATATTTTTCTCTTTCAAGATTAGGTGAGATGGAATTACCTGGGAGAAAAGACAGAAAGTATCAGAGACTTCAGGGGGTGACAGGCAAAAGCTTTTAAATGTGGGACTGGGGGAATGAAGTTCAGAGATGCTGAAGGTGCTTTGAAAAACAAGGACTGAGCAGCCAAGGTTTACATGAAACAAATGAGAACTCCCTTGGGATTAGAGAGCATGAAAAGTTTATTGCATTTCAAAGATCACTGAGTTAATTGCAACATCATATGAAAGCAAAGTCCTACTTGCAAGGGCACAAGGGGAGAGTGGAAGTTGGTGAAAAAATATTTCATACTTTTCCTGTACTCCTTGGATAAAGAGAATTCTTAAATATTTCTCTGGACAAAAAGAACTCACAAATCCTAATTTTCTTTCTTATGAAAATGCAACTTTTATGGATTTTAAAAACTTGTTGTCTCCTTCAGGGAGCTAATTATAAAGGAAAGGTCTAGACACCTCTCTTTCTTAACTTTCTAGAGGTAAGTGTGTTTCCCATCATTATTTTTCCAAGAAAAGTCACCTGAAGTCTGTGCACTTTGACTTTCCTCTTTCTCTGTCTTTCTTTCTACGTTTATGTGTCTGTGCATGCATCCACATTCAAGAAGTGAAATTATATGTTTGTATGCATGCCTATATAACCCATATATATATATATATATATATATATAAGCACACATGAAGAGAGAAAGATATATTTTTAAGTACACCTATTACCTCAATAAACAGAAACTTCCTTAAGGAAGTCTCATTCTAATTAATTTTTATTTGCAAAACATTATTGAAAAACACATTTCACGGGTAAAGGAATATCATACTGACTTGGCAAGAACAAAGCTAGTTAATTGATCCCAGTTGCTATGAACAGAATTTCCCTCCCACCATTTCGCTCTTGCCTTTGGAAGTACCTTCTGAAGTTAAGATTGCACATGTGGAGTAAACCTGTAGTTCAGCAAATGAGTTCTGTTAGCAAAGCCATTAAGTTTAAATTTATATGAACAGGAGACCAGGAGCAGTCTACTAGCCCCAGTGGATTCCTTCAGTTTAGATTCACAATTTGTGTAAGTTATGATAACAGTCTAATTAGTGGTTTGGACGTACAGTTTTCCACTTGGCAGATAGACTACAATAGCTCTTTCAGAAATTCTACTCATTAAGCCTTATTAGTATCAGGCAAGACAATATAAATCTCATTTCACAAGGGATTTATAAGAACTCCTACTGGGCAGTGGTCGTTTTTCAAATGACCCCTATATATTTTTTGGTTTTCTGTATGTCAGCTGGATATTTTTTGGAATAACTGTCTTTAATATCAAGTATAGTACATAACAGTACTTGAAAATGGCAGTCTCTGAGAAGGCAGATAGTATTTCTTCAGGCTACAACTGCATTGGGTGAAAAATAATGCTAATATTAGCGTATTGCCAAATTACTCTATAAAAATGAAAATGTTTTAGTATATACATCCTAATCAAACTGCAAAATTCTAAATGGCTTAAATGTATATCTCATTCTCACATGAAGCTGAACATCTTGATTCCGGATAGGAATTTTGGTTTTAGGTTTAATGACTGTTTTTTTTCCATTCAAATAAGCTTCAATTGTTTTTTTCTTTAACTGAAAATTCATTAGCCACCAAAGCTTTGCACTTCTGATCTGTTTTTATAGAAGTGGGCTTTGATTTTTTAATTGTCCTAGAATTGTCTTGTATTCATTCTGATTTGCCTTTATGGGACTACAGCAAGTCTAATTAAATTTTGATAAAGTATTAGCATTCTTAAGATAATTCTACGCTATATAATGAAAAAAAGAAATTGGAAAACATTACTAATTCTTGTTCTGGTAGAGTTTGAGTAGGAGAAGTTGTGCCATATGCAGAAGTTTCCCATCCTGCAGAAAGAGTCAGCTCCTTCCAAAGCACAGCCAGAGGGCAGCCCAGCATGGAGCTGTGCTGGGAATTTGAGTCATGACTTGGTAGATCTGGAGTATGAGCAGCTGGATCTGGGATGAGCTGCACAAAGTACAATTTCAGTATAAGGTATGGCAATGGCTCTTTTATGATAACTTATGCTGTTCCTGGGAGTTTTGCTGCAGTAGTTGATTGAATTTGAACAGCATCAACTATGTTGCATATGCTGGCATGTTATTTAAGTGGGATTTTTGAGAAGAAGAAAGGAATGGGCTTCTGTGTTTCACACTTTGTTGGCAGGAAAGTGTACATGGTTTGGCAAGCTCAGTACTCATGGAGAATATATACAGTGCAAATCGCACAACTGTCCAAGCTTCCTGTGCAGTGACAAAGCCTACAGGAAGTATTTGCTATTTGTTTTTAGGAACAAACATGGTTCCTACTGCACTGTGAGAGATTATGTACCTTTTGACTGTAGTTCCCATTTTAGTGTCAGCAAAACAGTACATTTCTCTGCACAAAAACAGAGAGGTTAGGATGCTTTTTCTTACATCTGTATGGGCCAATGACTTGTGCTGTATTTGAGGAAGAGACCAGTTTTTGGTCTTTGATCACTATGAGCTGAATAATGATTTGTAAAGCCAAAAAAGATAAAAGAAAAAGAAGTATGAGTTCTTCATCTGTTAAAACTAGGTACAGTGGACTTAATAACAATGAAAAATAAATGCATGGAGCCAAATTCGTGTTACATGCAACAAACTTTATTTGCAATAAAACCATTGAATGTATGTTTGGTAAAGCACATGTGAGAAGGCAGATTTCCCTGTTGCTCTGAAGAGGGGATGAAAGCAGAGTCTCTAAAATCAACAGAGTGCTCATTTTTACCTGAACAGAGGTGGTTTAAGTAAAAGGTCTCAATTGCCTCATGACTTGGATATCTTTTATCCCCAAGTTGATTTTAGCTTATTTGTTCAATGTCATGAGTGTTTTGTTGTACCTTCTACTACTTCTGTGATGGTACTTAGTATTCATAAACACCTGATTGTCCAGGAAAAGCTGCAAGGTGTGGAACAGAAATGGTTTCTGGAGAGAATCAGTGGAATTGTCTTGGGATATTTTCCAAATATAACTCATTTTTTTAGATGAAGAAATCTTTTTTCGAGATGTGCTTTCAGTTGCAATTTGCTTTGAAAATGGAGGGTTCCTGTACAGATCAAAAATTTTTACTAGATCTTTTTTTATCATAAACCAAGTCTCCTTTGGCACACTGTGTGTTGCTAATGAAGTTTATTTTCTGATAGACAAGGAAAATACCTTAAATGTGTCTTGTAAGTGCATGCATTGATTTTAGCCAGGTCTTGGGTAATCAGCATAAAAATGTTGGCAGGGGGTGGTGGCTGGAGCACCTCTGCTGTGAAGAAAAGCTGAGAGATTTGGGGATGTTCAGCCTGTAGAAGTGAAGGCTGCAGGGACACCTTAGAACAGCCTTCCAATTCTGGAAAGGACTTTAAAAGAAAAACAGAGAGTACTATAGTGACAGGTCAAGGGGTTATGGTTCTAAACTGAAAGGGAGTAGATTTAGACTGAACAGAAGGAAGAAACTCTTCACTGTGAGGATGGTGAGGCATGGCACAGGTTGCCCAGAGAAGCTGTAGATGTCCCATCCCTGGAAGTGTTCAAGGCCAGGTTGGACAGGGCCAGGTCTAATGGAGGGTGTCCCTGCCTGTGGAGGAAGGGTGTGAGGGTGTGGACCTCAATCATCTTTTAAATCCCTTTCAACCCAAGCCACACCAAGATTCTGTTTCTACGACTTTACCACAACATTTTTATGCACGTGTGGTTCAAACTCAATTTTCTGGAGCAGTTGTGAGAAAGCTTTAATGAATGCCACAGCATCATTCTAGTCTGTGTTGTTAACAATGCAACATTGTGAGCATTTTTTCCCTTTTATTTCAGCATTGAACTACAAGTCTTTACAGTAATGCTTCAGGACAGAAGGAGGCCACTGCAGTCGTTCCCAGTAACACATTGCTGATGTTTTCAGTGCTTCATAGTGCTTACCTAACACTTTTTGGAATGATCACAACTGTGGTTTCTTGTGCCATCTCACTTGATCCGTTCTCCATGTTAATCACCCCTCTGTATTCTGCTGATTGTCATTGTACCTTATCTTCTCATTTGACCTTATGTGTCTCAGACTCAAAACTTCTAAAGCTCTGTGTAACTTTGCAACATTCCTTAATTGTCTCTTTTCTCTTGAACCTTTAGAGTGCCCAGAAAGCACGAAAAGGGGTTATACTCCTGCATGCTGTGTATTAAAGCCTGACTCCCTGCACATGGCCTTAGGAGAGATGGCAATGAGAATCCAGGTTTCACATCCTCTACCTTGACTTACTTGACAATGCCTGGTAAGAACTGACGTTCTACATTCCTCTGCTCAGGCAAGGAATTTTATATCTTTTCCTTGGGTACAAAAAAACACATATTAAAATTCAGAGGCCAAATTCACATCTCATTGCAGTCTGCAGCTTCCTCATGAGGGGAAGTGGAGGGGCAGGAACTGCTCTCTTCTCTCTTGTGACCAGTGACAGGACCCACATGAATGGTAAGGAGTTGAGTCAGGGAAGGTTTAATTTGGATATTAGGAAAAGGGTCTTCACCCAGGGGCTGATTGGGCACTGGGACAGGGTCCGCAGGGAAGTGAGTACAGCACCAAGAGTTCAAGAAGAATTTGGACAATGCTCTCAAACAAACGGTGTAGTTCTTGTCCTGGGCAGGGCTGGGAGTTGGAGTTGATGATCCTGATGGGTCTCTTCCAGCTCAGGACATTCTATCACTCTATGCTCTGACTACCTACCCCATGTGAGGCATCTACTCTTGTCTGCATTGTGTTCCTGTAAATGCAAAGGAGAGGACTATTTGGGGAATTGTTTTTTCTCACATAGGCAAAGTGTCAGTGACCATGTGCTCTGTTCCACCTCGCCCCTGTGTAAGGCCATGGCTCCCAGACTTTGTCTGCCAGATACTCTCAGCTCTGTTGAGGAGTTTACAACCCTTGTCGTTCGAAGCAGTGTCTCTGAGAGAGGCAGCAGATATAAGTCACAAATATTTATATCCTGGAAAGTATTTTCTGCCTTCATTTCCTGTTCATTTTTCATAAACATTTCATGTTTACTATTCACTAAATATTAATAGCATAGCTATTATTCAAACTTCAGGTTTTTTTCTGTATTTATTTTTAGAAGAAATACTTTGGGCTGTCTCTACAAACACACATTACCCAAAATAATTTTTTTAAGACTTCTTGAATTCTTTCTCTCTATTTTTCAGTATCTTGCTTATCTCTTCTGTTATTTTAAAATATAAATAATGCATAAGAGTCACCCTTCTATTTCAGTAGCCTTTATAATATTTTTCTCTAACTACATCTCTAAACATTTGTGGTTCAGACATGAACTTGAACACTGTAGACTATCTTTTACTTTGAATACTTGATAAACATTTGGCACAGGAAAATTAATGAAGTTCAAGAAATACAAAATTCACTCAAATATGAATTGCTTGCTGTCCATGTGGATTCTTCTCCCCACTCAACTCTTTCTACTTATAATTATGATCTGAAAAAGCATTTGTGAACAGAAAAAGAAGTACAGAACATGTAGGCCCATGCTATTTATATTTTTCATTACTTTGAGTATTACCCTGCTGAGTTAAAATACCTGTGTTTTCTTTTTCCTTTGTTTGTAAACTGCAAATTGCAGAATTTTCTCCCAGTTGTGACCTAACCAGTGAATCATATTGAGAGGATTTTGCCACCTTCTGTTTCTTTTTCTTGATTAATAGTTTCTTCATCTCCCAGAGGTTCTTGTGGTTTGCAGATGCTGTGGAACAGTCTTCAGATGATCTTTTGATCACACAGTCTTCAAAAATGTTTTCTTTTCATGTCTGGATTCAGTTTGGCTTCTAAAATATCTTGTCAGTGGCTTCAAAGGCCACAATGAGCATGATTAGATGGTGTTTGCTATACATGTCCAGATGGCATTTACCTCTAAATGGCAGAGACAAGCAAGCTCTGCCTCTGGGGCTGCCCCTCCCTGTGCTCCAAGCCAGCTCACAGCCACGCAAAATCCAACAGGGCAAAAGGCAGGATGCACGAGCTCAGCCTTGGGAGGATTTAACTACAATCCCACGTCTCCTGTTTCACTGTGTGCATGAGCAGGCCTCTCTATGCCTGCATACAAAAGACAATATTACCAGATTCTCTATGACCCTGGTCCCTGTCCAGCCTCCCTGCTCAGTGAGCCTGTGGTGTGACATGCCAACATCACTGACAGCTAACTTGGCAATGCAGGATGGTGATTCCATTAAAACCATGGAGGTCCCTCCAATCCCTCAGGAAGTTAGCTCTTGACAATGACCTCTATAACACATTCACACTTCCCTTTCTTTGGAGACTCCAATGTATTTGAACATCCCTAACATGCTGGTTAACTTCCAGGCAATGTCCAGTCATCCTCCAGAAGCTTAATTGCATACCATGTGCTATTTCTTGAAAAATAGCAATTCTGTTAGTTAACCCTGACAAAACTATAAATTGTGGCTTCCTTTCTTAAGATTGCAAGTGTGTCCAGGGATGACTTTCCCTGGTTTGTATCACATTCAGGCAAACACAGTGTTAGCAGTAGTTAACTATGTGTCAACTTTGAGGAGTCTGATTTGTGTCTTTCTCCTAACATCTATTACATCTCTTACATTATATTCAATGTGGTTGTAGCTGTTGATTTCTCTTCTAACTGTGGTGAGTTGTTAAAAATGAATGGCTCTCTATCTCCACATACTGTTACCTGTAGCAGTCATTTACCAGCTGGTGAGTCTGAGTGTCACTCATTTCAGTGAAAATGAAAAAGTCTTCCACTCCACTGTAGCTGTGATGAGGAATTGCACTATTCCTTCACAATTTTTTTACTGGTTAAGAGAATTGGGTTGGGCTTGACTTAGTTAGCCCAAAACCTCTATGACAGCCATTTGCTCCTGTTCTCAGAGAGCCCATTTTGCACAGTAACTCAACAGAGCACTTGGTGTGTATTCACGCTTTTTAAAACAAAACTGCTGTATAATTTGAACATGATTCTCATTGCTGGTCTTTCACGCTGAGCCTGTTTCCACAGCATGCCGCTCTCTGTTCTTGCATAATGTAAGTTTTCCCATCAACTTGTGGGCAGCTGAGGAGCCAGAGCTAAATAAAGCTCAGATAAAGGCTATTATAAGTGATGTAAATAGAAGTGGACTGGCAATTTAACAGTGCCCTTGTTTTTTTTCCATGCTATATAGGATCGTGAAAGCTGAATCTGGCAGCAACTGTGCAGTGCTCACAACTAACAAGTAAGTCTTGAGTTTAGGCTCAGTAATTTATATGGCTGCAAGTGGATGCCTGTGAGAAAGATGAAATAATTTGGTCTAATGGCAGCACAGTCTCTGATTTGGAGAATTTTAAGACTCAGATTTGTAACCACTCAAATGCAAAGCAACATATGTTTCACCAATGGATTAATAAACTAAATTAAGGCTTAGCCAAAGATCTATATAAAGTCCTAGAACTATTCATAGAGATACTCTGTTAGTATTCCTTGAATTATATACTGAAACCACTGTTGAAAAATTAAAATGAGACCTGTACAGTTTTAAACTACTCTTAAAACATAACATCCTGTTACTGGATGGTTTACAGACAAATTATTGGACTCAATAGAGGGGAAATTCTTTTGCTTGTGTTATATGGGTCAGGTTTGATGATCAAATGGTCCCTTCTGGACTTAAAAGCTATGAATCTACTCCTTCTCTACAATGTTCACATAAAAGGTCAAATTTCCAAGGCTGGAATATTTCACTGAAGGACCAGAAGCTCTCTAAGATGTCTTTAAAATAATGAAGAGGGTAAAAAAAAACATTCAGTAAGGACAAGAGAAGGAATACAAAATAAACTAAACTAAGGAATTTCTGTCTTCAATCTCCAAATGTTATAAATATAAAATGCTAAATATCAGAGCATGGCATGTGCTTCCAGAATTACTTATGTGTCAGTGAACAGCTCTATCACTGCTGAAGCTGGTCTGTTTATACGTAATCTCTCACCTAAACAGATCCTTAAATTCTTTACTAAGAAGAAAAATGTTTTGTGAATTGAATGTATAGATCACCCTATGTAAATACATAAGCATAATTAAAGAGTTACAGCGACAAATAGCAGGATCAAAATAGTTACCAACTACCTAATGACGTTACCACAGTCTAGTATTAGCATCCACCCTCCCGTGCTGTCCCACAACTGAAATACATTCTGAGCAACATTTTCATTTTTGGAGTCCATGCTCTAACCTCAGTCAGAATTTCAGTGCTCAGAGGAAGTCTCAATGAGGGCCGCTCTTAACAAGCAGGGAACATGTCCTTGAGGCACCTTTTAGACTTTGTTTCTAACTGTGCCATATTTTATAAAGATATTATACATTAAAATAATATTCTACAATTTTAACTTTAAATACTTATTTGGTGGCACTATGGAAAAAACCCACTCAAATGTAAATAGTACAAGCCTATACCCTCTAAACAATTAATTTACATTTCTCATAGATCACTTATCAAATACAAACAGAAATCAGAATTCTTTTTCCTACATTTTGATGAACTCAGCAACATTGCAACATTGACTCCTTTATAATGAAGGATTTCTAAACTGTAATAAAAAGGGATATATTAAAATAGTGCACACAGTACTTATTAATTCCCTCCATCAATATGATCTGTATTTTGTGCCCCATTAACCTCCACCACCAGGCAAGGGTTTAATTTCTAATTTATACAACTGTTTTCCGATCAGCTATCTGTGAAGGCAGATAAGGCAAAAGTAGTGAGACATGATATTTGGAAGAAAAAACGCTGAGTTGGTGATCACAGTGAGAGGTGTTTCATTTAGCTGACAGTCTTGCATATAACAATTCTTATCCAAAGACCCAAGAGCACTCAGATTTTATAGCCAATATGTTAGCTCTCTATTCATTATTGAAATTCAGCTGTGGCTGAAGAAAAAAGAAAAATTCAACATCTTTGTGAATGTACATCAAGATGACACAGAAAATAGGAGTATAATAAGGAATCTTCATAACAGTGTAAGAAATATAGGAGCAATTAGTCAAGTGAAATTTCATCAAGATCCAAAAAAATTATGGCTCTGTGCCACTTGAATCTAGCTGTAGTGCAATTACATCTTACTCAAAGGATAATATCTCTCAGAATTTCTGTAATAATACAATATTGTGCTGGTATTTAATAAAACATACTTTGTGTTCTTATACATAATTATTATTAATAGTAACTAATTACTGCAGATAAATTCCCTGATATGAGTGGGTCAGAGTTTTACTTGCAGTGCAATGATTTTTGAAATTTTGTGAAGGGTTAATAATTTCATTTCTAAATTTAAAAAAATAGGATTTTTATGAACTACTTATTCTACTAAAGCAGTCTAAAATGATGCTGTCAATCTTGTTTTCCAAGGTACCTGAGCTAAATCCATTTGGGCTCATATTATATAGAGTTTCAAAAATAAGACGAAGAATGGAACTCTTACTCTGTTTCAATAGATTTTTTTTTTTTTCTCAGAACTAGCTGTGATATCATAAAATTTCTTGCTGGTTTCCTTTCTGTAAAAACACAAAGCAGGTTTTATCCAACTTCTCTTCCTTACATGAAACTTACCCCCTCCCTCCCCTTCACACACCCATATTTAGGAAAGGGAAATTCTTGACAGCAAGCCCTCAGTGGCAATGACCATCTGGCTTTGTGTTCACTGGTAGGTGCTAATTGGCAGTGGTGAAAAGTGGTGGTAATAAACGCTCAGCCCAGTGCAGCCAGCCCTGTTTGACTCAAAAAGAAAATTCTTTGAACTTTACAGAATTTTTAACAAATGGAGCTTTTTTTGGGTTACAAATGCTTAGATTTTTACCAATGTTAGAAACATACTGGCCTTACTCTCTAAGCAGCTCTGTAGCAAAGGAAAAAAGAACTTAAGTCCTGGTACACTTTCAGCCATTAACATAACTTTTCTTTTAATAACTGTTGCCCCAAAGGAACAGTTTTGGTGTTTGTTTGCCTTCAAGCAGAATTGTTTCAGAGTACAGAGGCTTGGGTGTATCCTATACCTTCATAGGATGCCCTGGTTTAATGGGATGTGTCTCAAATATCAAGGTTTAAGAGTAATACAGGAAAGTGAAAATCACAATGTTGTCTTGTACATGTGTTTTGAATATGAATTGCACAAGGGATGTGCTCAGTGGCACATTTCTTTCCCCAGATTTGAAATTAGGACCACTGGATCCATTAAGCCTACTCAGGGAAGGAAGCAACTGGAAGAATCCCATCCACTGGATATGGTTCTGACTTAATAAATACATTTTTTGGTTTTCTCAAACAATATTAAGATATAAGGTAATTTGAAAGAAAGGTCTGAATTTGCAAGTGGGCAAAGCTTAAATATTATATATTTGTATTTCTGAAACCACTTCACTTGGTTTTATTCAAAAAGTCAGAAGTATCATGAAATATTTTTATTTTGCCTAATTTGTAAGATAACCGGAGCCTTTTTAGACATGAGTCCTACAAAATGAATTTTAAAATGCCCCAAAAATTTATGTTCAATAAGAGTGTTATATTGTGCTGAAAATCCATAGCATGACCTTCTGCAAATTGTAGACAACAAAACTATATTTATATATATTTTATTTACATTTTATTTATTACTGCTAATATATAAACTAATACTGCTAATATACTACTTATATACTGCTAATACTAAACCAAATAGAAATATTTTAGAACTTAACAAAAAAAGAAACAGTGACTCATTTTGGGAGCTGATTGTATGTGATTTTTAAGTGATCCTTGCTGTTTATCAGTGTTCAATGGACACCTTGGGATTTGAAGTTAGAAGTCTAACTTTCACATGGAAAAACAGAGGTGAAACAAAATTTATCTCTAGTTTCTATTTACAGCAATGCAACCACTCCTCTGCCTTTACTAAATCCTTTCCTGTCTTATGCTTATCTTTCTCCATGTAAGTTCAAGCCATAAATAAGACATAAACTCAAAATTTGTGACCAGTTCCTTCTTTCAGTTCTTTTGCAAATCTCAGTAATTACAGCATTTAATATCTGTAGAATGTGTTGAGAAGGACTACATCTTGGCTTGGTAATTCTAGTTGCTACTGACTTCAAGAAAAGAGCCTATGTCCTTAATTTTTTATGTGGTTATGGATCTGATCCCTAAAATTCTCAGCTACATCTTGGTTCTAGAAGACTAGAGAAAGAAAATCAATTGCTAGCTTTATATATTTGCAAAGTGACACTTGCTAGTAAAGTTGTCAGAATCTTATGTTTCTCCATTTGGAAGGTTTATAAAAGCTACTTCATCCATATTAAATTCTAAAGTGAAATAGATTTGTGTGGGAGAGAACTTAATCTCAGTTTAACATCAGTACAGCACCCCAAAGGATCATAGTTCATGCCTAATTGAGCTTTTGCAGCACAGTCACGATCACCTACACGAGGAGATAAAAAAGATGCCATAACTTCAAAAGAGAAAATACTTTGTACTGTTCTGTTCTCTTTCCCTCTTGCTTCTCTCCTCCCCATTCCACCCCCTTTAGAGCAATAACAAACTGCATTTTGTACATTCCCACAACACATAAACATAGACACATTTTCTTAGCAATGACCTTGTTTATCAATACTTGAAAAGCTTAAAACTATGTCTGGCCATAGTTTTACAATAAAAATGGTCATGTTTTTTGCTATTCCCATTAAACTCTTCCTATAGGAAAACCTCAATTCTGGCAGTTGGGAAGAGCACTACAACACTGATTATTTAGATGATTACCACTATGGCTCCCACTCCATAGATGAGTGGATGGCTTTCTCCAACTTATAATGTGAAAATCAGCCACTTATATTCATCCCATAATACCCTCTTGTATTCTGTGGAATGGGCAAAAAATGAGGATCCTTACCATCTAATTTCTAGAAGACTAGTTTACATTACTCTGTTACTTTAAACACTCCAGGACAATTTTTTTTTTTTTTGGTAATAGTAATGTACCAAGACCAAGCAGGGTTATCACAGGAACTTTAGTGTATTCTCTTTCCCTCTTGCACAGATCAAAAGGAATAGCTTGCAACAAAATGAAATACATACTATGCACTAACAAAATACGGTATAATGCTTTCCACTGAATTAATGGAAAGAGTGTTCTCAGACTGTCTCCATCAAAAGTCCTTCTTTCAGTCACAGTACAATAAAGTCTCTTGACCTTCTCACCCGTCCCCAGTTCCCTGCAGAAATGTGGTTATATCTCAAGCTGTCAAATGGAAATGATGGCTGTACGTTGCAGGTAGGAAATGTTTTGCAAGTCCACTCATTCCAGTGTAGAAAAATTTGTGTTACATGTTTTGCCCAAGAGGCCTTGCACTGAATATCTGAAATGACTTGCTGGGTCTCTATGAAATACAAGAGAAAACACACACTTGTTATTTCTCCTCATGTCCTGTCTCATCTTGGAATGAATGAATATGTTGAATCAATCCAATTTTTAGAGAATGATTGAAGAATAAGTTCAATCAGATGACTTTTAAGGTAGGAATAATGGGGGATTAACACTGACAAGCAGGAATCAGCACCCAAAACCAACAAGAGAATCCAGATTAAGTTGGTATGAAGAACACATTTTTTGTGTGATGCAATGCAAAAAGCACTTTCTTCCCAGATCCAGCATTTAACTATTTTTGTAAATAGTTGTATGAAGAATAAATGAGCAGGTGTTATTATATAATATTTATGGATCTTGGTTGTCTACTTATTATCGTTTCCTTTTTTTTCATTGAATAATTATATTGGGAGACAGTTTATATCTTCATGCATCAAGAACAGTAGCCAGTTACTAGCTTGTTTATTAGTGAAGAACAACTTAAGTGAGTCAGCAGATAAATTTTAATGCTAAACTGGTACTCATAGAACAAATTTTCAGTTTCTTAAATATTGAGAAAAATATTTTCAGTTATCTAACAGCTCAAGAAACCTTGGCCATAATTGTCATACCAACACTTTACTAGGTTACTCTTTGACTCTAGTTTGTGAGCTAAAGGCGGCATATAAAGATTTTACTTAAAGCTTCTAGTAGAGAACTTAAATGGGACAAAACCAAGAAATCTAAACAAAAGAAGAAGGTGGCTTCGTGGCCCTCCATAAAGCATTGCTGTTATGCTTTCCTTGTGAAACCTTTATTCATGTCGGAAGTAATCTAACTGATGCTGAACAGGACACTGGGGAGCCTTCCACAGAGAGAGGTTGTGCACTCATTTGATGGGACTTAGAGCAAATAGCAAGTGTCACAGAGCTTTTTATTCCTAGATTTTGAGGGAGCTTTTAGAAAGAAAAGAGTAGCATAGCTGCTTGAGAAAGGAAATAAGAAAAATCTGAAATACCCATGTACTTACATGCGGAAAAAATCTGCTGTCTTTCAACTGCCACAACACTGGTAACTTTGTGATTGATATTCAGTATGCACAGTCCTAAAAATAAATCAATGCACATTTTGAATGCTGTCTGTTCGGTTACACATCCTTGTACATTCTTGTATTTTTAAGTCCTGATAATGAATCTTTGTTCTGATTTTGCAATTATAACAGGCTTAAAACTTTAAAGTCATTAGGACTAACATCAGTAAAAACAGTTAACATCCATATTAGGAATAAAATGAAAATTAAAAAAAAAAAGTCTGGAGTAGAGATGTGCCTTGAGTATGTAATATTTTTTTTCTGTTTTCCATTGACTTACAGTCTATTATTATATGTTGCTGGTAGCAACCTTAAAGCCAAAGAATGGCTTTGTTCTCTACAGTCCCTTTGGAAGTTAAGCTGCTCAGAAGGTTGGCTGACTGTTACATAAATCAGATTTTACATAAGTCAGTCTTAATAAAAGAACCACTGTAACTGTGCTCTGTTTGGGGGCATGCTATCCATTTGGAAACAAACAATTTTTTCCAGCCACATGCAAGGAAATGCCAGCCTGTCCTCAGTGCTTCCACAACTGTTTCTAGGGGATTTGATGCTTATAATGCATGATGCTTGCCAAGTCCACCCAAGCCTCCTGAAAAGTAGCTATAGCAATGAAAGATTATGTCAGATAAGCCAAAGTCAACTGTCATTGCTAACATCAGGAATGTTGCACTGCATAATGGTCACTGCTAGCCACAACAGGGCCTTAGCTGGAATCCTTTGTGGTGATTAAGATAAAAAAAACAACATTATTCATATCTCGTGGGCATCGTCACATGGATGTAACATCCTGGAAAATACCTGGAGAATAGAAGGCCTGACATAAAACTCTGCATAAATCTCTGCCTCCAGCTTGGTAAGTATGGATGTGTTCCTAGAAGAGGAGAAACTTAAGAGATATCAGAATCTGTTACAGGTTTCTGATGAGAATGTCATCTATAAATACCTTAAGTATCATTAATTCATATAGTCTGACCCTCTGAAAAATTCAGAGTACATCTAATTCAAGTGCAACTCAAAATAAAGAATAATCTAGCTTTTCCTGCATGAAAGCTAATAACTCCATGTGAATACAGCCCAGTTTTCAAAATGTGCTTAGTTTTATTTTGAGGATTTAGAAGTGGGAGATTCAATATGTCTTCCTAGAATGCAACATGATTATGTTAACAAAGAGGAGGGACCTTAGTTTTATTAATATTTTTCTGTCAGATTTGCTGTCATGGAGTCTCACGTATCTTTCAGAACAAGATTAAAGTATTCTGAGTATATTTATTCCCATTTTGTAAAGGCATAATAATAGCACTGGAAAACTTATTAATAAACAGCATAATACACATCTATATGTATTTATTTTTGTCTTGTTTTCACTCATTGCCTGTGATGATATTAAAGAAAAAACACAACCATTACTGACATCCTAACTTGGGAAGTATCAGAGCAAACACTGAGACTCTCTCCTTGCATGAGTAGCACTTGATTCAACATTCACTGCATAGGTGGAAGAACTGAAGGAATCATGCAGCCAATGGGACGATTCAGGATCTGTGTTTTCTAACATAAAATGTGTGCAATCTATGAATGTCCTTTCAGGCTCTCTTTATTTGGATTTTGTTAAAAACAGATGAATGATTTTAAGTAGACTAAGTATCACCTGTATCCAGGAATAGTATCAGAGGAATTAAGGGGACTACTTATGAACTAAGGACCTAATTTAGGTCAGGGCGAGGTGACATAGCTTGATACTTGGCTGGATTTAACAGGCAATGTATTTTTGGATTGGTTTTTTTTTGGAAAGTTAAAAAATCTCTGTCTGCCTTCACCCAAGGATTGTGCGGTCTTTTCTATGAGTAGTCAACAAACCAGAATTGTCTAAGAATGTGAGCTCACAGCCAAGTAAAATCATTAATATAATCAAGATAAATACAAAGATCCTTCTTGTCAACTCTCAGTCCATCTTTTATCTTACTCTGCTCTCTGAAACATCACTTTCCTAATCTTGATAGAATATGTAATTATCAGTGCATTTGAGCTATCAGAGAATGCACTATAAAGCAAAAGTAATTTTGATCTTTTGGATATATGTAACATAGACAGGACTATAGGTTTATGACTGATTTTTCCTCCTTGTTATGAGAATATAGACTTCAAGTATTGTTGGTTGTTGTTGTTTTTATTATGGTTGTAATTCTCATCAAACAAGGCACAGGGATAATATTCTGTGAAAAGCTACTCCATGCTTCCCAACCTCTCTCTGAATTATCTGGTTCCCTCCACCACAGAGGAAAAAATTCTGGACTTGACAACTGTGATTCACCATAAGAGTTGTGTTTTAGGAAACATATTAGTCGTTGAAAAAAAACCCAATCATCTTTTGCAGCCACACTCTTTCATTCTCTAGAAGTACATTAAGCCTATATAAGATCAGGATGCTACTCAATCATTTTATTAGAAAATTTCTGGAAGTAGACCAGAATCACATCACTGTATCCTCAGGGAGCACTAAAGGGATTTTGTCTTTGCCTGTCTCTTTCATTAAAAGTTCACTTCTTACTTCTGTCGTTGAAACAAAGGATCTGGCTGATCCAAGTAATCCGGACACACCCTGAGCATATTTTACTTCACTATGAGTAATTGCAAAAGTGAATGTTTATGTTCAAAAATCGGACAAGGGTCTTTATAGAGTATACAGATCCTACTACTTTCCATTTCCATGCACTACACTGGTATCTATGTCCACCCCACACAAAACTTTTTTCTGTTTTCTGAGCAGCCACCTATAATATCTATGCATAGAAACGAGACCATTCAGTTATGCCATTACTTCTAAGTCAAGAAGTGCTTATTCACTAAGGCAGGAAGAAATATCTTGACAAATCAACACTCCACTACCTCTAAATGCCCAATTGTTTCCAGCTGCAAAGAGACATTGCTTCTCCTGCTTCTCCCTGTTCCCTGTCTAGAAACTCTGCAGAGTTCCTGGAAGGCTGGTTAAGAAGGTTGGGAGGGAATCTACATTGCAGAGGAAATGACCTCTCTATTGGCAAGATCTGCTTGAAACCACACTCCTTTTGTGCTGCTGATTAAAATGTCACTTCACGCAGAGAGAGGGGAGGCAACAAGGTATTGCTCTTAGTATTTTATACAGCACAAAAAGCAAAGAACTGATCAAAGTTATATTAAATGACACTGATGAAGTAGAACTGAGAAACAGAAAATGTTATGTCACTAAGTAAATAGCATAGTGTCATTTGTATATTAAAAAGGGTAACATATTCCATGTAACTAAAGATATTTTTTAAGATTAATGAAATATTGGACTATGATTTCACATAAATGTCATGACAGAACACATGTAGACCAAAATCTGGAGTCCATCTGAGCTAAAAGTCATGGTCCACAAAAAGAGAAATGAAACCAAGTATTCTGTTTTCAAGGGCCTTCAACATGAAAGCTGAGAAATCTTGAAGAGCCATGTGGAAAATTTCTGCCAGTTTGGAAACTCCATTTTTTTGACTGTCTATGCATGGAAATTATCAGAAATAAAAGAAAGCTGTATATTTTTTACTGTAAGCAGCTCTGTTCCAAAACAAAAAAAAACCCTATTTCTGAACTTTTCTCGTAGCCTGTTTGTCAGACTCTTATTAACGTTGTGCTTCATTCCAGGGTAGAATGTACCTACTCTGGTGTGGTATAAGACAAGAACATGTACAGGACTATTACAAAACCACAGTTGCAACACATCCAGCTGCCCACTACAGATTGTGTGAAAAGGAGACAACTTTGCCAAGCAAATTCTTGCTCTTCCAATAAGCAGTATGAAATCCCACTACCTCCACAGCAAAGGATGTTTCAAAACCGCTACAAAGCCAGCCATTGGGTCTGGGAAGCTGTCTTTAGAAAATAGCCCAGCGCCAGGTAATTGGAGAATTTAGTCCCCAACTGGTTATTGTGCTTTTTATACAAAAGACCTTCCCATGTGGCAATTTCCTGTACAAAGAAAATGATAAAAAAATGTTTACTGAGGTACAGTTTTTTAAATTTGCTACTTATTTTTCATTTTTAAATGGTCTATCTATGCACTCAGGGAAAGGTGTGTTTCACATCTGCAGAGGAAAAAAATAGATTGCAAAAACATTTTCTTCTCTATAAAAAAAAAAAATTCAAATAAGGCATTTGAAAAATGAAATTTTATGTGCAAGTCTGTAAACTTTGATGGATTATTGTTAAAAGGGTCTGTATTTTGTCTTCACGTTGTTTAAATGCTTTACAATTTCTATCAATGTCTAGCCTAAGTTGAATAGACATTTATTCCAAATATGAGTAATTCTCAGCCAAAGAGTGAGATTTTCCAATTTTGGAAAGTGAATTCGTTGACAAATCAAAAGTAATATCAGCAATAAAAAAATTGGATTAGTTGGACTCTAGTATTTAGCTGCTTTCATTTTTTAATCTGTATTTATCTGAAAGTGGTTTGGTTCTCTATGGAAGTGAATTAAAAGAAAGACACACAAGTTCTGTGCTGTATTAAATGGCCTTTTTTAACCTTAATTATTCTATTAGTCTATGGTGTTTTATTACAATTATTACTTTGATAGATATAATTTTAAATCTTGTAACACCCTTGTACTAAGGGTCAACATTTAATATAAAATAATTGTCAAAGTCAAATTTGTCACACTCTATGTAAAGAACTGCAAGTATGAAAGAATGGGAGTCTGGGATCTAAAATCTATCTTCCTTGGCTTATAAGAGATGCTGGGAGAAGAAGGGCTGACACAATTTTGTGTCAACACATTGGATATCTTGAACATTCTGGATATAATTGTGTGCAAATAAGATTAGGAAAAAAACCCTTCTGGTGACTGATATTTCAGCATTTGAGGTTGGTGTCTATAATACTAGTCCACATTCAGGTGTGCCATAAAATATGTTCTGTGAAAGAGCTGAAAAAGGAGTGGAAGGAAGGAGAGAAAAATGACCTTTTCCGGTTATTCAGACTTGCAGAGAAAGCCAGTGAAGCAGAGTCACCTCACAGTGACTGCTTGGACTCTCACAAGTTGTCACCCGGTTCTAGTGCAAACTTCATCTGTTTTGTACCTCTGTAAAACCAGAAATTGATGCAACAGAAAAAGTCTTTTAGATAGAGCACTAACGGATGTAGTTTACTGAGATTTCTCCTGTAACATTTTTTTTAAAGGAAAAGCAACAATCCTTCTTACTGAATACCATGTTAGTTTTACCACCTCTAGGAAAAATAACACATTGTAATTTTCTAGTTCACTTACAGTGCTACTTCACTTTTTATGCTTTTGTGCAGTATGATCATGGTCTCCATTGGATAATTAATAACATCTGTCTTCCTTACACAGCAAATCATGTTTCTTAAACAGAAGTTTGTTTTCATCTCTACAAGTTTTGCATGAGTCTTTTAGGACAACTTTTCAAATGTTTAGCTTTGTGCTATTTTCTAAAGAGTTTGAAGCATGTAAGAGAGCAGATTAGCTTAGCTTTTGAATCTGAAAGAACATGGTTTACTTAAAATTCAACCTGCTTCTCTTGTGGCTTCTTAAGCAGGAAATATATGAATAAGAGAATTAGTCTTACAGTGTGATGTGTAAAGTATTTTGAAGTATAAAATGTATGCATTTTTATAAGGTGATTGTCTATCCAAAAGGTGTTTGTATTCCAGACTTGATATGTTTAGATTCCATAAATATTCAAAGAAGTGTCTTTGCTGTATACTTTTAACATGTAAAGTAATATCTCCATTTTTTAATTACAAGGAAACTCAGACATAAAGACATTAAATGACCTTAACAAACACCACCAAAGCAGAGGCAGGAATTGAATCTGGATCTCCTGAATGTTAATTATTTGGTTTCATTTGCAGAATTAATCCTTTAATGTGTTACTGTTCAGTATCTTTCATTTGACATTCCTGCAGTCGTTCTGGCTCCAAATAGAGCAGATTTAGCAAGCAGCAAAAAGCTGTGTATTCATTTCAGCAACTGTGGAAGGAAGCAGCTGGCTTGCTATTAATAAAGTAAATTCCATTTTCTGGACCTTGAAACTTACTTTTTTAGACACAATGAAATAACAAAATCGAAGTGCGTGATCCGTGGTGCTGTGTCACGGCTGCTGATTGGAAGAAATGGGTTTGCAGTTAGCAACCACATTTTCTGTGGAACAACACAATATATATACGGTCAGTATTTTAGGGAGGCTGACTTCATTCTTGATAAACCTAAGCAATCCAGGTAGATTTTATCTCAGTTAAATGCAGCTGCTTAATAACTATACACATTCAAACTATATTATAGAACACAGACATCTAAATGTCTGTTATAGTCCGTAAAGTAGGAACAATGAATAAGAAGCCACGTGAGAAAGATATCTTGACACTGCATGGAGCAAAGAGGTAAAAAAATTAAAAGGACAACTAGAGAGGTCTAAGACATACTTGGTTTTGTATGTGTTACATTTAATAGGTAGTTATTTTTAAAAAAAACTTGCTTCCCTATAGAAAAAGACTGCTAAGTAGTTATATTTATCCTCTAGGAATTTCATAGCTGTTGTTCTGTCTATCTGCCTGTTTAAGTGTGCACTTTTCTTACTTGGATGCAAATTTAGACTGTTACATAAGTTTTTAAGCCTTTTTCTGTCAGGTTAGAAAATTAGCTCATAGAACAACATTAGTGTTTGTACAATTTTCTCAGGTTTCTGATGGAGTCAGTGGTTGTCTTTGGAGTGACCACTGTAAAATTTAAACACAGCTTTTGTTGCTGCCAGTCAAATTATGGCAGAAGGAAACTTCTCATGATCCTCACACTGAAGATTCAAAATCATAAGCTTGTTCTCCAAAACAGAAACAAACTTTACAAACAAAATCCTTTTCCAATATTTGCTTTTAAATTTTACGATTATTTAACTGTAGAAATTATCCATATGAAGAAACATTACAGAAAGCAAGAAATTGGTGGGTGTGGTCCGAGGGAAAGTGAAACACATGCCCAAAAGCAAGTGTGGGTCATTAAAGGGAAATAATTATTAATTAGTTTGACCATTTTACATTTTGTTTTTATTAGTTTTTTATTATGCAGGAATTTAATCCAAAATATCCAGTGAGAGATGGAATCTTGTTTTGCTATCCAGTGATATTAAAAATATTACCTTTAATGGACGGAAATAAGGCAGCATATGTTATATGCTATTTATAAGGTGGAAAGGAGTGAGGAATTTCAACCCAAAAAAAGTTGCATTTTCCAGCATTTTGGTCAATGTAGCATTCCAAATGTTGCTATGAGCTTTTGCAGTAGACTAAAGATCAGGAAATTTAAATAAGCTCTTGCTACCAAAGAGTCAATTAAATATGTACGGCTGTGAAAACCGCACAGGGATGAAGGGCAGCCTGAGTCAAGGAGGAGATCCAAATTAAAACCAGTTCTCAAAACTGTTACTGAATTTTTCTATTTTTTTTTATTCTTTCTAAATGCTTTGCATTCTCTGTCTTCCAAGTAACACAGAATGAATTCACAAATTTGAGGAGAATACAGTTCCAAAATTAATACAGTCTACAGAATATAATTTCTGATTCAAATTCACAACTTTCAGAGCACCATGAACTGTAAGGATTTGTTCCAGGCCAAACCCAGTCCAGAACATTGGCAGCTACAACAGGCTAATTTCTAGTTTTATTGACCAGTGGTCAGTGTGATATATTTGGGCTGAGTCCCATTTTCAGCCACATTTAATACCTTAAAATGAATGTGTCATCTTGTTATGGCCTCAGTGAAAAAGAGAAAAATATAGATTTAATTGCATAGAATCATGTGGTTCTTGTGAACAAGATTGATGGTGTTTGTTTTTTTTCTTTCATCAATACTGAAGTGCACTTGAGCACCAAAATGTATCCTGTCTTTCTCTGTGTGTTGTCGCTTCTAAAATGAAATGCAGGTGCTTAGGCTCAAAAGCTGATAGAGAAACTCCTTTTTGATCACTTCTTCCACTGCTGTGGCCAGGGAGGCAAAGTGGAAGTGGTCCATAGACATGAACCACCTGTGCCATCCTCTCACTGGGACCCTAACACTACGAGAGAATCTATTCTTCTTAGCTCCTTTGAAACCTTCTCTTGTAGTTTTACCTTCACTTTTTTCACACCCTATCCTAAAACCATAGTTACCTGAAAGGACATTTCTCAATTTCCCTATGTACCAACTTCATCTCTTTGTGATTGCTCCTCTTTCTCATACAGCTTGAACACCATTTTTGGCACCAAGACACTCTAGCAAATTCTATATGTATCTCTTGTTTCTTTCAAACAGGGCTGTAGTCTTCATAACTATTAAGGAAGGAAGGAAGGAAGGAAGGAAGGAAGGAAGGAAGGAAGGAAGGAAGGAAGGAAAGAAGGAAAGAAGGAAAGAAAAAGAAAAGAAAGAAAGAGAGAAAAAGAGAGAGAGAAGGAAAGAAAGACAGAAAGACAGAAAGACAGAAAGAAAGAAAGAAAGAAAGAAAGAAAGAAAGAAAGACTGGGAAAGGTGATGCTGGTGAATAATTGCCCAGTGAAAGATAATTTTTCAGATTATGGGGTTTGGCGGTCCAGGTTGTGGGTCTACCACAGAAATTATAAGAGAATAATCATAAGATCCTGAGACCATTAAAATCCAGGGGAAGATACTAAAAGAAATCGTTACCCTAAGACAAGTTCCTGAGAATGTCTGTGGAAAGAACCAGTTCAATGACACAATCTTAGAATTAAGACTTTCCAAAAGTTAAGTGCCAGTGAAAGACATCTGTGAGTACGCAATTTTATTTTTAGGGAGATAATTTATAGATATTTTATAAACAGGATATTAGCTATGGAAAATTACTGGCCCTTGAACTGAAATAAATAAAAGATGACCTCCAGCACCAAATAATTCCTCCCATCTAACAGATATTCAAACAAAGAAGTCAATTGGTCATTTGTTGGGTGTTCAGCCCACAGAGAAATAAGCTCCCAGCTATGGCTGATCAAGATTTATGTGTTTAAAAATATATAATTTTAGTTGGCAGGCTTTCTTGATCAAGAACACCCCCTTTTTAGAAGAAAATGGCACATTTCCATAAAAGTGACAAGTAATAGTAATTTTTCTCAGACAGGCTTCCATTCTGCTGAGTGTTTTAGTCTGATGGTCTGAACATGGGAACTGAGTGCCAGATTTGGTGAGGTCCTGTGAATAGTGTTACGTGAATAACTGTACTTCAGTACCTGAAAAGTGAAAATGAGGTTTCAGCACTTTAAAAATGAAAATTAAGTTTGAAGTTGAATAGAATGCAAAATTCTTTGTCTCCAAGAAAAAAAAAAAAAGTTTTTGCTGAATGAAAGATTACATCCATAGTGAATCTCAGAGGAAAGATCCAAGCAGATCTGTCAGATAACCCTCTTGTTTGAGGTGGGAATGCAAAAATACTGGACCACAGATCAACTTTATGCACTGCCGTATTGAAGAAAAAAAAACCAAAACAAATAACAAAACCAAGAGGAGTGTAGATTCATGAAATAAAAGTTTATATAAATACTTTAAATAAAAGTTTGACATAGTTTACTGTTGGATCTCTCAGCTGTGCACATCTAATCACTGGTGTACAGGATTAGGGTAGGTAAGATACACACCCTTGATTTAAAAGTTTTGTGAGCCTAATCACATCCTAGCTATTTCCATGTAAAGTAGTTGTATCTGAAATCATTCAGCAAATTCAATCTGAATTTTTCAGCAGCCAGGAAACAGCAGCCATTTGGATCAGTTTTTATAATATTAACATGCCCAAACATTATGCTATATGAATTCCAGGAGCTTAATTTTGGATTAGCTGTAGTTTGATCCCATGGACTGGTGCCCAGGAGCTTTTGGGTGCAATGCTCAAATGTATCTTCCAGTTTAGTTCATCACAAAGGAATCCAGTTTGCATCTTCCCCCGCTGCTGTGCAGTGCGAATCAAGGTGTGATGCTTGGATCAGAAAATTCACTCCACAGTCATAGTCTCGATCAGAGCAAATGTGTTCTTGTGCAAAGATACATGCTTTGTCAACGATCCTGTTTCTCCTCAGGTAAAATGTTATTGCAGTCAAAGCAGGGCATAAATTTCACCGATTATAATGCTTAGTCTCGTTTCTTATACAATAAATCCTTTTAAATTTTTTTTTTTAATCATACCCATCACTTTAATGTGGGCTTAAGGTGAATCTTCTCAAACTTGAGCATCCTTTGACCTTGAAACCAGAAATTACCTATAGTGAGTGTTGATTAGTCACTAAGTATGAAATAAGAAAGGGACAAAGAGGAAAGCAGTAGTTTCAGTTAAAAATAGGTTGTTTTGCTTCCTTTGACAAATTAGTAAAAGGACAGAAAAGTCCCTTGATTAAGACACACTCAAGAAAGTTCATAAGTGGTACAGGAAGACTGTACAGATTAGACAGTTTTGGTCAGAAACTGGACTAGTTAGAGCTGTGAGGTGACAGAAGAGGCTAACGTAGCCTCCTAAATAACATTTATTTCCAGCAAAGTGAAATGACTGCAAGGCACTGATTAGAATTTGTTCTCACAGAATACTGTCTGAATGTTAAAAGCTTGCACAGCATAAACAGAGAGGCAATCGCCTGCAGTGTGTCCTGCAAGAGGCAAGAGACAATCCCCTTTGTCTGCAGCAGGGATGGCAAACACACCTGCAGCCTGAATGTTTTGTGACTATTCCTGCACATGCTGGGGGAGGAAGGAGCACTTTCACTGGAGCAGGAGTGTCCTGACTTTGAGCTTACAAAGGGGGTCCCCAATCCACCCTCATTCCATGTAGAAGAATCTCAGCCTTCAGAGATACAAAGGAAGATGTACAGGAGAGGTGTCAGTGGCATGGAAAAAGGGAGAGAGCTTCACACTGTGGGCACTGAGGGCAGGCAAAGGCTGCAGCAGGGAAGGAAGAGGAGTCTGCAGGTGTGGGGCTCCTGCCCCACTGATAAAAAGGGAAAACGAAAAGGAAAGTCCTTGCCCTTACTCCTGTGCTTCTAAAATTTCTTTGAGTCCACCTCAGTCTCTTTTCATCGCACCAACTCTGGACTAATTAATATTTTATGCTTTTTTTGGATTCTTCTAACCAGTTCTCCCAGTCACTCCAGGGACACTTCTTGGCAGCTGACACAAAAAAGCTGCTCCAGTCTTTGTCCTGCACAGTCCTTAAACACTACCTCTGTAGGCTTTGCATCCTCAGTGAAGCCCACAAGCCCTCATAACTCACCTGATGACATGAAATCACAGAAACGTCATTTTTTTTTTTCTTAAAATTGCCAAACTAGCGAACTGTAACACAGTCCTCAAAGTATGATTCGACAGTTTCAATCTAGTAAAACACAGAGGATGATAATTACACCCCAGGACCTCAGGATTCTGGGGAAACCTTTGGTCCACACTTTATGTAGTGGATGTGACCAACGTGCTCTATAGTGTGTTTGGGGAAATTCCAAAACAGGAAAAACAGGTCTAAAACTAAGGAATATCTTGTTCTTTTCTAACACTGGGAACAAATTTTTTTTGTTGTTGTTTCATTTCCTATTTTTTTGTTAATAAAAAAGTCCAAGATTTTGAAACCCAACCCAGCAAATCACTGAACATTAACTTAAAGCACATGGATTCCACTCCTGAAATCAGTGGGACTGTTTGTAGTCAGAAGGGTAAATCTGTTGCCTTAGATTTTGGAAACAGACAAAATGTATTTCATTTATAGTGTTTTCATTTTTTCACAAGTTGTGCTGCAACTAAATCGATGCATCACCAAAAATTCTGTTTTGTGAAATTGAAGCATAAAAGAGTATTTTTTGAATAAATATTAATAACATATTCACATTTCTCATCAACAGTTATAATTTCAGGGTATTTGGTGTTCCTAGCTGTCCCTATTAATAGAAATTGAATCAAGTCATTTTACACAACCAGAGAATGAAGCCATCCTGTTTCTGGCCTTTCTGATGATGCAATAATTTGGCTCAAAGCACAGGAAAATTTAACTGAAGGAATAAGAGCTACACAGACTGCAGGAGTGATACATAAGAACCAAAATGAGAGGGTTCTGCATTCTACAGACCATTTCTGTATTCCTGATGATTCAACAACTAATATTTTAATTATTTTTATTTTTAAAACTTTTTCATAGCGACTGCTGTGGTAATTATGCTGAACATCAACTAGCATAGCAACACCAGACTGTATAACTTGCTGTATTGTAAATCAGGGATTCCCCCAGGTAGCCATAATTTGTCTGTCCTTCTGGTTTTGTCTACTTTAACTTTTCTATTTTAGGGACTACACATGTGCTTTGTGTTAGAGCAGGGAAGTCACAGCAGACTAAATTACAGTCTATGGTGACTTCTCCTTTTGGGTCATGCCCTTCATTGGTCTTGGAGGAAGATGGTCACATATAAAAACAAATTATGATTCAGAGGATCCCTACAGAGATTAACCAGAGAAATGTGGTTTTCACTGTGCCCTTACTCAATGTACAAAGTCCCTATAAAAATAGTCTTGTGCCAGCGTAATTAATCGGTTCTCTAGTCCTTGCCTTGCCCACTACATACAAAGTGGTTTTGTAAATTCAAAATAGACATGGTCCTGAGCCACAACATTTATAAGATCGTGGCATGTAGGGATGAAAAACAACTAATACATCATCCGGTACACTTCCCCAGCAGGGCAGGGTAGCCTAGTTAAAAATGCCTCAAATAACACGGCTCTGACCACATCCCGAGCCCGCCAGTCACTGTCTCATTCATCCTGCTGCCGTGAAGCTTCCCTTGATTTTCTTGATAGCCTGTTTCACAGCTCCAGCCTCTAACTTTGAATTCAGCTCAGCTATGGAAAGGGAGCAGACCTGCCTTGCCTGAGGACAGCCTTTCACATACAGACAATTGCTCACCTCTTCTTTATGCTTCTGTCTCATTACTGTTCTTTTGAATTGGGGAAATTTGTGTAGATGAAATTTCTGTCCCAGAAAACACAGCCTCAGGACTCAATTTTTTGATGCTTTTCTCACATCTGGCAATACATTTGCACTTGCACTACACAACTGTAACACTGGATTTCTGAGTATTTGTTCTAATGACTGAAACCATAGGTTTTGCTACTGGAACAATGTCATACGATTAAGAAGAGGGCAGTATCTTAGCAGATGAGAGTAATACTTGTATATCCTTAATAATGATATAAATGATCTTAATGGGCAGACAACATATTTTCCTGAGATAAACTATCCACTTATCTAGTTGCAAAAAAGACCAATACTCTTCTTTCATTTCCTCAAGGTTGTAATTTAAAGGATTAACTTAATGCTGTTTGATACCCCATCCAGAGACTTCTTGAAAGCTGAAGTTGTTGGCTCTTCAATAAAGAAAATGTATTAAAGCCTTTGGTTTCGGGGTTTTTTCTTCCTTTTTTCTCTTTTTCTTTAAGTGAATGTGTTGGTGGTTCAAATAAATATCTGTCTAGACAGATGTCAAAAGTGAAATCTAATGATAAAGTCTTTCTTCATGATAATAATAAAGCAGATGGAAAAAAGAATATTTGTGGTATAAAGAACACCCAAGTTCTGAATGCAGAGCCAAATCTTTCTGTTTCAGCTACCACACAGCAAAGGGCAGTCAGTCAATCAGACCAGAAGTTCTCTTACACAGGCTGTGGGTGTGGGGAGGGTGTGTGTGCACAGAAAAGTGCTGAGAAACCCAGCAATGGATTTTCTGGTTTTCTCCTTTGAAAGTTATCATCTGGTTAATGCTGGGGTTTCCAAAGACCTCGAGGGAAATAGATTGTTTAGTTCTCATCATACTGGGGGCTCTTTTCTTGGAGAGGTTTTGTGCAGAGTCTGAAAGGTTCGAGACCTCCTGTGCTTCCCAAAACTCCCCGTGGCTGCAGTGAGATCAGCTTCTGCTCCCTGCTGCAAAACACTGGGGATTTGTGTGCTTCAGTACTCAGCACCCCAGCACCTGGGTGTTAGCTGCCTGACAGATGTAAAAGGGATTCCAAGCAGGATATATACCTGGGAACATCTTTAAGCCAAGGGGAGAATTAATGCTTTAACCACTGTGACACAGAAGCGTATCCGCTAAGCTTCTTTGTGTGCTGAAGTTGAATACAGACAGCTCACTTCCAGGCACACTCCCTGTTAAATGCCAGAAGGGTTTCTTTCGATTTTCTTCATCATTCCTTTGGGTTTTGGACCCACGTTGCTGTCACAAGTGATGCAATTCATTCCTGAAAGCAGATTATGTCTCACTGATGCAAATCTCAGCATATACCAGCTCTTTTTTGGGGATCTGTCATGGCATATGTCTTCCACTACCAGAAGTAAGTAAAAATACCACTAACTGTAGCCCAGGACTTGTGTCCAGAACTGATGATGTCATCACCTTGCTCAAATAGGAATGTGGAATCTTTTAGTGGGCAATAAAACTGGTATTGATTTTTAAATATTTTGCATCAAAATACACATGCAACTCTAAAACCTACAACTGATTTGTGGCCAAAATGGTTTATTTTTACCAAGTCTTTCCATTTCCTTAGGTGATAATTGCATTAAATGATGGTCATAGGCTTCAGACCAAAAACGTATAGGTTATAATTCTGCACATCTGATCAAGGAAATAAACCTTTTGTATGCAGCTGTCTTCAACAATGGCCAAGCCACTTATTCTTCTGTAGAGAAATGAATAGCTAAGAACTGAGGCCTCTAAATGACACTTTTAAGGTGTAAAATATCATCCTTCCATAACTAACTATTTGTTTGTTGTTTTGTCTCCTTTTTATATAATGAAGAACCAAGAAGTAATCAACTGGAAGCAAAATCATGTAAAGGGAGAGCTAAACATTATTCACATTGATAATTAGGGATAAAAAGGTCATCATTAACTTTTACTAAAACGTATTCCTCATTCTGAGTTAATAGGAAATATCTGATAGACCTAATTACTTAATACTAGACTTCTGACCATTACATTTTTATTTTCTGCTCAGTGATCAGGACAGGAAATATGTCATGCTATATTTCATCTTCATCTTCAACAAATAGCTAACTGTTTCATTTATTTTTTTCTTCTGAGAGACTTCAGTAATTATATAGTAGCAAAAATGTCATCAAAAGTACATTCCTCTAGAGAAATCAGTAATTTGATTTTCATCCATAACTAACCATACAGATTGCCGTGACCCATGAACTAATCGTAAGTCAGGCACATGGAGTTGATTTCAGGAATAAGATACACTGATATGCCTGGGGATTTTTAAGTCACCTATAAAGAAATCCCGTAAGAGGTCTGCATTTGAAGAAAGAAACATTTATTCCACCTGTTTTTATAGGTTAGCCAAAGTACCCAATCTATGTTCCAAGCATTATCGACATTCACCTGTAATTGGACATAAAATTTATGTTACTGCAAACAACAATGTGCCAAGGACAGTGTGTTTCCATATTTACCTTTCAAAACCTAGTCCTTCTGGAGTTGAGGAATGTAATTTAATTGAGACATTTTTCTTCCTCCAGAGCATTAATTTATCATGTAATTTTGTGGCTAGTTTGAAGTACAGGTTCATGTTCAGTCAAACTCTTTTGCTTAATTAATATTGTCTAAATTTGATCTTGGATCAAAGAGAATGCACTGTGTATAAAACAAGAGAAATAACACTTCCCCGTCCTGGAGACATCTCATATAAACACTTCTAGTTTCACACAGGGTTAGGGTCCAATTCCTGATGACAAAAGCAAAGATCTAAAATATTTCTAATCTGAAAATTCCACAGAGGACCAAGTTTTATTATTATTTACTGTTATTTTCTTGTAACAAATAAGATCTGGCAGCATTCTTCTGCTATCAGTTAGCATATCCTCCTGAGGGTCAGTGGGGTCATACAAGTGATGGTTTTGCTCCTTTTTCATTGGGAGAGATTCCAGAAGATATAATTGAGTGATTACTCACCTGTTGGATCAGCTTTTTCACTTTCTTGCTGTGTCTTGTCAGCACTCCAATGTGTCCACAGAATTTTTTATGGGTAGGCTGGGAGTTAGGATGCTGCAGTACCTGACATGCAGTTTGGTGTAACCATTTCTCTCAGCACTGCTCACGCAGGAGACAGTGGCCAGTTCATAATGGAGACTGAAGCAGATGTGAATTCGCAGCTCAAAGGCAGAGATAACACAGAGTTAATAATTACATCATCTTTCCTTCAATTCCTTCATCTGTTGTAAGAATGACAGAATTTGAAAGTCAAGGTGACAATATGAACTGCAATGCCCAGTGAACAAGTAGCGACATAAAAAATATTTACAGATGAATCACTGCAAAAGAAGTTGCTATTTAAGGGCCTTTTAAATCTTTTTGTAGTAATTAAATCGAAATACCATTACCTGTGCACTACATCTACTGCAGGTGCTGTACTAATTCAAATACAGGCACCATTAACTTTGGTGAAGGCCACAACATCTCCTTTTGGGGTTGCTCACCTTCTTCAGATCTGCAGTCATAGTCAGTCAGAGACAGAAAGAAAGGGAGAACTCCTGCTGTGGTTCAGTGTGTTGTTATCAGAAGAAGGAGGCAGTCTTGTAACTTTCAAACCTGGTTTTAAGTTATGGTTATGGCAAATCTTGGACAACCCCAGCTTTAAATGTTCTAAACATTTCATTTTGCTTTATGGTTATAATGTTTAGAATTTGTTACTGGTGCTAGTAGCTGCAGATCTACTTATTTATGTCACGCTCCTGGCATTTACATTTCACTCTATCAGTTAAACTTAAACCAGTTCACACAATATGTCAGAAGTATTTTGTGTGATAGTTCTTAGATTTACAGGCTCAACGATTTCATTACGATTGCTCTGGATCTGCAGCAGCTGTAGCAAATCAAACTATGGTTCACAGACTTCACATAGCAACTCACAATTAATTTGTAGTTCTTTTAATGGACTCCTTTACTGTACATAAAGAGTGCATATGTACACAGCAACCTTTTTATCCCCCTTTTAAAAAAACTCATCATCTTCCTCTTTAGGATAGTGTAATTATAGGGATTATATACTGACAATCAAATATAGGGTTTACATTTGAATTTTCAAATACCCTTTACTTACAGGCGTGTTTTCAGGCATTTTCTTCTTCTACTTATCTGTCAGCATTTACTTAACTGGCAATTTTACTGCTGAAACAAACTCAGGTTTGACAGAGATCTGTTGTATTTGGCTTATTAAACAGAAAATAAGGAGTAAACCCACCTTGTTTACTCTTCAGAGACCCTTGTACTGTACTACATGAGGGCTCCACAGCCCTGGGGCTTTCTGTTTGTACTGATCTAAGACTGAATCCTAATATTTGAACATCTGTGTTGCCATCCTTCTACCTACTGTTTAAAACTGCATAGGAGAAAGTCTTTCAAAACACCCCTGGAGGCAAGACCATGTGCCTATTAAATTGAAAAGATGCTGAGGTATAGAGCTTGACTGCCTTGCCTGAGGCCACACATTTCTCTCGGGCTGAAATTGCGTGTACCTTTCCACCACTTGCTTTGCTACAAAACTTGTTGTGTAAGGGTGTAAGGCTTGCAATCCTCACACAGCAATTTGAGAATTATAAAGAGAGGACTCACCCTGCGAGAACAAAAACTTAGGGGAAAAAATCAATCTTCTGCGTGCACCGATATGAGAATTTTCCTTTTCCATTGTTAGGTTTCTTTCCAGTGAAGGCATCTTTCCCCATGCCCAGCAGCCATTCCCAGATTTCCCACACCGGCACTTCTTGCTGACAGCCAAAGCCTGAACACTGAGCAGCAGCTCCAGCTTCTGCTTCTGTCTTTGCCCCAGCCCTTCCCTCGGCAGGCAGGGAAGGAGCCTGAGGCACCCACACAGCCCACCCTGCTTGAGAATCAGATTTCAGACAAAAAAGCTTTGTCCTTGGGCACAAATATGAAAATCAGCTTGTTCGGGTATTTCTGACTCCTCCAGAGCTCCAGCCCTGGGTCACGTTGTGCTTGCAGGGAGCCAAGGAGCTGTGTAATGGCTGGGATGTGTGGGGCTGGAAATGCAAGTGAGTGCATGTAAGCTCAGGTTGGTGGGGGAATTGCCCTGATTTGTATGCGTGTGTTTGTCTGAATAGACCTGCTGCACCCTACCTCTTATCTAAATACAAAACAAGGCCCGTGGTTTCTAGCAGCTCCCTTGTGCCTTCTCTCCTCCTCCTTTCTTTCCCCAGCTGGAAAATGAAAGCAGAACTTTAATGTTGGGGAAATTGTTTTGAATTTGCTACACAAACCTTTTGGTACCATCTCAGGATAACTGAAGTATACCTATTCAGTCTGTCAACCATCTAAGATGCCAGCTGAAGACCAAAAAATTTAATAAATAATTAATTTATGCTGCTCCATACAGCAGCTTGGAGAGGAGTTCTAGAAGGAGGCAAGATTTAAGACTTTGCACTAATATTTGCTTTACTCACTGAATATGGTTCCAGCTTTCTTAGAGTGAAGTCACATTTGGATTTCTGTGTCCTTTTTGAAAATACATATAAATTAGAAAAATATTAATTTTCAACAAGAAGATCCTTCAAAGATAAAATTCCATTTCTGCTACCTCAGAATCAGAAATGTCTTAATTGAATGTTTGTGCAGTGTTTTTGGTTTTCTTTTTTTATAGGAAAAATGCAAATATTTCAATAAGAACTCACAGAATCACAGCCAAAGAAAGGAGAGTCCTCATTAACCTTAACAGGCACCAGATCATGCTGCTTTACAGCAGATCCTAATGGTCAAAGGCAGAACATTTATATGCCTCAGTACTACAGAAAGGTGCCAGTAATAACAATCCCATCAGGTGGATATAAACCCCTCCATGCTGAGGTCTGTACTCAGAGGCAGAGCCTGCATTGCCTTCTCCACTGACAATATCTCAAGTACTCATGCTGAGCTCCTGCCAGACAGCTGGCACATCAGCATAAAATCCACTGCAACCTGCAATTGTGTGCAAGAAATGGAGCAAAGAGCCGTGTGATTTAGCTCGTGCCCCTGTGGTTCAGCTGCTGCTGGCACAGTTTCCAGCTGATTCAAAGCAAGCCCAGGTATGTGAACGTGACCTGCTCCTGGAGAACTCACAGGTAGACATGACCTGCTCCCTGCTCCTGGTCACACAGCAGCCTCCAGGAGTCCTTGGGCACTCTGATGATTTACTTCTGTCCTTTCACCAAAGCTGCATTTTTTTCTCTGTCCCAGTAGTTCGTATATTTTGTTCTTCTTGAACAGATCTGTCTTTTCCCATCCATGTATCCTGCTATTACATTATTAGCATTTCATTATATTATTGTTCTGGGGTTTTTTCAGTTTGCTGGCATACAGACATGTCTTATTAAGTCTTTCTTTCCAGATATTATTATCTCTGGTTGACTACAATTTTTTTTTTTGAGTGCATTATTGTCGAATGCATACATTAGGTTTCATTTTCCTTTCTTTGTGATTCTTTTTCTGTAAAAAACAATCAGAAGTATAAAGACTTAACATGATTTTAATGCTTCATCCTATTAAAAAAGTGCAATTGTTAATGTCTAAAATGCACCTTGCATAATCCTAAATGATTATATGCATGAGATCTTAATTACAGAGAACGTTATTTCTTAATTAATGTATTCCAGACATCTGTAGGTTTGATTTATAAAAATCTAGTTCTTGCCATGGGTATGTTTTTAAGTTACACATGCAAAAAAGAGATGAAGTTTTCTGGTACTTGTTAGCAGTGTAAAAGATAGCTGCTTGGCATTTTTAAATCTGATGCTAGTAATTATCACAGTGCTTTGATTAGGCTTTTATATTTTTTAAAAATACTGCCCAATCCTACAGGCATATAGTCAGAGAAATAATTTTACTGACATATATACATGACCTAACGTTCCAGACTTAGAGGCATTTAAAATGTAAAGGTGAGAAGCTACTGTGTAAAAGCACATAAGGGTAAAAAAAAAAAAAAAAAAAA
>VZTX01013253.1:719673-832224 GCA_013400915.1 Pardalotus punctatus
AAAAAAAAAGGAAAAAAAGAAAGAAAGAAAGAAAGAAAAAGAAAGAAAGAAAATGCAGATCCTTTTTCTTTAAAGTGAGAAAGCGTATACAACTACAATCTTTTTACCCTGATCCACTTAGGAGCATGCTGTTTAACGATGCTAAGTGATAATGTACTTAAATGGTTAATGCAAGGGTTGATCCTCCTCTAAAACTGAGCTGGGAACAAAAGCTGAAATGACTTTTTGAAAGGGAGGGACAGGAGGAATTCTGACCCTTCTCCTGGCTCTTTACAACGTGAAACCACAAAGCAATTGAGGAATCAGTGCACGGCACGTGGATTAAAACGCTTCCTAGAAGCAGCCAGTACTGCACATTGCCTAAACCCTCCCTGAACTTTCTCCGTGAATACAGCAGCCTGACAGCCCGGCTTCCCGCTGGGTGGATCCTGCAACTCCAGGAGGGAATGGCACTTCTTGTTTTTAATTAGCAAAGGTGAAAGGTGAATTAAAACTAGCTGTTTGGCAAGTCAGAGCAAGGGGCTGAGTTCTGAAGAGCACCAAGGAGGAGGGTGCTTTCTCCTTTTTCTCCTTTTTTTTTTTTTTTTTTTCCCCTCCCTCCTTCTCTGAATGAATTGCCTTGCAGGAGGGACTGAAAATACAGCTTCTTCCTGAATCCACTGGCAGAGTTACTAAAGACAGCTCAAGACACAACACTGCAGAGTAACGCCTTGGAATGTCCTCGCACTTTATAAACAATTGTCCTAGGGAGGGAGTATTTTTACATGACATTTGCACAGCTTGACAAATGCCTAGCTGAGGCTGTGTGCTGCTCTGATGAACGTTGAATTTCCCACAGAGATACCCCACAAACTGACCAAAGAGAGAAATCTAACTGCACTGGCAAAGTAGAAGTGGAAGTTGGAGCCTTAAAAGCCTCCCACCAAAACAACAAACAGCAGCAGTTCAGTGAAGAGAGCAAGAAATTTTATTTTGGGCAGGATGGCATCTGCCCAGGACCTTCTAATCCTGGCACTATATGGCTTGTTACTAGAGTTACCGGCTGGATGTCACACAGCAGATACGAGGCAACCAAGGTTACGTCTGTCACATAAAGGTAGGTCAGTGTGTCAGGTTTTTAAAGACTTTATGCTAATGCAAGTTCATTAACTTCACTGAATGTATTGCATTGCGATGAAATTATGGTCCTTTGATAGATTAAAATGTTCCTGTTCAGAAATCTTGTGAATTGTTTCCTTGTACTGAACTGCCTCCTAGGTTAAGTTTACTGAATTCTGGAACACTTAAGGCACTTGCAGTGATGATTTTAAACTACTGAAATATTCCTCTCCCTGAAAGTGTGTTAGATTTGCATGTCATTCTGTCTTGCTCTCCATGCTGTAAGAAGGCTGTCAGGTCTCTTAATAAGAGGGAAGGAAATGAAGATAACCTGAAATTATTGCTGAATAAATGTGCATCATGTAACCCTTGAACAATTAAAAGTCTGTTTCACTTTTAGAATGCTATCTGTCTACAAATATAGCTAAGGCAAAAAGACTGAATTCCTGTGCAACCATATGATTCATTTTCTAAACTAGCAAGTGTCATCACACTATAATTAAAATGAGTAACTGCCAATGTAAGTCTGCTTGCAGTTTAACTGAGTTACCCAAAGAAAAAATGTTATTTTTTTCTGACATATTTATGTAGAATACTTATAACTTTTATTTTTGTTTAAAATTATTTAAGTCTCAGTTACCTGAACCATTCTTCCTTAGCTCCTTCAGTATCCCTATTCTGTTCCGGATTGCATGTGATTTAAACTCTTCCTTATGATTTGGGTTTAAACCTGCATATATAAAAAAATACCTGTGCACAGCCATGGTATTTCAGTTCTCTGCAACAGGACATACATTTGTAGATTATATACTTAAATAGGTATGACAGATAATCATTGCAGTGGAACTAAAAAATGTAAGTGTGCACGATAAACTGATGATTGGCCAAACAATAATGTTTTGATACTACCTCTTATGTATAGATGAAAAGAAGATACCTTTTTGCTGACATAGTTGGCAATGAGCAAATTCCAATTTACTCAAGAACATTTCGATGGTTATGCAAGTGATAACTAAGCTTCATCAGTGTGAAGTACATTAGGATGCCTATTTTAAGAATGGTTAAGATTTAAGAATTAGCAGCAGCTAGAGCTCCATGTGTCTACTGCTGTACTCTAAACAAGGTTTAATTGTGTTTTATATAGCAAGCTAAATTACCAATTATGAGGAAAGGAGAAGCTGAATAGGATAATTGGTCTGAATGTCTTGCTAGGAAGCTATAAGAAATGGGGTTTGCTTTTATAGGGCAGTGAAATGTTTTAGAGAAAGAAGTATTTGTCATGGAAAGCTGTCTAGTAAGTAAACAATTAATGGTTCTAAATGAAATAAATTATATGACCCTATTTTTATATATAAACCACTTTTCTTTTAACCTGTAGTTTCAGAGTACAGTAAGAAGGAGTGCCAAGTTATGATTGTATAATCCTTTCACATCTCTTACTGTTGAAAATGTGCATTTGAACATTGATTGTTTTCTAGATGTAACTACTAGGGCTATAATTATTGATATTTGTTTGCTTGTGATGGGGTAAGGGAGGTGAGAAAAGCACAGTAAATGAGACAAATAGACCTAGTGTTATGTTGGTTCAGGACTTGGGCTTAGCTGGCAGTTTTAGCAACCTCCCCACTATGGTGCTTTGACTATTAACTGCTTCTCTGCTCACTTGTAGTAGTAATTGCTTTCCGATGGTTGGAACCAGTGTACACTTCACTGCACACTACTTCTTTTGTCAACAGTGAGCCAGTAATTTGGCCATAACACATAATAACTCTGATGTCTTCAAAGTGATCTTAAAACATCCATTTCTCACAGAGGGCCAAACCTTCCCCGCCTCATGGCAGTTCCCTCAGACCCAATGACACAGAAATATCTGTCCTCATAAATTCCCTACCACGGTCACACACATCACCATCTTATGTTTCACCTTGTACAATACTCTGTCACATTTTTCACACTTAGGAAATGTGACTGATTTTACAAGCAGCGTTGCAGTCAGGGAGTGCCTGACCACATATCCCCAGCCAAGGGTTGGAATGCCATACCTGCCTGCCACCCTGGGAACAGCTACTTCGATCCTCCCAGCCAAAAGAATGTCGTGACCACGCATGAAGACAATGAGCAAATGTCGCTGCTGTCCTCGCTAATCAAACAGGAACAGCAGGAGGGTCCCTCATCTTAATTGCCTTTGCTCCAGAGAAAGGCTGCTGTGGGTACCAGAGATGTGGCGTAGTTCATGCACCCTCTGTAAAAAGTTGCTTCAGCCTCTCCTGTGAGCTGTTACTGTGGTACAGAGGATGAAGCCCATATGTGTAAATTTTCCATGTGGAATAACTGTAACCTCAATGAAAAATTTCACTGCAAAGACCTTCACAAATGGAAGTAAGGAAGCCTGCTCACTGCCTCCCTTGGGAACTGTGGATGTTGGTGGCTAACTGGGATTCAGGCCATTGCAAGATAGGCTAGTGATGACTGGAAAGTTAAAAGCTACTGTGATGAGTATGATGAGGTTATGGACACCAGATTTCTTTTTATTATGGAAGGGTATTTTAAACTAGTCCATTTTAAAATCTTGTTTCCTTAAACAGTCAAGAGAAGGCTTCCACAAAGTAGAGACTCCTTTGATTTTTATAAATTCACAAATTATCTCTTTAAATCACTTTAAAAGTGGCGTTCAGTGAAGGTGAGGCAGTGATCTGACAGTGAATGGGAACCTTTTGCTCTCACAGCAAACCAGACCTTCACCTGCAGTGCACACATGTCTCCAAACCCACAGCAACAAGATCAGGTCCTAACCCATGCAGAGGGGTCGCCTGATGGATAGGAATACCACAATCCCCCTGCCAATTAAGGGATGTATTGTGCAACCCCTGTTTGACTCCGTGGCCATTTACTCTGCTTCAGTGGGAGTTAATGAAAGTCCTGCATTCATGAAATACTGTTAAACCTGTCAAGTCAATGCAAACTGTAATGGTGATTTTTCCTAAGGTAGATCATAGTCTTTATTCACAGTAAAACCAAATGTGAATTTTGCCCTTCCTCTATGAAGGTAGAATTGATCCTATGACCACCTAGCAGTCATTTTATGGTTCTAACTTAAGTTTTAGTAAGTTGAGCTAGGTTTATATCCAGAATTTGAAGGTGTTTTCTTCAAACTATCCTCTTGTGTCTATTAGAAAATTTATACTGCAATTAGTACCACTTGTGGTATTAGTGTTATGATTGTGCTAAAGATCAGTGCTTGAAGATGACCAACCAAGATCTATGTACTCCGATACCTTCATGTTGATTTGTAGAGATAAAAATGTGTTAAAGCTTGCTTAACATTACAGAGAAACAAATTTCTATATTATTAAGTTATAGGTTGACAACTTCATTTAAAGATCATTAGCTTATTTTATGTACAGTACAGACTCTGGCTAATGAGGTGTTAATGGAAGCCAAGCTTCAGCCCCTGTTCTTTATAGGCTGCTGGTTAAATTCTTTCCCAGTATCCCACAGTTGGAGTTCTCGCAATGGGAAATATATAATTAAGGTGAAATCAGCACACACTGCGTGTTAAAAAGAAACTATTTACATTACAGATTGAAATGGATTGGGTTTCCAGAGGACAGAAGGGATGTATTTTTATAAGCCTAACAGACCTACACTAGAAGCATGTGGACCTAAAAGGCCCATGAAGGATGTAATTGTATAATTCAAGCATTATGCATGGTTTGCTTTGTATTTCTAATTGGTTTTGCATTTTTTTTTCTCTTCCTAGTTCATTAATATGGTAAAGAACAAAGGTAATACAGTATGAAAATGAGATGTTGAGCCTTTAGAGTGGTCTGTGCAATTGTGTTGCAGCAGTGGGATCTGGTGCAGTTACACACAGCAATTTGCATATTTTGAGGCATCTTTTTTCTGTTTTACCCGCTGCATTCTCTTGACTGACTTGAGGGATTTTGGTATTACCTGACCTCAGGTTGTGTAGCTATGCACTGGACACTGCCCTGGTCTGGAGAGGTATAGTAAAGCAGTTTTCCTGCTTTACCCATCGAAATATGTCTTTTTCACCTGTTGGAACTGCTTGCAACTTTCTGCAGTAGAGTCAAGCTGCAGAAGGCAGAAGGAGCAGACTGAACTCAGAAGGAAATCATATGGGTTAAAAAATTTGTTCTCCAAGCACAAATAATTCAAACGATAGCAGCAGACAGCTAAGGAAGGGAGAGCTAAAATATTGCAGACAAAAACTGATACTCTCCATGTTCATATTCAGATTTTAATACGTAAAATGTGCAATATAAAACATTTAATATAGAAGAATTTAAGTTTGTTAGGGATGACTAATCATCTTTGAGGGCTGCTGAGGTCTGTTACAGCAGAAAAAATGTTTCATTGCCATTTGCAGAGACCAGAGTTTCAGCACACCAACTTTAACTTTCTTGGTTATTTGTAATTTAGAATTTATTGTAATGAAAACTGTGTTTCACCATGCTTATCCATGATATCTTACTCTGTTCTCCAGCTAGAGGGCAGTAAAATTTACTTAGAGGCTAACAACTACATTGAGTAACAAAAATGTAGAGAATTTTTAGATTGGAATTTCTGAATTCTAAAGAAGGTAAATATATTTAATACAAGTATAGTATTTTCAGTTATTTTATACCCAGCTGCATAAATCATGGCTACTTAATGGCTAGCCATATAATCCATAACTGAATCATGACTGATTCAATTTCATATGTGAAAATGTTTTCTATTTTTTAACAGCTTTTGCTGGTTTTAAATAACCAGGAAAGACCAGTTTTCCTACCAAAGCAAATTCAAATTTAATAAAGATGTTGATTAATGTTAGATATAAATCACCTTGAATTTTTACCAGTATAAGATTTCACATGTGGTCTTTGCTTACTTTTAGTCCAGAGAAGCCTATTTATAAAAAATATAGAGGATATTGTAGATCTATACACACACACACACACATTTATATAAATATATATATGTATATGTACCTGTAAAATATGTGTGTGTATATATATATAAAACAGGTTGAAGTTTTTATAGTTCTTACATTGAATTAAAGAGCAGTATGATTCCAAGGGTTTAGGAACTAATGACCTTTATTATGGGTCCACATCTAAATGTGCCAGGGTATAATGTCTGATAACCAGAATTATGAGTGTTTGGAAAAAACATGTGACAAATAATGTCTTATAATACTCGAGGCAACATACAACTCAATGCCAGCTTCGAAATATCATAGGAAAAGATGCACAAGTATCTATCTCTAGGCCACTTATGAGGCAGAGAGGAGAGCCTTTGCATGTCCCACTTGACAGGCAACTGATCATGTACCAACAGTTAGGACAGAATTTAGGTTTATTATCCATCCATGTCACAAGGGATTACTGCTGAGAAGCTCAGGAGCACTTACAAGTAATCCTGGAGTGACTTGCCCAGTGAGACAGGAAATTTTTGGCAGGGAATTCACGTTAGTTCCTTTCAGAGCTGCGTTTTGTTGACAAAGGCTACTGTAAGTATGGCTGTAGCAGAGCTCTGAAGCGATGAGCACCAGCGCCGGGGATGCAAGAAGCAGACGGTTTTCTGCCTAGCATCAATCACTTTCCTGCTCTTCCTTTAAAGAACTAAGTACCATCTGAAGGTGCAAGACCAGAATATCCTGCATGTTGCTGCTTCTCTGCAGCTGACTCCCTGCTTTCAAAGTGATAACACCATCTGCTATTTTAAACTCTTCATCAGATATCGTACTCATCATTATTTCACTGAAAGCAGGCGTTATCTTTTACTTAAATGAAAACAGGATTATTGCTATTTACATGATTTACAGGATGGTGTGCAAGGGTGAGCATCTGTGCCAGGACTTTTGAGGAACTTTTGGTCAATAAATATTCTAAAAGTGTGCAATGGAAATACTACATATTATTAAAACTGCTGTCCTGGTTTTCTTCATGTAGCCAGGCAAATATGATGAAGTTATAGCATGCAGACAGTGTTAATTACAAGAATCATCGTTTCTTGAAGAAATTCATAGTCTGTAGGGATAAAGATAATAATCTTTGTTTAATGGGGAAAAAAAAGCCCTCTTGATTATACTATTTAAAATGTTTTGTGTTGGTTAGTTAATGTTTGGCATATATTTAAACGAGTTAAGGATTCAGAATTAAACATGAAATAACACGTTGAAAGAGAAAAAGAATGAAAATATCACATTTAAAAAAAACAAACTGTAGTACACTTTAGCCATAATTTCAAACTCCTGTTTGGGAGTTTGAAGGACTTAAATGATTTTGAAGAAACAATATTTGAGAGGTTTTTAAAACAAACTCCATCTTTAAATTGGTGAAAAATTTAAATTGTCATCACCGAGATTCAGTTTGAGGAACTGAATCTACTGAGTTTACTGTATACATTAAAACAAAGGAAACCGTCATGATTCTCTCAGAGCACAGTTTCAAATATAAATATTACCAACCTGTGGTTTCCCCACTTTTATAATCTCACATTGACAAATTCCTTTTTCCCTTGATCTTGGTTCTTATCACCCTCAAGGGTACAAATTCTTATTTTGGAAGAGAGATTTCTCCTTTTTAACAACTTCAATTGAAAGCTGACTTCAATGTGCTTCTCTAAGCATCTTCTGTTAGTTTAAGCTATAAATTGATTGCAGCTTTCACTCTTGCTGCATCCCTTTGGCAAACTCTTTTATAGCAGTTTAAAGAGTATTTTTTTCCCTTTCAAAACAATGTAAAGCAGGAAGGTATCATTATGTATTCAGTTTTTTCCTTACCCTGTGATGATTTTCATGCCTATAAAAATCACCCAAGCAAAAGTATTTTGAGATAAATTTTGTTTGGTGTTTTTTTTTTCCCTTTTTTAAGACACAATATTACAAACACAAGGAGTGGTTTTTCTGATTTGTCTCAGTGTTTCTGGGTGACATTTTCATGCCAGATCTCTTCAAATGCTTTGTAAATTGCAGCACATTGCAATCAAGGATCCAAATACACTGTTTAGCTGTACTGCTCTTGGTGAATGTATAATCATAGTGATGAATCTTTGTTCTTCTTTTACTCATTCTTATTTTACCTGCAATGTGCAGGACCTCCAGAATGTAATGGCATGTCAAAGGTTCCTTTTACCGTTTCTGTGCAAGTATGTACAGGAGGTCTGCAACCACAGAGTTGTCAAAGGGATGCCTGCCAAACATCTTGGTCCTGGCATGACACCCAGCCTGTGAGTGCAGCCAATAGCTGCAAAACTTGAGTCGCTTATGTAGCTGAAAAATAATTTTTTGGTGAAATAAAAGTTGAATCTCATCTTTAAATTACTTTTTATTAGTCTCAGGTGAAAGCAGAGAGTTGGCAGTTGTTTATGTCATGTCTTGCTACCGTGTCTCGCTAGAGTATTTGGTGCGCTTTATTGCCTCTTCTGTCAATCAGCATCTGCTCAACTCTTATTAAAAGTCAACAAGAGTCTTCCAGTTATGTGTAATGACCTAAGATTTGTTCCTGAATGCAGTGCTGTGTTTCAGACTGAAACATCATTTGCCCTGTGGAAGTGCCAACCTTTTACCTCATAAACTCCACAATAACAGAATCAATTCTGTGTTCCGGGAAGCAGCAATCCTCCATCATGTTGTCTTTTCTTTCCATAGAGAAATACAGTGCCACAACACTTTCTGTAACTCACCTGCCTCTTGTTGATTGGCTTCTGGTACTTAGACCTCCAGTATCAAGGAATGGATTAAAAACTGGTTTTGAAAACTGCTGCGCATTAAAAAGTCAACACAAAAGAAGTTCTGCGATGGTCCAATGGCAAAGACTAGTTTGCCATGGACGTATAACATTCAAAAATTATATTAGCATTCTTGGTTGAATTTTCATACCAGAAACCTAATTGTGAAGGAAACTTTCCAGTCAAGGAGGATCATATGACAAATATGAGACTTGTCTGCTTTGTGTGATCTATTGCAATGTAGTTTAAAGGATCTTTATGAATATTTAATGTCAAAATACAGAAAAATAATTAAAGGCCAAAAATTTCATTAATGAAAAATAAAAAAATCTCCAAACTCAACTAAAAAAATATCTACTAGCCAAAAATGAAAGAAAGACAAAAATATCACTGACAACTTTTCATATGTCTTTGGTCTGAGCAGAAGATATTCATTATTTATAAGAATTTGATGACAGGCAATATATAGTCCTCTTCAGACTGATTTGGCAGGAATAGATAAGAAAAAAATTGTTTATGATCCTTATAAAATCATGTTGCTAGCATTTTTACTTCACAAGTAATGAAGAATTTCAGGTTTTAGGCGATTTTCTTGTTCAACATTTGCAGTTTATCTTCTCTTTCTATTTTTTTTTAAATTCCAAAAGGTATATCTACATACAACTATAAAATATTCTTAACGAGATCTTTCTAGCATCATGTGATGTGGATTTATATTCTTTTTTCCCCCCAAAATAATTCTCAAAACCAAAGGACCAGTGCTTGGAAGATTGGCATTCAGTGAAAGAAAATTTAACTCCTCTTAACATCCTTAATGTATCTGTTCTCTACTCCTTCTATGTTTATTTTCATCTAAAGGATTCCTGACTTCATACTGTGAAGCAATTGAAGCTTCTGTGGGGAGTCAAACAATGGGGTTTTTACTGTTGCTAAGTTCGCTTTATAAGCTTTTTCTTACAACACATTTGTTTAATAGGCCTAGTAAAATGCTGAATGCAGCTGTAAATATATCTTTTATTTGTTGATGTGCAATAAACATCACAAGGGTGTTGGTCTTTTCTTATTCTGATCTTCCTGACACTGCTGAAAGGAAGTTGTACAAAGTGAATGAAAAGTGCCTTAAACTGACTGCAGAAAACAACAGTCCCCACATACCTAAGGGTTAGTACCTTGTTTCTCTTTTAACAGATGGCTTCTCCCAGCAGTGTTACTAAAACTTAATAATAGCAAAATAATAGGTTTCTTGATGTGAGGGAATTATTCCAGATAGCACTATTCACTGGGGTCATTGCTGAAGGTCATTTTTCATCCAGAAAGCTAAAGGTTAGCAAGTGTTGCTCAATTCCATGAGCTCCTGCAACTCTTTATTTATGATTAAGCTAAGTGCTCTCCTGTGAGTGTGTGGTAAAAGCCAAGAGTAAAGGAAAATAAACCCATTCCTTTATATATTAAATATTTCATCTCAGATGATTGAGAATGGTATGATGCAAAGCTTGAAAATATGTGCTGTCTGGGAGCCCAGAAAGATGTAAGCTGTCTTAGAGATCTTGTTCTTATTAATGTTGTTGCTGAAAAACTGTCTTGTCTTTACGTGCCTGTGTTTACACGCAGTAAGTCATTATTCTCTCTTCGCTGCTTATCTTAGGCATGGCCATGTCCTCCTGCATATTTTCAGGTTACACAAGCATCTGGGATTGTAGTAATTTCTAAACATGCTACTGAGAAGGTGTTAAAGTATTCAGCAGGTTCAGCACTTATTATAGCTCATAACCAGGCTGTAAACAGCCCCAAGCACTTCACTGATTCCATAGTATTCCTTGTTGAGTGACTGCAGCTCCTGTGGGTTAACACTCAAGCACTGCAATGGGTTATTTCATTTCTAGAGGACTTGAATTCTTGTAACTAAAATGCTTCACATTTAGAAGACAAAGTTACAGCAAAGAGTGGTTCAAAAACAACACCTCTGAATGCAGTATAGTGTCTCTAAATTCTGCTGCTAAATATATGAAACATTTATTACAAAAACAGAACAATTAATTAAGAAACAGAGGCCTTACTTCACTGTGACTGAATACAATAGCAAACCTTCCATAAACTTTTGTGACTAAAAAGTTGACAGGATATTCCTTGTTCCTGACTTTACTCACTAAAAGATTTGGTTGCTGCATTTCACCTGGAAGTGTATTTCTGTCTTGAGTTTAGGGGGAGAATAACAGTCAGCTAAAATCGGAGCCCTGACATTTCACTGAAAGTAGGTAAGATGGATTTGGGATGAACATCTGATGATAGGTCTAGCATGTTACACATGCAAGGATAAAACCATTTGGCTGAGAATTACTTACTGCAGAGTTTACAAGCTGCAGCACTATTGCCTTGATAACGTATAAACAAAGATATTATTGGTAAGTAGATTGTCTTTGATCAAATAATGGTCTGAAAGAAGAGGATGGAGGTGCAGTCATTTGAGCAACGACCTGAGCAATGTAGGTGGCTCCCAGAGCTGCTGGACACAACTATCTCTGGACTTCAGTAATGACTGATGTGCTCTGCACCTGCTTCGATGCACAATATGCTGATTTAGAGCATATTAACTATTAACATATTTACTTAAGCATGATATGCTTAAGTTCAGCAGCTTTCAGAAGAATTTAAATTGATGTACTGAAACAGGTGAGCCATTCACAGCTGCCTGCCAGAGCTCAGCTACTCCTTGGCCAAGAAGCAGTAAAAAACAGGTTAGATACAAGCTGTTAAGTTATATCCACTGCACACAAAGTGGTCTTAAAGACTGTATCTTAAAATTTTGGTTCTTAAAGTATTTGATCTTGTGTTTGTACTTTTAATTATACCAATTGCTTCACTGATTGAAAGTTAAATTGGGGTTTATTTGCAAGATCAAAATCTAAGGCACAGATTCTTTGAGGCCATCCCTGTAGTATGGTTGATTAAAACCAATCATGACAAAAGTTCTTCTATTTTTCCCATACCCCAGGCATTACAAAGCAACTGAAAACTCTGAAATTTTTGATTTATGTGTATAATTTCACTTTCCATTTTATTCTGTGGTTAAACACTGTTGAAAAATCTTGAGAATTACAACTTACCCATGCTCCTTTGTCATAAGGAAAATGGTATTTTCAGAAGATGCTTCTTTGAGACTTTTACAGAGCACTGTAATATGTGTGGGTACGTGATATTCAGAATTGTGAAATAAATTTTACAGGTGCTATATGTGGCCTCTAATTTTCTTGACATGGAACAACCCTTTACTTTCTTAGGAAATGTAACAAATTACTTCATAATATCAGGTTAATGGATTTTTTTTTCTTTTTTCTTTGTGGTTTTACATTTACTGCTTTAATGTGTATTGCCACTAAAATCCTTGAGCTGTAAAATTAGATCTCTGGGCTGTTGAAAACTCCTTGTACTCTTAATTTAAAAGAAAAACAAAACAAAAAACTTACAGCATGGAGATTTGAAAATAATAAAAACTAGTGTTTAAACATTCTTAAACAGTTCCCGAAGTGTGCTGTGAATTTGATAGCAGCATAGGAATGCTTTACCTGCTGGAAGGTAACAGACATATTGACATGAGCTGATATCTGATACCATTACCTGGGAGTGTTGCAGGACCCATGGGGAATATCTGAGCGTTAGCTTATCATGTCTTAGGGTGTTTTATATTTAAAATGATGTATACTATGAGTTAACTTGCAGAAAGTAGGTTTCTGATCTATGATGAAAAGGTGCTTCAGAGTTTTCCGGAATCAGTCATGCATTCTATGCAGGACTGCAGCCCTGCTTCAGCCTTGTTGGAGTGGTTTGGCCTCTGCGTTTAACTTTTCACAACATGGTAGTAAGTTTCTATAGGTGTTGATTTCTGTGCAAATTTTGTCTCAGTGGTTTTGCTTTATAAGTGTTTGGTCTTTCAGTCTGTAAAGTCTGCTCTTGCCAGACATTTTAATTTCGATGGCAGAGGTGAGCTGTTACAGCATCCACCTGAGCCCATAATTATGGTTGTAAATGCATCACAGTAGGGCAAGGTGAGAATGTGTTTCTGTTGGCATCTGAGAGTCCCGCAGTTGGTTTCCCAGGGATTTTAACAATGCTGATACCCACTACAGGACTGTTTACAGACTTTTAAAAATGCATTTGAGAGCACTAGAGGATGGAGGTAGATCCTCCATAGAGAGCACGTTCCATAATTGGATTTGAAAGCCTTCCTGACCTTAACGCTGTTCATTGGACAAGATTTGCTTTTAACCCATCAGTTCCTAACCTAAACATGTACTGATTTTAACCCTCATAAATACCTCACACCTGCTGAAAATGTAGAAGATAATCCAAATAAAAACTCACAACTGCTGGCTGGTATCTAGCTTGGATGGTGAAATCCAGAGATCTTATATGATGCTTCTAGAAGCTATGGTACTCATAAAACTTGTCTTTAAACAAAATCTTTTTCTAATTAAACTATTTCATTTTGGAAAGACAAGGCTTTTTATTTCATTGAGAGTTTTTCTGTTTTTTTTGTTGGGTTTATTAGACATTTATTAATGTGCTAATAATCTATTCGATCTGAGAAATCTGGATTCATTTGAAATTTTATGAAAAACTTTCAGCAAGTTCCTGGGACACTCTAGTATATAAGTCTTGCTAAGTATCATCATTTCCTTTCCAGTAGAATTATACAACCTACATGTGAGAATAGAGCTTCCTTTGAACTACCCATTGCTTTGCCTCATGAGACTGAAATGCCTTTGAGTAGTGTGGCACTGGCAATGAGAAACATGAACAAAGACATGTATCAATAGCGGGCCATAATTAAAGAAGATAAACTTGAAATGAAAGATCTATTCTCGACTCCTATAGCCTTTTATCACATGCCCCATGTTTTTTTCTCTTCTTTCCTCTACTGAATAAGTCTGAGATGTTCTTTTCTTCATTAATGGCTTTTTTCAATATGTTCACATCTTTATAAATCACTTAATTCTTCCAAAGCCATACTCACCTTTCCTCACCCCTAATGTTTTCCTGTGCAGCACACATAAGGGTATCCCAGGCACTAAAGTCTGCCTTATAGCAACTATCTCCTTCTCTTGTAACCTTCAACAGTATTTCTTCAACTCTTTATTTATTAAATACTTCATTGACTCCCTAGGTGGCCCAAAAGTAGCAGAGGTATGATTATTTCTGCGTGTGCTTGTCGACCAGTTAGTTTGCATGTGCTAATTGACTGGTTGCCTGCTAATTGTATTAGCTGGATAATGATTTTCTTCTCCTTTTTTAAGGGACTAATGGAGTATTTCTATTTTTTAGCTGCTGATTTTCAGGAAATGTGGGAAAACTTAATGTGTTTTAGACTGCGCCTTCTCCTCACTCTGTTCCCACAAAATTTAAAATTGGCCAGTGAGATCTCATAGGGAACACGGATTTTGTCACCAATTAGGAAAGTACTCCAGAACACCTGATTTTATAAGAAAATTAGACTTGTTTGCATCACAAGAGAATAAAAGAATTTTTACTATCATAACTCATTCTTCTGTTTTGGTCTTTCCAAACTGATAATTCTGTAGTGAAGTCAGATAACTACTGTCTTATCAGTGGCAACATAATTGTCTTTTCCAATAATTCCTATGGAAATTTTTGTCACCTGTGTTGCAGGTAGCTGTTCCTAAGAAATCCAAATGATATCTAAGTATGATTTAGCCTGAAGGTATTTTCTTATTTCATGAGTCAGAGGCACTAAATCTCTGTTCTTAAGGATCAAGAGAATTAAAATTAATAAAAAGATGGGTTTTTTTCTGAAGTTTTTTGTCCTTTAACAATAATTGGAGACAGTGCAATAAATGAGTACTTGGAACATATTTTCTGTGCCACTCCTTGCTTTCAGATGGGTTAGAATTATTACCTTAGCCCTCCCTCCAGGGTTTTGACATGCTTTCATTCCCAGGGGAGTCTTGGAGATGTACATATCTGTGGAACTTTCTGGAGGCAGAATATTAAAGCAAGAAAGCTGCCCAGATCAATACAGTGCTAAAGGAAAAGAACATCTGGAAAAAAAGACCACATAAGGTCTATATGACTGGAAGGTGAAAGAGCCCTCACTAAATAAACATTTGGACTGGAAGTTTTACAAATGACCAGATAGCTGGGGCAGAGAGAGGGGGCTTCATCTACCCTGAAGAAAACCCACTGTATCAGTATCAGCAAGCTTTTACCAAAAGACTTGCTAACATGAAAATTTCAAGAAAAAAGGTGATCAGGCTGGCAGCTGAAAAGTGTGTAGACAAGCAATATAAAAAATAAAATCTATGGGTATTTGAGGACATTCTACTTTAGGAGTAATAATAAAAAAACATTATTTATTTAGTACTATCTTAGATGGTGTCATTCTCAGCTCTGAGTGATAAACTAGTAATAAATTGTTATATGCTTTACTAACAAGCAGCTTTATTTATCAGTAACCTCTAAGGTTTTCAAGTGAAGCATTTTATTTAAAGTGCTTTGAGATACTAAGTTAGATAAATTAACCTGTTTCCTTTTATTGATTGTGCTGTAAATGCATTCCAAAAATTCTAGTGTGTTGATGAAACCAAATTTTTCCTTAAGCTGCTGCCATTTATTCTTTTGTAATGTTTATCTAGATAGTGTTAATTAACTTCAATTTTACAGATAGTTTAGGAATGTTAAAACAAGCCTCCTCCTATCTCAATTGTCAGAAACAGTAGGAACACTTTGAAAGAATAAATGGCTGTTGTCTTTCAATTTTAGTCTCCACAATAATGCTTAGTTTTGCTCACAGATAAGTATTTAGTTCAAAAATTCCATATAGCCTTAGTAAAGACTGCCATATTAATAAATTTAGGTACAGCATTTTTCTTTGAAGTCCTGGGTTTTGAAATCAGAGATTTTTAAGAATAAGTAATAGTTTTTGAAAACTATAGTGCTCAGCATTGCAAACAATTCTTGGAAGCAATATTTTTTTGATATTTCAAGTATTGGAAAAAATGGACAGTAAATTGAAAGAGCATTGCACCTATTTCTGAAACTATTATATGTTTTTTTGAAAAGTCTTATCTGCCATTGTAAGAGCTCACAAATTTGACAAAATTCCTCTTTTTGATGAATATCAACAAGTACTAAAACCAATACCTTACCAGTGACTTTAAATAATACTTTTTCTCTAGGACAGAGGCTTAGAATCATTACTTGAAACAAGTGTGTCAAAAGGTACTTGATTTAATTACTGTTTAGAAGACCAACTGCAAGCAAATATTCAGTTACTCATTTATTCTAAGGTACTATTGGTGATGTGGATCCTTCTGTAGACAATTTACCTGGTTTGGGGTTTGACATTCTTACATTACTCATTCTTCAGATTTGGCTTTAGCTTTACAAATCACACATGCAGGGCTCAGGAACAGAGTTTCCAATGGTTTAACAAATCACATGGCATCTAAGTGCACATTTACAGCCTGCTGAAAATATAAATTAAGCTAACTTCACAGCACCATTGTTAATTTGAGGACAAAATTACTCGATTCAGAGGAATTAATTTATCACGAGGCAGCTGATACGTGCTAACATGCCATCTCATCACAGCTTGGTCTTGTATCAAATCCCCCTCAGTTCATGAACCATGACTGGTTCTCTTCTGTTGGCCTCAGTGGGCTGTTTCTTTCTTTTGAAAAGGTTTATGCTTAATGCAAAAAAAAAAAAAAGGCCGAGACCCTTTCTGGTTTGTTAGTGGAGTTTGTAAAATTAATTTTCCTTATTCTTCAAGTTCCAGAAATAAGTGTGATTAGTATCATGTGTTTATGTAGCTTCTAGCTAGTAATACAAGGATTTAAGTTGACTTTAAATTATGTTGGTCATTTTATTTTTGGTATAACTTTCACTTTTGGTTTTAACTGTCTTCTGAAATGTCATATCTTAAGGTTAATTTTTCTCTTTTTTTTCTTTTTTTCTTTTTCAAATATTATTCTTTCTTTAAGAGAACTAATTCTGTTTTGATCACTATTACTTAAGGTCTGAAGTATAGATATTTTTTCTCTTTTTGACTAAAACTTCCTTTTATATGTTCCAAAACAAAACATTCCAAGAAAACATCACTTAACATGCAAAATAGAATCTTTTTAGATGTTTTCTTTATTATGCCAGATAATGAGTTCACAAAAGAGATGTCCAAGATATGTTTTAGTGCAATATTTTTCTTTTCTGTAGCATCACTTATGTCAGCCAAGACTGTGCCTTTAACATTCTCTCCAGTAGAAGTGGTACCATATATTTGTGGTTTTCTCTGTACTCTACAGACATCAGTTTAAGAAATAAATGCTCTTCTCATATTTTAGCACATACATACTTTGTTTCAACGGTTGTATTATGTATAGGTTCTTGTTTGTATACCTTGGAAGTGTTTCTACCCATTCTCCTGTGGTGTGTGCCTCTTCCTCGATTTTGGGAGGTCTGGATGAAGAAAAGCTTAGAGATTTTTATAGAAAGAGGAGTTTCTTTACTGTCTGTTTTTCTTTTTGAAGTTGAATAAAAATTTGAAAATACAGAAGGCAACAGTTAAATTTTTAGATCAAGGCAGATGACTTAGTTGTGCCAGGGGATGCTTAGGTTGGCTATTAGGAAAAAGTTTCTACACAGAAATGATTGTCAAGCATTGAAATAGGCTGCCTAGGGAAGTGTGTAGAGGAGTGTTTAGGGACATGGTTTAGTGGTGCACTTGGCAGTGCTGGATTTGTGGTTGGACTCAAGGATCTTAGGGGCCTTTTCCAACCTAAATGATTCTATGATTCTGTGTTTTGTGATGTTTAAAAAGAAATAGGCCCACCATTTGTTCCAACTCTGTCAGTCTAGTCCTAATCCCATTCAGGAAATAGACTAATTCTTGTAGGAGAGAATAGATTTATTTTTTTCTCTCAATAGGCAATTTGGATGCAGGTTTTAAGGTTTTCCCCCCTTTTGTTTGTTTTTGTTGTTCTTTCTTTTTTCTTTTTTTCTAAGAAGAACAGGAGAATGGCAGAAACTAGAGGCAGACTTCATGCTCCTCTTGGCATAAAATGGTCAGGTCATAAAATAAACCTGTTTATTATATCCTTCTTCTATCCTTCTATTATATCCAAAACACCAGGATTAAACTGACAGCCAGGTTTGGTATCAAAATAAATATTCCTCTATTCCCAGTTTTTCTCCTTTGTGGCACTGACACTATAATTTTAATTTAACAGAGTCCTGCTAAGGTAATCACTGTCAATGGGCTTTAACCACCTTCCTTTGACACTTTTTATTTACAGCTTTTTCAGTGGTGCTCAGTTTGTTATAGGAAGTTGGAACTGTGCTGTGCTCTGTAACCTGTACTGATGTCTGGAATATCAGTAACTCCTGGGAGTCCTCCCAAACCACGCACTTGTTTTAGGGTTACTTTTAGTTTTGTGGAGCTGGATTTCAATAAGAATTGACAATGGCAATGAGAACAGAGACATCAAATTTTCAGTCAACTGCAGAAGACATCAAAAACTCTGGTGTGCATTTCAGACCAGCAGCAGTCGTTATGCTATTAACCTAATTATATAAGGTGAAACCTCTATAAATTTTCTGAAAAAATGTCTCTTATTGAAAACATTTAATCTGAGGATAAAACATGTTTGTTGGCAGTGGAATTGTCTAACTTGTGGCTTCCAATACTGTTAACCTTTTTCAGAGATGAGCTTTACTTTTGTATTTACTCCTTTAAACTGTCCGTGCAACCTGGAAAAAGTCTAAAGAATTCTAGTAACAGTAAGTAGAGTGCTAACTCTGAGACATGGACAACTAACAACTGAATTAGTAGTTAAAATGATTCAGCTTTTGATCTGAGATAAATGTCTCAATCTGCAATAAATTCCTGGGTAAGGTTATATGGCTAAGTTACTAGACAATATTTCTGATGTCCTGTTCAGGCTATCAAGAGTTTTATAACAGATGAAACTTTCTTCTGTCCTTGGATAATCAGGAAGGAGAGAGACATAATTGAACAGAACAATAGATCATTCATGACTACTGAATAAGTGGCATGGTTTTGTTTTCCCAAGCTGAGCATTTCTAAATTGAATATTCTTTTGTGTTCGGTGTCTGCGTTAAAAGCATAAATTCCCTTGGTTAAGGATTTTTTAATGATGACTGATGATATAAGAATGTGTGGGATTTGTTCTGAGTTGTTAAAATCAGTTCATAATGAATTCAGAAATATCTAATGAATAATGCATTGTATTCTATGTAATTTTAAGATTAACTTGTCTCTCAGATGTTGATCAAATAGTTCTAGAAAAATATTCTATAGGAAAAAAAGCAGAGAAAGGACAAGACCTTCTTACTTAAATATACATCCCATTTGTATTAATTGTTGTGTGCATTAAGGCCAATCTTGAATAAGATTTGAGTTATATGTCACATGAGGAAGATCAAGTTCAGCATATCCTCAGAACATGTGTTTGGGACTTCTGTGAACATATCCTCTGACGTTTTAGTGCTTCAGTTGGCTGAGTCTTTTGTGATCTTTTCCAAATTTTGATGCAACTTGTGGTTTTGGAAGATGAATTAGTTTTGTTTTCACTGTATCCTCACTGCAAAATCAGGACAGAGCAAGTTCACATAGCACAGCCCGAACTTCGCTTTTCACTTCATTTTCAGTACTCCTAAACTTAGCCCAAAGTTCCTTGTATGAATGAGAACTTAGGAAAAGCCCACATTGACACTCTAGTGAAGACGCATGAAATGTGATCCTTTCAACTGTTACTTCTTTCTTTCTGTTCATATGTAATTAATTATCTTGGAGGCGTTAGAAGCATGCTAGTGAATTTATACTGTTTGGGAAGTAAAGCTGCTTTTGGGCTCTGGTGGTTACTAATTATATTCAGGTAGAATATTCTATTTTGATTCATAAAATTGAATGATTAAGTAATTTTTCTTCATTTTTATGAATCCACACCCAGTTTCTGGTTGTTTGATTCTGCAGTCCATTTGAACTGTTCCTGTAGTGACTTGCTCTTAGGACTCTATGGCTGGACCTATAAGAGAAAAGGAATATTTTGTGAGCACCCTCTGAAAGAAATTCAGTGGGGCAGGATGAAAGGAAAAGGAGAAAGTAATTCCATTATGTTTCCTCTCCATTCCCCTAAAAAAAAACAAAAAAAAAAAACCAAAAAAATGCCAAAGAAACCACCTCTAAAAAACCACTGGAGTTGAATTCAGGGTGGTACAGATTAATGTGCTGAAATTGGGTAAGGCTGTGCCATTATGACACATTTAATCTGGCAGGATTTTATAATACTGCCTCATCAGGCCTATCGTTACTCTCATCACCCACATGCTACAGCCAGAATGATGGTGGGTATGTTATTCACATCTTGTGAGAATATGCAGTGTTCTCGTTATTTCTAGGGTCTAAGTCAACACAGTAGAAAGTCAGAGAGCAAAAACTAAAAATGTAATCTAAACTGATAAATCAATAACTGCCTAATCTTGACCTGAGTTAGCTGTATTTTTAAATGTTATCCCTTGTTGCAGAGTTACAGACACATATCCACTGAAGAGATGGGTGGTCTTCCTATTCTTTCAGATCTTCAGTCAGTGGAACATCTGGGTTATCTTCCTCATTAGGATACCCTTAATCTAATGCTAATTGTCATGCTGTGAGATCACAATCCTATGTCTGAGGTAGAAATGTAACGTCTGAGATACCGCAGTAAAGATCTTGTGTCTGAAAACTTGTTGCTTTTTACAAATGTTTTGGCATTAGAAGTTGTAGCCTCTTGGTTTTCCTTACCTACATTCTGGGAAAATCACAAGCAGAATCCACAAATAAAATGTAGGAAATGACTGACTTATTTTAAAACCAGTTGTTAGCAAAGATTCACATAAGACACACACCAAAATGATTAGTCTGTTGAAATGAAAACCAAAACAAAGAACAGCATTGTTGTAGGATATTAAATATTTAGATGGTTTATCTAAATATCTCTGCTATTTCCCTTGTGCCTTGTTTTTACTTCTGTATTTATAACTAGGATCAGAAATGGAAGTGTAACAATATTCTTGAGGAAGATACAGAATTACCAGAAATTCCTTCAGATATGATTTGCTTTGTATATTCATTCCATTGTAAAATGAGGCAAATAACTCTGAATTTCTAACATTGCTGGTTCTGTGTTTGGCAATACAATTTGAGGTAAGCAATTTTAGAACAAATTGACTATTTGGAACTGCTGGAGTGGAAACCAGTGCTGCCTTTCCACATCTATAGTTGCTCATCACAGGCTGACTTACATAAGCACATTGAAAACAGTGCTTCATTCTCACTTTTCACATTATGTGAATGATCTTTATACATAATGTCTATATACTGCACAGGACCTGACTTCAGTACCTAGTTATTTATTATTTGGCTTTTGCAATGTTTTTGATTTAATTAATTAAATATATTGACTTATGTCTTCTGTTAAATATTGTATTTTTAACTTTGCTATTTTGCTACATATAGAGCATGATAGCTGTTTACCTGTTCTTCTCAGTGAGTAGCTTTTTAAATCCGTTATTGATTTTGGGTCTATATTAAGAGATTTAAAACTCTGCTATAGGAAACATTTATATAGCTAAATACGTTCTATCAGTACCATACCTCAATATTCAAAAAAAGCTTCCTTGTCATATTAATACCAGTGGAAGTTCTAAAGCCATATTCTCTTATCCTGTGGGACTGTCTGAAAAATAGATGAACTGTTACAATATGAAGGTTAGGATATTTTAGCCAAATAACCTTTGTAATTCACCCTGGCAGAAGAGCCATTAAGTACTTTCTCCTCCCATCACTAAATCCAGACTGTCAAAAGATGCTAGAGGTCACTCTGTGACTTAAGCAACAATTTTGTCTTCAACACTTCCGTTTTGAGTGGCCTGCAGGACACTACAATTTTTTACAGAGTGTAACAATTGCTTCTCACTCCATGTAATTGAGAAGCAGAAATCCCTGGTGTTTCAGCTTACTAGGGAGTTGATCCATGGAGTATAGCCAGTTTCCTGGGCTATTAATTAGGTCACGGATAGAGTTTTCTACTTCACTGTGGATCAGTTAGACAGTTTATCATTCTTACAGATCCAAAAAACCACATCTGTCCACATCTTGTGGAACAATATTTTTTTCACCCTATATATTTCAATAATATACGCCTTTCACCAGCAGGAATTCTTGTTATTCACCTGCAGTAATCAGTAGCTGAACATATACAGAGGGAACATAATGTTCACAGTTTAAAAAGGTTTTTCAGTTTACTTATCTCCTACTCAGGCTATTCAGTTGACCAGATGAATTCTTACAATAGCAATTCTAATTCCTGCAGTCTCCAGCACAGCCATCCAAAAGTGGGATCATCAGAGCAGAAAACATCGATATTTGGAGTTTGCGTCGAAGATTGCAAAACCTGGTTTGCAGCAGAAATTGTTTCAGTAAGAGTATGTCTTGCCTCAACCTGTACACCTTGAAGTGATAGATTGTATAAAGGTGTTTGGGCAAGTGTGCAGTTATAATCCCTGAGCAAATTTTGTCCTCACCTGGCCATTTCTATGCTGTTTCTGAAAGGAAACCCGAAGAGTCTGAGACAAATTGTGTGAACTGGCTTAAGTATTACAATATTGGTACAAGCACAGTTTCACAACTTCTGTGTGATAAATCAATGGAAAGTTCATAGCAGCAGAGTAGGAATTAGGGCTGATGATGACAATGATGATCGTTTTATTCCTTAATGAATGCTATTATGTAAAATGAGTCTAGTCTACACCTGGCATTTCAATCAGCATGCTTCAAACATCTTTTTTTTCTGGACTGACTACACACATATTCATGAAGCAAATATTTCAACAGCAGCAAAATTTTCTCCTCTGTGAAAGTGTAGCTTTTCATTTTGAGGTACTGAATAATCCAGGAATTAAAGTTTTCCTTGTTAAGCTACACGTGCATAAGTGTCTCCTTACACATTCTACGCTTACGCCAAATATTGGGGCTTCCCAGTATTCAGTTTTAGTGTACTCAGATTCATTATCTTTGCCACTCAGTGCAAATCAGATTGCATTCAAATTCCAAATCCATTTCAGTTTGCATTGCAACTCAGTGTAAATTGATGTATCATCCAAAACTTCAGTGACCTACACTGATTTCACTGCTCTACATCAGTGCAGATTCAGTTTCTTGGGCTTGTGGAGATGGGCTGGGTCAGCCCACATGTGCAGTGCTGGAAAAGAATTAAGTGGAAGTGGTAGACATATTTATTTTTAAAATAAACATAAAAGTTTCTCAACAGGCATATATGTATAAATACAAATATTTATTTAGCAATGCTTACAATATGGCATTTCATATGAGAATATCTCTGGTACAAGAAAAGGTCTTTTCATGTGTCTGCTTATTGAAATAGTACAGCCTGTACTGTGCACATAGGGTCAGGATTGATCGTTATAATGTTCTGTTCTATCCTTCAGATTTCTGGGACATTTCTTATTTGGCATAATTCAGTCCAGCTCTCCTGAATGCTAAGGCATGTACAGGCTTAACACAATTTCACTGTCAATAGACTCCTAATTTATAAAGGCAGTTCTGATACTCTTTCATCACTAATGTTCAGTTTTGATCTGATGCTTTTTTTTTTCCATTGGACTTTAGGCAAACATATTAAATACATCATTTTAGCTGCTACTGCATGCCTGAATTTAAAAAGAAAGAAAAAATATAGGAAATTTTATCCTGTTTAACCACAGCATATTTTTTCCATCCTCAGGGAAAAAGAAAGTAATTCTGGTTAAAAAGGATACCCTGTTATGTATAGCATAATGTTTTCTCTGACTTTAATGGATTTCAGTGTTTTAGAAAGTATTGGAAATGGAAAAAATTACACACTAACAAAAAATTCACATCACATTGCTTTATTAAAAACAAAAAACCTTTAAAAAAGAGACCTGAGAGAAACATAGATTGGTCAATATTCCTTTCTTTAAAAGAAAGACCAGGATATATTTTCATTAGAAACATATGGAGGTATGCTTAATTAAGATACTCAGACAGAGATATTTAATAATGAGCAATTAGTTCTAAATTCAGAAAAACAACTCTCATTTTAATAGTTTGGTTATATCTAGGAACTCTGCAGACATTCAGTTTTCATGAAGCATCAGTGTTATTTGATATTTGATATCCGATATCACAACTGAAGAACTTTCTGGGATCCATCCCACTATGCTTTAGCATTTTTAGCACCATTCCCAATTATGTTCTAAATTAAAGTCTTACGTATATGCAGAGGCATAATTGCAAATGCAGTGTTTAAGATGCCATGTCTGAAATATCACAGAATTTTAACTAGCAATTCCACAAAATACATTTTCATTACTGATAACCCTGTTAACATGGTCCCTACTGATCTAAAGCTTCATAAAAGTAAATACTAATGTGAATTGATTTTGTAATTATTTGTGGAAAGGATTTTTTTTTACAGAAGTACCTGAGAAGTGGAATTGTTCATGGAAATAATTTACTTAATGGATAATGATAAATATGTTTTTCACAAGTAAGCAAATTTTTTATTTTCAGGCAAATGTAACCTAAAAACAAAATAAACTTTTCTTTAACTCAGCCATTTTAGTTATAGTGAAACACTAACCTGCTCCTCTTGTTGGTGATCTTAATTTTTAATGAAGTTTCTGTTTGAGTGCTCAGATTCATTTTTGGCTCAAGTACATTATAACTAAATTCAATATAACATAAATGAGTGACTGTACATGTGTGACTTTATTACTGAAAGGTTCATCTTAGCTGATATTTTCAATGAAGGCTGTGGGATTTCAGTGACCAAGTCCTTATCTAACCCATTTAAAACCCTTTGCAAATCCTATTATTAACCACTGAATTCTCATAATGAGTTATTTCTGAAGGTACCCATGTACCTCTCAAATGATACATAATGTAACCTTTGATGTTCACTTGTCTTTGAGGAGGAGAACAACAGGTGATTTCCAGGTGGTATTTCTTAACTCGTCAAATAAAGTAAGAATTTTTAAATTATTTTAAGTGTAATTCTAATTTTTTTGCTGCACATAGAGCAGCTTAACAACATATTTAATTGTCTTATGAGAAAAGTATAAAAATATTCTTGTAAGTAAAGTATGAATTACTAAAAGACAGCTATAAAAATGACTACACATATCTGGCAATATTCTAGCACAGCTTCTCTTTATCATTCTCCCTAAAGTGCTTTATATATTAAATTGTATATAAATTTTGTATCAAATATTCATAAATATACCAATTTCAAGCACAACATATGTTTTTCTAATATTGGTTGAGTTACAACTGTCTGGCATATCTATATGTCTTTAGCTATTAATATTTTTGACGATTTTGTTGTCCTTATCTAGTGTGGATGTGAGTGAGATTAGGGTGACATTTGTATAAATCTGTAGGAAGATTCTTCTGTTTCCAGGGAGCACAGCTTGGCTTTTGTCTGAAAATATCTGTAGTATTAAACTCAGTTTTGGTTGCATATCATTATATTGCCTGTTCTTGATGGAAGAAATAAATATTAAAGCAATTCACTGCTATTCTGGCATCATTTGTAGGCTTTAATGAGATGTCTCTAATTTTTCTGATCTTGTAATCTAGTGAAACCTAGCTTTATAAAGCTATTATTCTGAAAATTTAATTCAGTTTTTACATGCAAAGGTCAAATTCCTTACTCATACTGATTTAATCATTCTGAAAAACAATTGAGTTGTCTGCAGCGCATATTACTGCACAGACATGAGTGCTACTGTATGATTTATACAGATAAAACAGGATTTAAAATCTAGTTTCTGAATTTGTATTTTCACAGCAAGGGAGGTCAAATACAATCACGTGTGTGGTTGTCTGAAATTTCTTGGAGACAGCCACTTGACATTACCCACACTGACTTCAGAGTAATTAATTTTTTACGTGACAATATCCTTTTCTTTCTTTACCTTCATAATCAGATCTGAAGGTTACTCTTCCTGTTTGGTAGAAATAACAATTAGGAACATGGAAAATAGAGAAGGGAATAAGGTTTTTCTACTAATTGGAAAATATTTCAAAATTCTGAAAGAAAATATCTGAAATATCTGAAAGAAACGCAGCCTATTAAAAAAGCAATATGAGAGTAAAACATTTTTAAAATATTCTATTTCCTGCAGTTAGAAGGTAGTCATAATGGAAATACAGTTCATATGAAAAGTGAATATATAAAATGAAAGGTAAAATTGTACATAAGTACCCTTATTCAAGCTAGAGAAAGATTTGAAAATTTGATGTTGTCAGAATGACAGGGGTGCTTACAGTTGGAAGTAAAGTCTAATATTTCATAGCACTATACTGTGGCCATTTTTTGTGACAGTGAAAATTAAAATGATTGAAATTATACTTTACTATTATAATTATTAATTTCTGTATCAACCATTTCTGTTAAGACTTTGCTTTTCCCTTGGAGATCTCAAAGCACTTTAGAAATGAACAACACTCATTAAAGATATGGTTCTCATTAAATTAGGCATCTGCCTGGTTTACTCATTTGGAAAGCCAACATGTGTCTGCTACATTTATATAATTATATAAATGTATATAATATATAATTTTCAGTGCCCTCTTCAAGGCAGAGGTCAGGCAACGGCGTGCTTGTGCATGGCAAGTGTGAAAAGTCACTCAGTTTAAGCTACCCATGCTGGTGCCACATCTCAAATATTATTATTATTAGCCACTTGTCCATTTATAGAGACAAGTGGCAAGAACCTGAGAATCTTCTGTCTCTGTCCCTTTCCCTTCCTTGCTAAAGAACTTTTTCAGCCCATGAAAATCTTCCCCCACGTTGCCTTAGCTCCGTGGATCTCTCCAAGCTCCAGTAACTTTTAGACACACTGAGTTAAATGTATATGTGTCTTATTACAGAAATATTTTCTAGCAGAGCATCTACATTCATTGAGACAGAGCCATTTCCAGTTTGAAAAGTATACAAGCTTTGCCAAGGAAGGCATCTTTAAGAAATGTATTAAAAATATTGAAGAAAGATGTTTCATGGTGGTTCAGCCCAGTTTCAAGAACTAAAACTTAAAATTTTTTCCCTATGATGGCCTTCATACTTAGTTTTATTTTTATGTCACAAAGTGTTATTAAAAAAACATCCAAAATGCATCCTATTTTCTTTTCAAATTATTCCATAAACAATTTTACAAAAAAATGGATATGGAAAATATTTGGTAGGGTTATATTCCATTAGTTGAATTTCTGTGTTTGTTTATTTATCTTACCTTCCCATCAACTTTGCTTAATAATCAGGAAGAATTTACAGTTGAGGAGAGATATAATGTGAAATTTTTTGTCATAGTGGGTATAATTGTGGAAAGTAACTGGCAGATTAATAGACACATTGAAAATATCATACAGTGAGAAGCACTATTATTAAATAACTGTTAAGATGAATATTCCTATGTCCAATCTATCCTCTCTTTCATTAACTGATCTCTCATTAGTATCGCCAGCAACTAGAAGGCTGTTGATTTTAGAAGGTATTTAGGCAAATATGAGATAATATCAGAAAAACAAAGAATTCAAATCCTGCTTCTCATTCGTAATCTAAATTGAACAAAACTGGAATAAACTATGTCTGCTGCTATCTCCCCAAGGGAGTAAAAGGAGGAAGGCATCTCAAGATACTGGCTGATTCAATAAAATTTCAGGTTCTCCACCACTGAATTGATCCTACTGTCCTCTGTAATGAACACTCCCTGTATCCCCACTCTGTCCCCTCCATGTGAACGTTCCATATCTCTCAGACTGAGAATTGACAACACCCTGCCAAATATAATCTTTAAAGTCAGAAACAAACTGAGGAGCTGCACTGTGCTAGTCAGCAGGAAAAAGGGCAATGGTACAATGCCAGTCCCCATGTAACTGGGAGTTTCAGATATCTACAACACAGAGCTATAAACCTTTTTACTTTTTAAAGGTAATCATCTACTTCTGAAACCAGAGATGAGGTATCAGTTTTTCTCTCTTGACGTAGCTTCATTCCCACGTAATATGTAGAACATTTTTTTCTTTGAGATGTAAGAGGTCTGAACTCAACTTCCTTCCTTGGCTGGTGGCAGTTCAAGCTTTCATCCTTCACCTCCAGTGGAGAATTTTGATATTGTGTTGAGATCCCCTGTCTGTCCTCCTACTGCAGCTATCACTTTTATAAAAACATTTAAGTCATTAAGGAGAGGATACAGGTGAAAGTAAGGCTACTGTGTGGTCACCTGAAAGCTACAGCAATGTCCTGGCTAAGGAAATTCTGGACATCCCAAGATCCTCCATATATTTAGGCAGTTGTCAGCATATTAACTTTGAGTATTTCAAACTGAATTTCTAATTATTGCTTTAAATGTTCTCTTCATTGCAGAATTTTATTACACAGCTAATAAAAACTGCATTTATCATCTGCACTGTAGCGCTGAATTTAGCTTTCTTTGAGACTGCTGCAACCCTGCCTTCCTTCTCACATCAATTTCTATTTTAAACTCTGAACAGGAGCCAAGTAATTTTAAAGCATGTGAGAAAGTTAATATATTGTAAGTTGTTCTAATAAGTTATTCTCAGAGCCTTAAAAATCAGCATTTGCAGTGAAAATATGAGCCTGGGAGAGACAGATCCTACTTCTCTGTAACTGATTCAGACTGGGGATTTGGTGATTTAGAAGTTATTTTAATCGCTTTGAAGATTTTCAGCTTTCTCAGGCCTGTTCTGTAAAAGGAAGTTTGCTTTTGCTGACAAATGAGAAAACACGAGAGATAAATGTATTAAATCAGACAATGCTTGGGCACTAAATTTTTCTTCCATCTGGAAGCCTATTAGCCAATATCAGTCCCTGGGAGATTTGTTTCCAGTAGCTAGTTGTACGTGTTTATTTATATATCAGTAATGTTTTTACTTCTTGAATCACTAAAACCCACGTGCAGTTTAGAGTTTCATCCAGACTATGGATCTCTGGTCTTAACGAGAATGGTTAGGTTAAGAGTAAGATTGAAATGACCACATAAAAGGGTGAACACAGGACAATCCACAAACGCTTTTTATTCCTTCATGAGTCTCCCAGACTGGCAGGCTCTGTTCCCAGCCCAGCCCAGGTAACACCCCGGGAACTGGGAATTAATTCTGTCTTTGGCTCAGATCTTCCACTTGCTGGCCAGTGCAGCTGAGCTGCCATGGAGGTGGCACAGGAGTTCATTTCTGGAAAAGACCATAAGCAAATGGAAAGGCTGAGGGTGAGAGGAGGAAGCAAGAGAGGAATTATGACTCAGAGGGAGTTCTGTGATGCACAGGGCTCCCCTGGGCTGCCAGGAGTTACATGCAGCCTCCTCTTGGAGTTAAAATAAAGGAATAACCTATTTCAACAGCAAAGTGAGTACTAAGGATTAGAGTTTACATGTATGGGTTTGCAAAGAGCAACTTCTTAATGATGATTGTATTTTCATGTGCTTTCAGCTTGAATTGAGGGCATGCAAAGTAACTGATGAGGCCATTAGCAAATCTGAGATCATGATTCTGCTTCATTCCTTCCATTGTGTTCATCATGAATCTCACAGGGAGAAGTACAACAGAAACTCTATGCATTACAGTAGAAATATAAAGATTTAGTTCTTTACTCTACAAGGCTTTCAGCTTATACAGTTTCACTCTTGTATACCTGTCTGAAGAGACTCTTTTAAACACATTTAGTGCCAGTACAGTTGGGTGTTTCCGAGGAGCAGGAACATTTCTTTCTACAGCTTTAGTCTTCTCCAGTGAAGAATTTCACATGTCCCTATTTCAGGATCTGTCATAATGTATTCAAGTTCAAATATTCTAATAAAGCTAAAATGTTAACATGCCTGTGAATGTGTCTACAGAGGAAATTTTTTTTGCTCCCACATGATGCTCCATGGTGAATCCCTTGAGCTCAATATTAATCCATTCTTCCTTAGGACTGCTATTACAGTTAATTAATGTTCTGAATATGAATGCTCATACGAATCAGAGCATACACCTACAAAAGACCAGTGGCAATCTTTTTCTTTTCCTTACTGAGTAACTGCCTTGGTAAAAGAAGCAAAGTATGGAAGAGTTTGTGCCTCCCCATTCAAGTGCCTTTTTCTCATAACCTGAAAAACAACTTATTCTTTTTGTGCACCTGGTTTCCTGCTTTTACATCAAGACAGGGAAAATGTGGTTTAACTTTGCTCTTTCTCATTGTAATCGCTCTCTGGGAAACACAACTAAGAACTACTGGATGTAGCAGAATTTCAAACATTAAAACTTCAGCAATTTGAAAGAAGCATCCCTAAAGATTCAGTAGTGTTTTTAGTAAAATAATAGGTAAATGTATCCTTGAACTGATACGATCCAGCATCAGGTAATAGTTTTATGCTCTGGAAATTCAACAAGAACTTTGCCAGCACCAGTGAGGCACTGGGCTCCAGGTGTACATTTTAAAAAACAACAGCTTGGCATTAGATAAAGGTGAAGTAATTGGCAGTCTCATTTTCCAGTGAGCATATATTCTTCTGATACAGTAAGAGGAAAATAAGTGTTAAGATGAAGATAACAGTGTATGAATGTGTTTATGTGTTTATATGTATAATGATGTAGTGTGTATATAGACAGACATTTCTTTGATATGTCTTTATACATATATTTATATAGATACACATGAATATATGCATACACATGTATCTCTGCACTTTTGGTTTGTAAAGTTTCATTCTTTTATAAATACAAACTTTTCATAAAACCCTTTCAGTAATTGTTCCTGTGCTGTGGGTTAGCACTGCACCATTTGCTCAGAGTTGTATTCCTGTACACAAGTTGTACAGAGATTTTCATTCACTAGTTAGGGCACAATAGGTATTCTGTCTTCAGTTGCCCTTTTCTACAAATATATTTTTTTATCATTCACATGTTTGTACTTAACTAAAAAAGCAGCAACTAATGTGGCAAAAAATATTATTCACACAAAGACCATAAATGTCATTTATTTCTTTATGTGCATTTTTAAAAGTATATATATTTCCCATCTATCAGAAGTTCATAGCGAGAAATTTACATTTCTATAAGGAAGTTTTCCATTAAAACATGGTTCTGTTCCACAGCACTGAGGTTTCAGCCAACTCCTCTCTTTGAGTACCCATACTCCTCCAAAATTCCTCTTTTGGAGAAATGGTGAGGATAATGCATTCATTCATAGTCTAAATTCTGTGTAGTATGCTTCAAGTGTAACATTCAGCTTTCTTAAGAAAGTAGAAAGACGCTTCTGTCTGTGGTATTAATACACTTGAAAATGTTTCCAAAAGAGAAGGTTTTCCACCCTTCCTGAAGGCAGATCAGATGTAGTCCCCTTTATTTAGATACAGTTTCTGTAAGTCTTCTGTATTATGATTTACTAGGACAAAATCACCAAATTTCATTTTTGATTTATAGTTATTTAAAGATTAATTTTTATTACCCTTCAAGGAATAAAAGGAAAGAAAACTGTAATTTCACTTTTTAAAAATTTATTTCTTTTGATGTAAGAAAAAGCTCACCCATACTGACACTAATGGGTGAAAAGCATCAGTTGTTCCATACTAAAACTTTTTATCTCATCCCCACGTTTTGCTGTAGTGAGATATCTGTAGTCAGTTCACCTAAGTCAGTGTCCCAGTAGCGTGGGCTACACATGCCAGGGCTGCAAACTATTAAAACTTTTGAAAAACCTTTGTTTCAAGGAATTTTAATTATGGCTCACAAGGTCATTCATGTTGAGACTTTATATCATGGGCCAAACTTCAGATCTTTGTGAATAAGGCAAGAGGTTAGTATGTGTAACTTTATCCTCACTATAGAGTTCATATGCTGCTGATTATAAGCTTGTAAACAAATCCTTCACATCTCTCCTGCCTGAAACAGCTTTATAAGGAGTTTATGTTTTAGAAAAATAAGAACAGGTGACAAGGACAAATTGTCCTGAAGACTGTGCAAGAAAGTTAAACCCCCAGTTTCTGACAAAAAAGAGATTACAATCAGAAATATCAGATCTCTTTAGACTATGTGGAGTGTACTTAGGTCATGTCACAGTTTTGTTGTCAAGGAGTACTCGTCTTTGACTTCAGCAAAACACAGGATTGCTTCCCTTTTCATTCTCTTTCTCCATGAAGACATGCTTTTTATAGGCTAGCTTTGAGTTGAAGGCACTGAATCAAATTCCTTGCCACAAATTTGTAAACCCATAATGTATATGACAACTTGAATAAGCAAAATGTTTATGAATACTACCATCTCTTAAGGGACTTAGACAAAGTATATAATTTTTTAACCCTGAGTTGCCCCTTTGGAAATTATTAATTTGCATGAAGCATAGTGATGATTCTGTTATTTATTGGATTCTTTTTGTTTTAAGACCTACCTGTGTTAAGTTTGTTTGGTCCATGCAGCAGTACTTTTTTACTTGAAAAGGCATAGTTCATTTTTTCTTTCTTTTCTTGAAAAGAGCCATTCTGGCTTGTCTGCCTCTTGCTTTATTTGACTTACACAACTTGTCTTATGCCTTAAGAATCAATTTGGCTCGCTTGTGTAATTTGCTCTTTTAGCCTTCTTTTGTCATCTTTGCTTCAGAGAACATTTATGTCTTCAACTGAGACTAAATTGTGTTAATTAGGAAAATATCTAATGGCATCTTGCCCATCACCTTGCCTGAATGGCTACGCAAAGTTAAAGAAAAAAAGAATCAGCACTGTTTCTCTTGAGCTCATATGAAATCCTTCTGAAATTGCCAGGACAGAGTAATTTATCTTTTTAAAATGCAGACAATGTAACAGACAAAGGCATAATAAAACAGATTTGGATGGGAGATTATATAGACACCTTTTATTTAAATTATGAGAATAATTAATTTTTGGGAGAATTTTCTAACCAAAGTGATGAAGCAGCTATAGCTGAGTGTTTCTCTAGATTATGTACTTAAGTTCATCAAGTTATTAGGAAGTTATTAGGTTTGAAGTGGAAATTCATTAAATTTTACACCCTGTGTAATGAAAGAGGTCAAAATAAATAGACATAATAAACATTTTTGGTCCTCAATTTCACGTGAAATTGTGGTCAAGTGAATCCTAATAGGACCTAAGTCGTATTGATTTCAATAAGAAAATGTTTTCATCCAATAAACTTACAAAAAATCTTTCACTTATGTTAGGTGAAGACAGAAACAAAGGATTTTAGGTAATTTAATATATTGTGCTACGTAATCAAGTGTTATGAAGGAGAGTGACATATGGATACAATGGGACACCTATCTATGGTTTAGCTCTGGTAATTAAAAATACTTTTTATTCTTGTAGGCCATTACTAAGGGACAGAAAAAAATAAAAGTACCCTTTTTATCATAGTGAGAAAACAGCTGAATGTCCCAGTGGAAATTTAGCATCTGTTCATCTGACTTAACTCATTATGACTAACACTACTGCCAATGAACCTGCTAAGATTTTACTTAATATTGGGCTATAATATTTACTACATTGAATATTGTGGTAGTGTGTGTGTATATATATTCATACTGTATATATTGTGTGCTGAGTAGAACATCTTAATTCTCTTCTAGTCAATCACAAAACCTTTTGACTTCCCTGAGACACAGGTTTAGGTCCCTGCTGGCTTTTTTTTCTTTTGCAAGTTAATGCCTATATTTTTAGCTCCTTCACATAATGTAGCAGAGAGACCCATGCACTCCAGAATCGAAAGGGGTCACTCTGCTGTTGTGCCCCCTAATTGCTTCTGTCTTAAAACATTTCAGTCTTTCTAAGACATGTAATTTTTTTTTCTTTTGAGTGCACATGAAAAGGGATAATGTTAGCATTTTGCAGTTAATTCAATTACTTTCCACTTGTGAAAATGCTGACAGGATTTCCGACCACTGGAAGAGGTGCCCTGACTGAGTTGTGATTGGCAGCCCAGACATAACTTATAAATTGCAGCTGAAATGAAAGCATTTTATCTTCACTCGTATATATCCTTCATGACAACCCGTTCAGCAATACTTTCAAGCCATTATTTCAGTGAATTGATTTTCAAGAGCAATTAATGACCAATTTGTGAGATAATGTTCTCAGTCAAATCACAGACGTGTCAGGATCTGTTTCAGTAATAGAAAAGACTTCAAGGCACTTGTGATCATAAATCATAACTGTTGTTCCTTAAATACTATAGATGATTTTTTTTTCAGATTTACACCGTCTGCAGTAATACTCTTATTAGAAAACTCTGCTCTGTGCACTTCATATAAAGTAGAAAATATGAATAAAGAAAGCTTATTCGAAAAGTGCCATTGTATGCATGCTGGAGAAAATAACTTCCCATAATAAGCCCATTATTTTTAATAATGTTATTTAATGATAATGGCAATAGTTTGCCAATAGCATAATAATAAAGTAATTTAGAAAATAAAGCTTGCCAAAAGTAATTAGAAAACACACAGAGGAAAAAAGACCTACTTTAAAATATGTTTAACTAAGGCTCATAGTTGTCACACCTGACTTTATTTTAAGAGTCCATTTAACTCAGATTTTTTCTCTGACCTATGGAAAAAAAAGAAATGCTTCCAGAGGTAATTCATGAGAGAGGTGAGCTGAAATTTCTTCTACAAGTGGCTCCCTGTTGTGGTTAAATAAAAAGAGATGTAGGATCCTTATGTACCTGTTTAGACTGAACATCTAATTTTTAGATAACTAACATCAAGAGACTGTTAACTCACCTATCTGATGATATCAGCATGATTTTATCAGTTGAAAATGCATAAAAAACAGAGGTGAAAGTAGGAAGGGTGTAAATTCCACTATGGAAAATCCATTATTTAATGTCATTATGGAATTTGCAGACATATGCTTGAAACCTACATCAAAAATTAGTAAAAAAGATAATAGCCACAAATTGAAGTCATATCTAAATTCTTAAAAAGACATAACAAGGATAGGATTCAAGGATAGGAGAACATTTTGAAAAATATGAAGAAAAGTAATGGTCTAAATCAGCAAAAGATACATTTTAGTACTATGGGCAAGAACTTTTTTTTTTTCCTTTATTTCAATTTTTAATCTGATGAATTTCTCCTGAGCAGCTAGAATAGCAATATTCAGTGTCCTGTATATCAACCAATGGTGAGGAATTTCTTAACTGAAGATATGTCTGGGCCAGGTGGTGCAGCCAGGTGCAGGAGCAGAAGGTCTGACTCCTAAGCAATAACATGCCATGGTTTCCAGAAGCAGATTTCGTTCTATTCATCCTTCAGCTCTCTGTGGGGGAGAAATGAACAGTTTCTTCTGGCAACCGAGGTCTCTGTGTTGATTTCTTGTCCCTCCTCAAGGAATAACCAGAGGCTCACGCATGTCCCAAAATTTGAAAGGTGGGGATGAAGCTGAGGTTGGTTGAATATTGGTTGAAATACCTTAGATATGCAGCAGTGAGCATCCAAGATAGCCTATAGATGTGAAAAAAATGATTAAATCACATTAAATCTGCATACAGTTAAAAACAGTCAATGCATATTGTTAATTATTTTTCTATAGTAGAACTTCAGTTATCGTCAAATTAAAGCTAACAAGAGATATAAAGATTAAAATTTATTAAGGAAAATTAAGGGAAAAATTAGTAATTTAGAACTCCCTTGGTATCATGAAAACTGAAAAGACATTTTTGTAGTTTTAATCACATTTGCTTTATACTCTGCTTCATTTTATTTTATTTTTTTTTCAGTTTATCAGCTTCTAGACTGTCAATTAAACATACAGCATAGTTTATCCCTTTAGAAAGGAGTTAAAATGTTTCATTCCTTTGAGGAAACTCTCAGAAGTCAAGCATTTGGTAGAGATCTTTCAGGGTTATTTTGCAATATCCACTTTAACTAGCAGACAGTTGCTAGGTATGCATTGTAATTGCTATTGTAATTTTAGTGCCTCAAGCAAAAAAACCAACCTATTTTTGTAAATATAAGTAAAAAGATAGTGTGTCTATACTTAATTAAGTTTAGGGGTTTGATTTTCCCCATGGTCATGTGCTTCTGATTACAGCGATACCCGCATTAGCCTGTATTTTGAAGGATTTAAGACCTAAATATTCACCATCTGTTAATAAAAGAGATTATCTCACTGCATTTTGCAACAGATATAGACTAATTAGAACCAATTGGTATTTTTTGCATTCTTTTTTCTCATAAAGGAACTCTTCAATGTAGAAGTTAGATGGTTAAAATCTATCTTTTGGCTGAGTGCAGTTTTACTGGATCATTACTTAATCCATCAAGGATGTTGATTATATCTTTTAATAACTGGAATAGTTGAGACCAAAAAAGAGATTGATTCAATGATATGGCAGTTTTAGCACAAAGCAGGCATTTCAAAACTAAGTTGTTGCCTGAAAGGGGAGAAATTGCCTGAAGGCTTTGGAGAAAGCATTATGGTATTTTGGTGACAGGTTTCCTCACTGCTACTTCAGCACAGCCTCTTTACAGCTGGTTGCTTCTGTTTGTGCTTGCACAGTCTCCTAAGGATTATGAGATTATTGGTCTTGACTAAACAAAATGAAGTGAAACTTGAGATTTCTGCACAAGCTTTGCACTATTTAAATGATATAAATTTATTTCTACGAGTATTTCTATACCAGTAAAGGGTCTCCACTGCCTCAGTGATAGTAGTTTTGAGATTAATATGGTATAAAAAAACCTGTGAAGCAGTCCCAAAAATCCTTCTCTCTGAAATAAATGCATTCTGACAAGAAAATATTTATTTAAATTTTAATTTTTAACTTATGTTGAAAATGTATAGTTATTAATCTCTTGGTCAGACCTACAAAATTAATAGGGAATGAAGTCCAATGGAAAAGTCCTTCTCAAATGTTACTAGATGGCCAGGTATATGCTATTATCAGAAGACTACCTTTGGTGTCTTTAAACTAATGAAGTTTTTGGTTCAAAATTATTACTACATTGACGTGAGTTCTTGTAGAATAAAATTATATTGGCCATAAATCCAGCAAGAATTACAATGATACCATAAATACAGATTTACCTTTATTTGAAAAATAAATAAAATCAATTTATTTTATAGAGAACCGGTTCAATAAAAGGAATGGTTGGAATTGATACTTCAGCTTTTCTTATGTAATAATTGTAAATATTCTACATTAAGTGGCTACAACATTTTAGATGAGAATGTGTGTTCTTGGCCATGTTGCTTCCTTGTTTCTTAAGATTCCACGTACATTAATTTATCTTTTTTCCCCTTGCAAGTTTCATTATTTTAAAACCTGCATGGAGATATACACCATGTCAGTATAGAAAATACACTTTGTTCTGGACATATCTCATAGGCCAGGTGAAAGGGAAGCCTTGTGAAATCCTCCATCCAGTTCAGAAGCGATGGTTCTCATTCTTACCTCCCCAAGAACACTTTCATAAACTGCCTGATTTTTGTACCCTTGGCAAACTGTAATCCAAGGTCATAAGGGCTGCATGAGTTTGTGGGACAATTCCTCATTGATATTAAATTATTCACAGGCATTGAGGGAGACTGGTTTTTAACCAATTATTTTCCATAATCAGACAAACTTTTAATGGTTTTAAGAACATCCCTTTTTCTCTCTGTGACCAGCCATGGGCAGACCTCAAGATTTCAGCAGGAGCTGTGGCTGTCACAGGAATTTCACTATTCGGTGTGACACGTTTAGCTTTGGCCTCAGTGATTTCTTTTACCCCTAGTGACTGTTGACCAAGAGGATGTTATTTCATTTACTCTGGTGAGATTTGAGATGTTAAAGGTGATCTGAAAAGTCAGCAACAATTGGACTTTTAAGACTACAATATAAAGTCATCATGCATGTTTGTTATGTTCACTAATGTGTTGTTAATCTGAATAGTCTGTCAAGGGAATTTTGAAATACACTTTTTTTGGAAGAGGGCCTGTAAGAGCCTTTCAAATACTTCCTTGGAAGATTATGCTATAACCAGAGTAAGGACCAAGAAATATTAAACAAAAAAGTTTTCAGCCCAGCTTTAACTGGAGGCTGCCCATCATACTGTTTTCTTGAATTAAAAACTTCAAACCATACTGCAAACTGAAGCATGAATCTTAAACTTGCCTCCTAAATCTCCTGTTCTAGTTCCAGCAGATTTTTATTTATTATTTAATATTTATTAAATATTTATTTGTTTAATTTCAATATCCATGTTTTCAGATATTTTGATCTACTGATAACCTATTAAACTTAAGCTAACTTCCAGGAAAACATGAAAGTAAAGCATTATCCTTAGACATACTGTGTCAAATGTTTTAACAGAGTAATTGAAAGGGATCTGGAAATTTTACTTTAAGTGTTGCACAGGAGATGGTACTGCAGCTCAGCTATGCATGAAGAGGTGACAGTGGGCATCTGGGTAAAACCTGAACTTCAGTCTGAGATCCAAAGATCTTAAAGACAGATGGGCCATCATTATTAGATAAAGTCAGTTTTTAACTTTATAACTGCAAGTGAGCTAGGTGAATTGGGGGCAATGAAATCTATTTTATCAATAATATGCCTATAAATAGGGCTATAAAATTCTTGTACCAACAGCTCTACCTGAGTTTGTCACATGGGCATTTTTTTAAACCAGTGAAGAGAAATAAGCCCCTCTAGAGTGCAATTTATCACAGCAATTTTGGACTTGTATAAGGGGGACTTGAACAGTAATCTTCCAGAAAGACTCCCCTGTTGTAGATTAGACAACCAGAACATACCTAAATATCAGATTTCGGGACTTGGATGTACTGCCTTTAATGTCAGATTTTGTGAGGTGTTAGCCATATATCTTCATCTTTAAGAAAAAAAATCAAAAAACTTCTAAGCTTAAATATTTCCAGGCTATTATGCAAGGACAATGTCATTAACCTGTCCTCTACATGTGGTCCTGAGATCTTCTTTGAGAATGTTAGGAATGATTTTATAGGTGTAAAAGTGAAAGCAGAGCCCAGTCTTCTGACTTCTTTGACTGTGCAAGTATTGCCACATGCCTGTTTCCCTGGAAGCTTTAAGAGCAACCCTGGCAGTTTCTAATGCACTTGACTGAAAACAATTGTAATTGCAAGTGAATTACAATTGCTACAAAAGCTTGAATTACCACTGCAATTTCTGATGGCAATTTCCTTGGCATTTATTGAGGTTTTGAAGAGTACTTTAGTTGCAATTAATAGAAATACTGGTGTATCTGTAATTTCCTTTGGCCTAAAACCAAACTCTGATTGACATATATTCTAATAACATTGTTGTGAATGTTAGCTGCAATGGGGTTTTTTTTATTTTTCTTTTTAAATGAAGTAAACCGGATTAAATGTCTTTATTGGTACACGACATGAAGCATGCAATTACTTGGCTAGCAAGTAAATAGTAACTGGCACACTCTGTAGACAATCTGGAGCTCAGATATTTGGACCTTCCTGGAGGTCCCAGAGTCTGCAGTGAAGACTCAATGGCACAGGGACTGAACTATTCTTGCAGTTGAGTAGGTGGTTCTCTGCAGTTCAGAGCTAAGACAAATAACTAGCAAAGGCAGGAAAATATTTACTGCCACTACCCACTACACATACTGCCACCATACATAATGTACCAGCATTGTGGCTGAAAATAACTTTCCTGGCTCAAAGACTATCAAAGTATCACATACTCCACCAATAATATGAGATGTTTGTAAATGAAACAGCCTGGAAATGCCAGCATTTAAAACATCATAACCACATCTGTGTCACTACATTCATTGTAGGAGTCAAAGCATATGTTCATCTTATCTAAATTAAGGCACCTATAACGTTTTAATTAATATTTTGATCTTCCTAAGCAGCTCGTGCAGTCACTGGAAAAAGATGGGCCTTTCCAGAAGGCAAGGCTGATCTGCAATAAGCTAAATTACTCTTTAGAGGGTCATTCTTCTCCCCATTAACTATTAGGAAATTCAGTTACTGGGTGAGTACCTTTTGTGCCTCTAAATTCTTACTTGGGATAGAATGACTCCAAATCCATGACTAAAGATATTAATGAGGAGAGTGTAAAGGAAATTACATATGCACTATCTGGAGGACTGAATTTGTTTTTTTTTTGCCCTTGGAGCTTGCTCTGATATTCAGTCCAATATTAGTGCTAGGTATGGCAAACCTCACCCAGTTACACATGTCATGTTTAACCTGAAACAATTGATTTGTCCTAGTAGCTGAGATCTTGAGTTTTATCATTAAACAACCACTTTTCTCATATGGAAAGTCACATGCAAAATAATGCATAGTTTCTGATTTATAGAAACAACCAAGTTCAGTCAATGTTCAACTTATCTTCATTGTCTTCTCCTTTGATGCAAAGGAAATCTCGCTTCAAAAAACAAGTCAGACAATAATGCTTATCCATTTTGGTTGTTTCACCTTTTGGAATGAGGTTCAGCCTATATCTGCTAGACAGACACTTGTTGAACTTTGGAGGCTTACAACTCATCTAAATTTCAAACAGTAAATTAGAGATTAGTGTATTCATTTGATCAAGAAATGTCATTGAATCCTATATCTCATACCCTGAAAGACATGTGAAGTCTTCCTGGGAAACAGGAATCGCAGCCTTAGAGTCTTTCCTCCAAGAAATGACCTAACTGCTAGGCAAGGGTGAAATGCATTTTTGCTCATTTGTCTGAGCAAGCCCTGTCCCTCTTCCTTGATGTACCCTTTCAAACCAACTGAGTTACACCTGCCTCAAAACTGACTTCACTGAATGATAAATAAAGATGTCTATGTTATAATAATAAATATAATTTATATATAATTAAATATAAATAAATACGTGTATAAAAATAAAAAGTAAGTTCAGAGCTGAATTTTTAGGTGTATGTCTCATTTTATACATACATTAAAAGCTAATAAAATTCTGAAATTATAGGGTAGCTTTGATGAAGACCACTGCTAAAGATTCCAAATCCCATACACGGCAGCATCTGACTAGCTGTTACAGTTACTGATATTTAAGGACTTTGTGGTCTTCATTTTAAAGAACAAGTATGTATTTATGTATTTACACCCTTGAGCTAAACCATCAAAGTCATCTTTGTAAGCTACAATTTTTAGTAAAAATAAATTAAAATTGTTCTGAATGCTACTGAAATAACAAACTGGGGCAATCCATCTGGAATTCATTTTACTTCATATTACAGGCTTTGTGTCACTGCTGTCCGTTTTGACACCAAAAAGCACAAAAAATAACACTGACATAAGGATATAGTTATGTTTACAGCACAGAAGTAGATTTTTTTTCCGTTATTTTCAGAGTAGTATCCTTAGAATTGGCACCCTCAACTGGCTTTCAGAAAAAACTGTCTGTGGTGGTGATGTTAAAATGCAGCAGCAGAAGCCCATGGAATGAAGAGCTGTCAGTCCAGCTACTGCTCGTAGTCGAGGACTTCCGTTGTACCCAACAGGGGAGGCTGTTGTACCCAACAGAGAGGCTGTTCCAAAGCCTCTCTGGAACTGGCAGAGAGGCTTTTCCAGACATGATTTGAGGAAATAGGTACAATACAAGTCTGCTGGCTGCAATCAATGCTTTTTTCTTAGGGTCCATTAAGTCTTGTCAATTAAAGTCAGTGGGGGCTTTTTTCTTTCGTATGTCTAGACTGTCTCCATGAAAGCAGAATAAAATCTGCCTTCTTTTTTTTATTTATTTTTTAATTTTTTTATTTCCTGACACCACACTCAATATGCTTATGTAATACATATTTTTTAAAACATCTAGAAAGCTTAGTCTCCACAATGACTGCAGCTGTAAGAACTTTAGGTGTCTGAAAGGAGTAATGTAAAGGAGAAGGCAATAAGATCACTCTTCAGTAAGGACAGAACTTAGAGATTATCTACTTATGACCCAAAGCTAAATGAAAATTTGCTTTCAATAAGGAAAATAATACAGGATTTGGAAATCAAAGATTATTACTAGCAATAGATTTATAAAAGGAAACTGTCTTTGTTTGATTTAGAAAAAAGGCTAAAAGATTTTTCACCACCTCAAGTCAGAAAACACAATCTACTTTAACCCCAATATAGGCTGATCCAGCTATCTAAAAGTATGGATCCTAGTCCATTCAAGAGAGAAAATAGGTATCTTGTTTAATTCCAGATATGTCTGTGTATATGTACGGATGCAATTGTATGAAGTGATTTACTCTTCACATATGCTTACATCTTTCATTTGGAACCTAAAAGGCTACTTTACACCAGATGCCTACATTATGTTTTGCTAAATTTAGGTGGAGTATTTCTTCAATTTAAGAGAAGAAACCAGTCCTTAAAACAGAATTAAACTGAAAGAAGGATTACACTGAAGACAGTTTCATCAAAGATAAATTCAATTACTTGTACTAATGTATTGTTATTTACTGTATGATTCATTTCTTCAGACATGAAATGTAGTACAGTAAATGTGTTTAGATTTCAGTAAAACATTTAATATGGTGCTATAAGATGCTATTAGTCAGCCAAAGGGTTAGGGTTGGACAGGTGTTTGCACACACCTTATAAAATTAAGAAAAAAGAAGGAGAGTAACTGGGCTTGAAGAGGGCTTTTTTTAAATTCCACAAGGGTTATTCATGGAATGCATCTTCTTTAATAGACTCATTTATAGGCTTGGCATAAAACCAAGCAATTTGCTAAAGAAATTAGCAGATAATGAACAAAATAGATGACCTTAAGAAAGAAGTGTTAGACTGAAATAAACTAAATGAAATTTTAATAGTATTGAATGTTTGGATGTGAACATAAAGGTCCATAACAAATGACTCTGTTAAAAGCTGCAGCCAAGATTTTTGGAACCCAGAATGAGGGAGAAAACAGAAGTCTGAGCTGATCCCAGAGAGATTATTAGCTAAGCAGTGGGATTGGCCATGAAAAGAAAGAGGGGCTCCTAAAATCTATTAAGCAAAGTATTACCAATGGAATTGGGAAATACTAAGTGAGGCATAAGAAAGACAGTCATGAAATCTTAGGTTCAACAGCTCTGTGAACTGGGAAACACTGTTGGAAAGACCTGGGGAAGATGTAAAGTGATGACAGCCCACCCCAGTGAGGATGCTGAGCACAGCTCCCCATATCAAGCTTTAAAACAAATTTCGTTGTCACCTACCAGGACAAGGGACTGGGGCTCTCAAGTGAAACGCAGGAATTTTGTGCAGCTCTGTAAAACTCCTCCAGCTTCCTACTTCTGATGCAAAGCTCTGTGAACACACGGTGTCCCTGCTGCAGCTCAGGAGACAGTTACTGACTTTTAGTCTGGAAAAAAGCTGAAGCAGCATGATCTGAAAGAAGTCTCAGGTTAGTGGTGCAGATGGCTCACGGAGCTCAGTATGAGTGTGTGGTGGGATGTCCTTTCCTTCCCTTCCACACAGATGATCTCCCACTCATCACAGCTCATGCTATAGGAAAATCCTATTTTGAGTTGTGTAGTAGCAAGACAGTAGTAAGCAACTGCAAAACTGTAAATTTAGAAATATGACCTCATCTAAAAATCAGAAGTGGTAAAAGAAAGTGAACTTCAATGGGGAAACAAATCACTTTTGTATAAATCTACCCAGGGACAAGGCAAAGACTGATATGAAACAGCAAATAAGTTCTGTTACAACAGTGAATAATTTCCCTAAATTGGCTCCTTCAGAGTTTTCCATGTGACATCAACAGGTCTTATAATGAATGAATATTCCAATAAAGTGTGACCATATTGAAATGCAGCCACATTTATTCTGATAGAACATATTTTTGTCCGACAATGGCTAGGTATAAACATCAAGGAGTCCTATTATATTATTATGTATTAGCTAGTCAGTGAGTTATGGTGCACTGGTAACAGCAGATGCGATAGATTCTTTGTAGTCATTGTTTTCCTCCCACCCCCCCCCCCCCCCCTTTTTTGGCTTTTTTGATTGTTTGTTTGTTTTTTGGGGTGGGGGTGGTTAATGCTTTGTTCTTTTTGTTGTTGCTGTTGCTGTTCTCTGTGGGTTGGTATTTAATGTCTTTGGCTTCTAGAGAGAATTTTCCTGTATATTTTACACTGGGTTTGATTATATTAAGTTTTAAGTGTCTTAACATACACTGTCCTAAATACCTACAATTTATCTTCTGCCTTATGGAATTGCTTGAATGCGTTCTCAAGGGGAAATGTCAGTGTAAAGTAAAGGAAAATGTGGAGCAACCTTAGGTCTGTATTGTTGTTTCCTTTGTGCTTCAAACAAGGCAACAAAGTTTAATACAATGAAGGGAAAGTGAAGGTATTAAAAAGGAAATATCAGACCTCTACAGAATACTACCTCATTTACATTCTTAATATTGTGGTTTTGTAATTAAGTTCAATCATATCTTTTTCCTGGAAGAATGATCTTCAAACTTATTAAATTTAATGAAACACAATTTACGGTTTCTAGATTGTTTATGCCTCTCCTAAGAGGAACAAAAATTTTTCAGCCTTCTAACAAACTTATGGGCAATGGAACTGTTGAAACACATGGAGCAAATTTTAGTTGTTTAATTATACGTATTCATTTTATAAAGTTCTAATCCAAGAATGTTGAACAATGAAAAAAATTTTTAAAAAATTCAGCATTTAGGAATATCGTAAATGCTACATTAACATGCTTTATCCATACAAATATATGTACTTATCTTCTACATAAAAAAAAAGAAGTGTTTGATAAAGGACAAATAAGACATAATTAAATGTCACACAACAGAACTGAGGAAGATTTTATAGTCTCAAATACTATGAAAAAGTGAATATGAAAATAAATATACAATATTGTTTAAAACAATAATCACATCATAAAGTAGAAGCACATTAAAAGGATTATGTGCTTTCAGCAATCTATAGAACTGGTCTTTTTTGCTTAAACAACTGAATGTACTGATTGAATCAGCTATGAAATTTTAATGCTATTGACATTAATACTATTTATGAATGATAATAGCAATCCATTTTCATTCTTCTGGAAGTGTATTATATATCAGAAGACTGTGGGTGGGGAAACACATGTACTGTGTCACCTGGTCAGTATTAGAATTATTCATAGTTCCAGAGGCATCAGATTTTTGCCAGGGTCAGCAGAAAATTGCCAGTCAAGATTAGGAAATTATAGAACTTAGAATTAATCTTGCATTCTCTTTTCAATATCAGAAAAATATTTCAAAATAAATTATCTAAATGGACTTGAGGCAGCAGAAAACATATCTGTAATCCTATTGTGGGGCTAATTAACTCCTTCCTTTGTGTTGCTTTGATGTGGTTTTGTAGTTTAGATTGTTTAATTTTGGATTATGCAATTCAGCAAGTCTGCATTATAGAGTGGAAAATGTAGCACTATGCCTACCGCAAAGAGTGAGGAAATATTGGCACAGGAAGGTTGATCCTGTAGTGCACTCAAGCTTATTATTCATCTCTTAAATGAGAAAAGCTGGCTTTTGCAAACAAGATGGTGATTTATCACATAGTTGAAGTGAGAAGCCAAAGGTTAGTAGAGGCATATGAAAATGAAACTCTTTCATGCTTTAGTTGAGTAAGGAGCTGGCAGAGTTATACTTTTCTAGTTTGTAATATAGATTATATTAATCTATATAAATAGAAAAGGAAATAGTGAAAATCTAAATAATGTATTTGTATTCACAGCAATCATTTGGAAATTACTCTTTACAGAGACATAGTAGACAGCTCCCTGCCTATGCTGAGTAGTGTAGCTGGAGCTCTACTCTAGCAGGAATCCCCACATCAGGAGTACATAACCCTTACAGTTCTGGATATGGGGACTCTGATGATAGAAAGAAAAAAGCATTGAAACAAAATTCTGACTACAACCCTTAGATTCTGTTGTTGGCACTGGAACAAGTCGCAGTTGCTAAGTGACTTATAAAAAATAACATACTCTTCATGCGACTTCACTGCTTTCCCTAGGGAGTAGCGTTTTTGCCTAAGCACATTATCATACAATTTACCAATATATATCTACGGTAGAACATGTATTTATCTGTTGAGCAGACAATGCAGTGGAAAAGTGACCTGTCACTGTCTTCAACGTGATTACAATTTCCATAATTTGAAACAGTTATTACACATATCATCACTGTGAAATAGTGTTGTGTTAGACCTGAGAACCTTTTCCATGATATAGATTTCCTGGAATGACATTTGGATTATTTCAAATAAAAGAAATTTCTTAATTTTGCTTTCTGTACTAAAGTGCTTCCTAGATTTAACAAGATTACTATTATATTTATTATTATTATTGAACTGTGTGGTAAACCTAAGTATGTCAAAGCAGCTTCTTAATGAGATTTTAATTAACAGATTACAGATATGCTTTTCTTAAGATGTTGTTGATGGTAGCTGAAGTTACCACTGCTCGTTATCATTACTGTGGTGACAAGATTTGTGTTTGTTATTGCCCCTTGGCTATGAGGCAGCAAGTGAATATTTCCCTACTATTTCATCTATCTCAAAGGCAAAGAACCAGGCCTTTATTTTACACATATGAGATTTCTGGGACAACAGAAATTCTTCTCAGTTCCCCGAACTCTGCTCTATCAGTTAAATAATAATTAATACATAATTCTGGAACAAAATAAACATGCAATGAAACAAAACATTACCCAAATGAAAGCAAACCCAGCAGGGTAGATTTATAAAAGGTTATATGTGACTTTAAAAGGCAAATCCAGAGCACAAGCACCACCGAAGCATTGAACTGTGATTATTCCTAGTATTTAAATTTGTGATGTTCTTCTTGGCAACTTTGAAAAATAGTACTCTTTCAGATAATATTTGGACATGGTTCAGGAAACAATACAAGGACCATTCTACATAGCAGGGATGAACGACATTATGTTGCTGAGATGAAGATGGTGGAACATTTTAGCTTTATGGGTTTATGCCATGTGGCCTCTGAGACGCAAAATGGTTTTATTTAGTAATACTTCTGCAGCCTGGGAAACCATATTCTTTCACACTAGCAGGTCCTATTACAGCATTGATGCTTTTCAAAAGAAGTGGTTGCAGTTTCACACCTCTCCAGGTTGTGTTGTAGTTGCACCAGCTGCAGCTCTTCGGTGCTGATGTTTTTTGCTATCTTATTTGAGGATAAAAGTGGCTGAATGCAATTTAGATAATGCTGACAAATATGAAATATAATTCATTAGTTTTATTCAAATATCTGCTAATGCACAGTTGTTGACTTTTTAGAGCAAGTAAACTTTAATTCAGTCTCTTAAATATATCTGTTGGTTTACTCATTTATGTTTCATAGTTGAATGGAATGCAGAATAGAGAAGACACTATTCAGAGTGACTTTCCTCCATAAATTTTTGTTAGATACCATAAAATTTGTTGCCAAGACAATCAAAGTCATCCTTGAGACCAGACACTGAATTTTTTTATGCTATAGTTTCCTGCAGTCATCAGCACTCCAGAGGAATAACACTGCCTTGAGGTTTTTCATCACGTGAAAAGATTTGTCAAGCTGACAGTTTGGCTACTTCACAAAAATACATAAAGTTCATCAACAGTGCATTAAAAAGTTGTGAAGTAAAGCTTTTTTTATTCCATTTCAAGAGATATGATTAATGGGATATAGCCTAGTTTGATTAATCTGTGCATTCATAGTATCTCACACTTGACATTTGTAGATGCATATTTTATGAGAATTTTTCTTACATATATATACAAAAGAGGATTAATCATCCTTCTAGTTAGTCACCTTTTTTGTCACTTACTCACCAAAAAGACTTGGCTTTCCAGAGAGTGTTTCCACTAAACACTCTTGCCATTATATTTGGTTTCTCTAACACACACTCAGTTTTCATGTCTCTTGGCAAAATTATTTTTCATTCTACAGCTTATATGGAGTGTGATGTTAGCAAGGTATTTGAACAGAAAAAGACACTGCTGCTGATCCATTTTCCATTTCACACGTAATGAAACCAATTTGAATTTGAGTTGACACACAAGCATTAATAGTGTTTGTGTAAGGGAAACAATAAATAATGACAAACATCAGCAGTGGTGGAATCCTCTGTTTGTGTTTGATGACTTCAGTGTCCAGTGATAGAGTGTATGGCTTGAGTATATGCTGGGGGAAAAAAAAACAATAAGAGTGAAAATAAATCGTTAAAGTACAGTGAATATCCAGTCAAGCAGACCTCAAATGGTCATCTTTAAATCATTGTTTCACTTCATTCCAATGGAAAGGAGAGATGCTCCAGCCTTCTGATCATCTTCATGGATTCCTCTAGGCTTGCTCCAATAGGTCCATGTTCCTCTCATGTTGGGGGCCACCTGCAGAGCTGGATGCAGTACAGCAGGTGGGGTCTCATGAGAGTGCAGTAGAGCAGCAGAATCACCCCCTCACCTTGCTGCCCACGCTGCTTTGCATGCAGCCCAGGGTAGGGTTGATTTTCTGGAATGTGCGTGCACATTGTCAGGTCATGGCAAGCTTTCCATGCACTAAATTCCCCAAATCCTTCTCCCCAGGGCTGCTCTCAAACCATTCTCCACCCAGCCTGTGCTTGTGCTTGGCATTGCCTTGACCCCTGTGCAACACCTTGCACTTGGCCTTGTTGAACTTGATGAGGTTTGTGCAGTCCCACCCCTCAGGCCTGTCCAGGTCCCTCTGGATGACATCTGTTCCCTCCAGTGCATCCACCACACTGCTCAGATTGGTGCTGTCAGCAAACTTGCTGAGGGTGCTTTCAATCCCACTGGCCACGTTGCTCGTAATTGTGATAAACCTTGCCAGTCCCAGTGCCAACCCTTCAGGAACACCCCTCATCACCCAGACATTGAGACACTGAACCTGCTGTGCGGTGTATGGTGAAAGAAGAAGGCCTAAGAATTTTTCAAAATCTGTTATAGAACTTTAATGGCAAAATTAATACAGCTCACTAAGTAGTTCATAGGAAAAGAAGAGATCTTTATAGAAAGATTAAGCAAATTAACTTCGTTTTAAGTTTCATGAGAAAAGACATTAAACCCTTCTGTGTTGTGGGGGAGAAACAAAGTATATGCAACTATAAGGAGAGCTCATTAAAAATCTGCCCCCGAAATCTGTCTCTTAAAACATGTCATCATATCTATAAGTGAGGGTGCTCGTTAGCGATAGCAATTATTGCTCACAGCACTAATAATTGAAGCTTTCCCAGTAGTCAGTGCATGTTCTTTTTTAGACATAAAAAGTTTTAGTCTCAGTCTTCTTGCCTTATTCCCCTTGCTTTTTCAAAGGCAACTTACCTCTCCCTGCCTTGAAGCTCAGAGGCTTGTATCTTTTGAACTCATAGGTGAATAAAATACCTGGCAAGTAACCTGCCAACTGTAAGATCAGTTTCGATTTTCAGGGTAGACTTTTAAATAAACTGGAATACTTTTCAGAGTTTGGTAGCTCACGAAGTCTAAATGTCAGATTCTTCTGTGCTGAGCACAGTGTAGGCCTGTGTAATTATCGAGCACAGCAACACTATTGTTGCTTGATAATTAATTGATTTTCAAGGCAGTGCTGCTTCTGTTCATTTAAACATATTTCTGCTATTTAACTTGTCATAAATAAAAGTTACCCAGTATATCTCGTGGCTTTTTTACTGCTCTTTCCTCTCCTAACCCAGCACAAAACTGGTGATTCTCAGCACTTCTACAAGTAAAACATGCCACCCTCCCAAAGACAGGCTGAAGTGCCGTAATGTGAAGAACACTTTTAAATTGCTGGGGTTTTTCCCACTCTGAAATGCACTTCAGCTACTTTAGCAACTATATCATTGCATGAGAACACAGAACTAAGCAAACCCCAATAAGCTCCCATTGACAGTAACAGACAAGAGACCTTACTGAGATTATGGCAGTGCATATTTTAATGTCATTGTTGCATTTTAAATTGAAATTGGTCTCTCCTTAACATGCCACACTTCACCTCTGGGTACCATGTTCTGTACAAGAGTTTTAAGATAGTCACATATTAAAGGTGTGTAGTTAGGCATAAAGCCAAAGCAAAGTGCTCCTTGTTCCTCTGAAGAATATCCTCCAAGGAATGCAAATATTTATGTTTGGAAGATATCCTTATCAGCAAATGTTTCAGCCTTCAACAATCTCCAAATCTTCAAAAGGAAGTAGATTATTTTATAATGCTAATAAATGATCAGTGTTCTATTCCCATTGATTTTTATACATGAGCAAATAAATGAGCACTCTAGCACCATCTTTCCTTCTTTATAATATATTATTACAACATTAAACTGATACTTACAAATCCTAGACATTGACATGGATTTCCTATTAGCTGATTTTGATAAAAACACTGTGATGAGTTTGTTCCCTTATTCACCATTTTAAAAAGTGATAAAACACGACAAAAATGTAAATCCCGTTTTTCACACTTTCTATCAATGGTGGAAACAACCGCTAAATGTATTTTCTTTCAACCAGCTTCCAGGTGTATGCAGCCTCATATCTGAGTTACTTCTGTTAGAAACAAATTTTGCACAAACTAATTACAATTTCAGAAGTTCTGTTGCTTTTGTCAAAATTAATTCATGAAAAGAACAAAATCTAATATACAGTGTAACTAAGCACTAGCTAACCTAGTCAAGGTCTAGTTTAATGGAAAAATTAAGATATCCTTTAGGTGTCTTAACAGATTGTGACTAGGATCTGGTTATTGAAAAAATATATGTATCTATATATAACCAGTTAAAAATATGTATTTAAATGCACTTTTTGTTTATTTTAAGAAGTTTTGCTTTATGATTTTTTCGCTAGCCTCTTCTAAAAGTTAAAATCTGCATTCCCTGTATCTGGCTGGTGTCTGAAGAACAACTGCAAAACAGCAGAAATATTCTGATTTGAAAAGAAGCCAAAGTACAAACACATCAAAATAAACTATTTTTCTAACTAATGTGTATTAGAAAAGTGTTGAAATAATGAGTAAAATGTTAAAATTCTATTATATCCTAAGTCACAATGTAGTGCCATGCATTAATATAAATATTTAAGTTAATACTCTGACTAGAAATACTTCAAAGTGAAAAGTACTTTTGAATATTTCTTCACTCCTTTACTCTTTCTTGTACGGAATACTAAGTTAATACTAAATTAGAGATCTTTAAGGGGAATGGGGATAAAGGTATGTAAAAAACAACTTGAGAAAAGCATTGCACAAAAAGAATTTCACACTACAGATGATGGTGCTAGTCAGCCAATGTTTTTATTGAACCACTATTTAAATTTCTGATATTGTTCACAATTAAGAACACAAAGAAAAATCACATTCAACTAGAACAGAAGAGCTTTCCAATTAATAAGACATAAAGCAGGCATTGTCGTGCTCTCAGTTCTGTATGTCATCTCTAATAAAGATTGGATAATAGAAAGGCATGCTAAAATGAACCTTTTCTTTAAAATAAGAAGGCTATATAGAGCAGGAAAATAGTATAAACTTTTTTGGTCTGGCTGTTTCTCAGTCAAAGGCCGTATCAGTTACTGTATATTGCTGCAGCATTCCAAGCATTAAATTAAATTATAGACAATAGAATCAAATACAGTTTACATCTGTGGGGCATTAAAAAATGAGGCACGTTCAGCAGTTTATTTATTCCCAGTAGAAATATTCCTGTTGAAACAGTGCTCTGAAAACATTCTTTCCTACCAGGCTTGGCTGTTTCAAATGCATTCCTCAGGCAATACACATATTTAGTTTTTAAATGTGACATGTAGAAATCAACCTTGATTTTCTTGGATGGGTAGACTTTCTTTAGTTGTGCTGTGGTTTAGGTAACCTTATCACTCCCAAGCTCTAACCCTGCTACTGGACCTGTACAAACATCCTGAAGCACACTTATTCCACAGGGCTGCAAATAAGCACCAAAGGTCCACCTGTGTTAATACATTTTGAAGGCTTCTGTCACTTATTACACAAGATTAATGTGTAAGGAGAGGCCAAATGCTGTGGAGACTGAACATGCAATCTTTAGTCTAAACATGAGGATCTGCACGATCTGAGCTGAAAATTACACTATTAGTGGAGTACCATTTTAGCTCACTGCACTCATAAAATACAGAGCTGAAAATATTGCTAGTAAGTTTGGGTGCACATTTGTAAATTTAGCTTAGAATTGTTTTATAAATCAAAAGCATTTTGGATTTAAGTAGTAGGCATCACATCTTCTTGTTCCTAACACTGGAAAATTCCTTCTGTATTTTAGATCAGCAGACTGTATAAATAAATCAGAAGCAGATATAGGGTGCATCAAGGACAAGATTCTACACAGGTATAAATAAGTGAAATGTCATTTATAGGTATAAATAAGTGAAATGTCATTTATGCCAAAATAAGTGAAATGAGCAATTTATAATGCTACCTTTTGCATAGTGTTCATTCTTGTCTTCTTTGGTTGCTGTGGTCTTTTGCCTGGGGACACTACGGGACATTTGAAATTGAATCCCTACCTATGTTGAATCCATCCATTGCATCATTTGCTATGCTATTTACCAAACACGTATCTTTCTATTTGTTTCTTTTTCTTTTTTTTTTTTTTTCCCCAAAAGACTCATTGTTCAAGAAAGATTGCCTGTACCTGCATAGGGTTTGCTGCTTGATGTGAAATTTATTGGTTATAACTGTGTGTTGATTTCTGTGGCTAAAAGCCCAAACTGTGTGATATTGAAAGGCAAATGAAGGTGTTTAAGCACAGATGAATCCAAATTTCCTAGAACTCTTGTGTAATAGAACTTCTGACTGTTTACAGTAATATTCTATAGACCTGCTTTGCTTGTTTTTTTCATTTAAAGCTGACAAAAGAATGCATGAAGGAGATAAATATTTAACAAGATGGAATTCCTTAGATGTCTTTAATACAACTTACTTGAAGCAGAGAATGGCATTTTATTTATGCTTATATTTTTCGTATAAAGGCAAGAACAGGGGCAGTTGACTTGGTGGAAGCCACAATTGCCTTGAAAATGTCAAGGCATCCATGCAAAAACCACAGCTTCTAGTTTTCAGCACAGACAGCATCTATACTGCTGCTTTACTAGAGCAGCACATGTAAATCCTTATCAGTGAACCACCAACAGATACTCCGTGAGAATAAATCCTTCTTAAGGACCTGTCTTCTGATCTTTATAACCCTTCTAAATAGAGCAAGAGAGAAAGCAGTGCAAATTCCACTGACCATCCGACCTATGAATTACCAAAATGTTAAATTATATAGGGAAGAAGAATTAATTGTTTCCAATAGCTCTTTAGCATTTTTAAAGCCATTCAGGTAATGATAATAGGCATAGACAAAAAACTGATAACCACAGAAAAAGTAATTACTGCTGAATGGCATTAATAGCAGCACCAGGTTAGACTTGCATAGGACTGTGTGGATATAAATTAGCTCTTTGACAACTTTTAGAGTTGATCTTTATTTTTGTACTGGCGTCACTAAGACTAAATACAAAAGGGAAAAAAAAAAAGAACTGAGATGAAGCAGGGAAAAAAGCCAAGGTGGCTTTTGAAAATATAGATCCTCAGTACAGCTATCATTTTTGAAACATTTATTAGAATGGTTTGAGATGCTGAGCAACCTTACTTATAAAATGAGACCTTTGAGTGAAATAACATTTTATATATGCATATAAACATACATGCACACATGTACACAAACATACATTCTGTGGGTTGCAGGATACTTTCCTTGGATGAATATTTTCCAAGGAGATGGATGTAAATATTCCTTTTTTATCTTACTCTTACACAGAAATATTTTACTTGGAAATGTGACACATCCAACTGATGATCTGTTATCAATATCCTGTGCTTGTAGAAAACTTTGTTCTTTGGTGTAAATTGTACTATGGAAAAGGAAAATGGGGAAATAACATGGAAGACAGCTAATCCTTTCCCCACTACTGTGTGACTATTAACTAGAACAGATAGTCTGATGTTTCCTCCTATCTTTTTTAAATTGGTTCATCTACTAGCAGTTCCACTGCTTGCCTTTGCAGATTATTCTGAAACTAATAAATGACTTTTACATTAGTGTATCCTTATTGCTAAATTACCCACCACAATGCCTTGTCTTGTCCTTGCAGTATTTGCTGTTTACTTTTCCCTTTTCTTTCTTCCAAAAACAGATAGATATAATTGCATTGCTTCCAACAGTGCAAAATGGGTAGAGAATATTTGATACTTAGTGCTCAATTCAAATAAGTGAATGATATTACAAAAGGTGTGATGAAAACCCCTTTTTTTTTTTTTTTTTGTGTTCTTGTGATATACATATAACACCTGATATACATGTAACACCCATCATGGCCTGTGTGGTCTCTCAGTAGCTGCCATAGGCTGGTACATAAGAGCTATTTATTCAACTCTTAGAGTGGGAAATATATCCTTTTGCAGAAGAGCCTGTTGAAATCAGAAACTGTGTATATAGATATTTATGTGAATAAAGCTGGCGGAAACAAACCAGATATATTGCATTTTCATTTACACATATGAGTATTTTCTAATGCTTTTTCTCCATTTTATTTTTCTTTGTAAAGAAAAATAATATTTATTTTTCTTTGTCTCACTCCATATCAGATGCTATTTTATAATATCCTACAAGGGTATTAATAGAATAAAATATTTCCAAATCTTAAATTCTTAAAGAGAGAATATTCCCTTGAACTTCACTTAAGCTTATATAATAAGTGGCAGAAGTACTTAAGTGTAACATTTTCCTCTAAAGTATTTATGAAATATAATATAAACAATTAAATAGCTCTCAGTTAAATAATATATGTTTTGGACCTATTAATTCCTAAGTGTACTTACTCCTGACAGTTTGATAAATACAGTATTCTGTGACAAGCTATTTCATACAGTTCATTATGTTCTTTTTACATATTTTTCCTAGTATCAGGCATGCAGAATTGTATCCTGATGGATAAATACTAGTGCAATATGCAGCATGCATTACAAAATTAATTTGTCCTCAGATAGTCCCATGCCTGTAAATAAATTGCAGAATAAAAATCTCTATTTCTATTCTATTCTAAGGAAAAACCTTGCTGTCAGATTAAGTATATGGTACATGGGATCTACAGTTCTAATATAATATCTTCAAATTTTTCATATTTATATTGACAGTAATTTTGGATTCAACCAGCATATCTCAAAAGTTGCTATTTAGAAATTGTCTTGTGATTTTGTAAAATGATTCTTTCTGCTGTCTTCTATTTGAATTTTTTTTTACATCTTTCCATCTCTACACACTACTATGAAAAATCCATAGCAGTTTTTTCAAATGTCCCTTTGCTTTTAGAGATACCTAAATTTTATTAAAGACTACATCTTTTGATAGAAGGAATAACAGTAGATGCTTTACAGTTATGCACAAATTCTACATCTGCACCCTGTCATCTACCATACCTCTCTGCTGGGTTATGGCAGATGATCTTTGAAGGTTCTTTCCAACCCCAGACTCTCTGTATGGTGGTGATTTAATCCCTTTATCTCTGTGGACTTCTGCACAACTCTTTAGTGTACCAAAATGAATCAGATGTATCAATCCTAAATTTTCATAGTATCCCTATAACTCTAAGCTTCAGCAGCCCTTCTGAGAAATAAAAGACATTAATGAAATTATGTTTTACCTTCTGAAAGCCAGCTATAAGTAGAAGAGACAGATTGACCACAAAACATCTGAAATTAAGCACCAGCATTAAACCAAGCATTAAGATGAAGATGAATTTCTAAATTACAATGAAGAACTAATGGAGGAAGGTCCATAAATATATGGTGTTTATACATCCTGTGCAAAATGATCCAGGGTAGAGTCATACAGAGATAATGTTCCATTTTGAAGTGGGAGAGGTTTATGGGGATTATTTTTATGGTTACTATCAGGTCAAATAAGGATATAGAAATGCCACTTGTAATTTCAGGAGTTTCTCTTTTCTACATGTAGATTTCTCTTCAATGTAACAGAGGCTTTTGTTATCATTGGGTATTTTTCTAAAAGCATCTGAAAGGCTTAGGAGCACAAATGTCAGCTGAAATTCAGTACAGTCTCTTGTATGACTATTGGATAATCAAATGTGACATGAGAAAAGAGAATGTTTATATCAAAGTACAATAAACTTCTTAACAAGTACTATCATTTTTCTCTGTCTTGCAAAATCTGTCAGGAACAAATGAATAGTGTGGGGGGAAAAAAAAGGAAAGGTAGAATAGGTGGACATATCCATGAAGGATTGAGGATAATATGCAACAGCTCATAATGCAATTCATAATAGTTATGTGACCATTAATAGCTGCCTCTTATTGACTTTTATTCTCCAGTTACACTATTTAAGATCAACTGTGCTGAGTTCCACCAGCTCAAAATCAAATGGCAGAAGAATGTTTTGACTGTTAATATTTGCAAAGCATTACTGATTCTGAAAAGTTTCAAATATGTCCTAAGTTATTCAAATAAAGCTTTTTTATGTCTCTTTCTTCCAAGACATTTACTTAAATCAGCATTTTACAGATAATTAGGCATACTGGTGGAGAAACAGAAGAGACAACAGTCAGCTATTTATATGTGTTGCCCATCATTGCTGTGCTTAAAATCACGAGTATTGATAAAATACAACCTTGGTTTATTTACAGAATATGTTTTGGAGTGGAATTCATCTACAGTTCATTATGTATCTAAAACTTAGATTACATTCTAAAAGTCTGGATTATAGAAATTATTACTTTCAGATTATATTTGTTTGGATTCTTTTTAAAAAGAATTTTAAAATTTCATTTAGGGATACCTCTTTCTCTTGTTCTGATAAAAAAAAGACAGATGGATAAATACCTTAAACTAGACACCTGACTTTGAACAAAATAAAAGTTGAATATGACATAGTGCATCCTGTAATAGAAGAGCTTGAATTCTTTTATAAAGATCTGTGTCATAATAAAGGAAAGATCACATAATTAAAATAAAAGCAACAAAAAGATCTTTGATGTATCCAGTTTTCATTAATATTTGAAAGTATATGAGATGTATCAGGAAAAGCGGGGTCAAATCATGGATGTATTAGTACCAGTTAACTCACATGAGGTAGATCTTCCAAAGACATTGATGTAGCAGCTGAATACATCTCCTTTCTGTGAATTAAATCTTTCTAGAGAAGATATTCTGGTCAATTAAAAAGAGCAAACTTTGGGCTAACAAAGTGCCCATTTCTATATAAGTCTAGAGTTTCTATGCTCAGTGAAAATTGAGTTTATTTCAGTGTGTGAGGTGTAGCAAATCTTTCTAAACTCACCTATGAAATATTATCTCAAACTTTGCATATGCTGTGACTAATTTATTTCACAGGAAAAAAAACAAAAACAACCAACCTTGAAAATTTCCTTTCATCTTTTTACTTATTTCCATTTCAATTTTCCTTCTGCCTTTTGCTTTTCTTACAATGCCTCCTTTCTCCCCCATTCTGTTTTTTTTTTTTTTTTATGTTGATGATTCCAGATAGCCTTACATACACTGTCAATCACATGCCATCCTGCCCAAGAGCATATGCTGCTGAAAATCACATGAGATAGCTCCTTTTTATCCATCTTTTATAGGGGAAATTCAATTTAACAGTCATTTCGAATAGCACAAAGCCCTGACTCTTGGCATCTTCATTTTAAATGAAAGCACCAGATTCTCTTTCTGTCAAAACACGAGGTCTCTCCATAGGAAGAATTCTACTCTTCCCAGACTGGTGTGGTAATAAGCATGTAGTAACTGGTACACCTTAATAAATCAGGTCCTCCAGAGACTGGACTGTCTGTGTTTCATCAGCAGAGGTCTGTGATTATTTGAACCATATGTACCTTCGAAAACTCAAGTTTTATAAATCGATTATTTCACGTGTTAACACTATTAAGATATTAATGTAAAACATCTTCTGTGAGTATCATTTTAAAAGGACAATTCTTTGTGTGCCTACTTCCTTAGAGATTCATTGGATGAAGTGCATAAAGTTCACAGACTATTTCATCAATGATTATGTCATCCATAGACTGAATAATTTCATAGCAAAAATTTCCAGTTTATATTTCTGCTGGAATGTTTCAATAGAAAAACACATTTCTGAAGCTTTCTATCATGCAATCTACCTTTTGGAAAGAAATTTATAACATTGATGAAGATATTTATTATCCACAACATTAACATTTATCACCTCTTAAAATGCTTTATTGAAAATAAAGTATCATTAGGATTTGAAGTCACTAGAGAATTTCAGGCAGCCATATTTTGCCGGTCACTGAGACCTGCGAGTTCATAACAGCCACAGTATTATGTCATTTTGCATATGCAATTGTTTGATATTTTCTATCACAAACTTGTTTTTGAACTGTGTTGTCAGATAGCACTTTGGGGATGCATGTAGCTTTTCCAAGAAAAATCCCACTGGTAAGCTAAACAAATTTTTTGATAATAGAGTCCCTGGTATAATGAGTATGTCAATTTTCCATAGCAAATTTGTTTGAATGTGTGCCAAAATTCTCTAATACTGAAATGAATTAAAAAAACTTCTTCACCATTCTTCAAGCAATATCTCGCTAACTGGCAATAGATATGGAAAAACTATAGCAAGCTTAATTTAAAATATTTGAAATTGTTATTGTTGAAAATTAAATACTATCATTAAAAGCATAATGAATGGAAGACATCATTTTTATAGTAGTTTAACAATGAAATGATGAAAATTTCTTCTCACTCTGAGTTGATGCTCTGTCTATTCTTTCTCAGGTTTGGATAAAATACAGAAGGAAAACTGTTTTTCCTATACTGTTTCACATTTATTTAATCTATATTTGTGTGATTACCTTGCTCAAAGTGGCTCAAAATGGCAGATGAGCTCTGGATTAGGCCTTTATCAGAAACCGTAGTAGTTTACTGCTGTAACGAAAACCAGTAAGATCCGGAAACTGGTAGGGTCAAATAAATGTATGTGTCAGAAAGCAAATATCACTTCAATGTACACAACTGCTTAGCAGGTTCTGTAACTCCTTTTATTTGACTTACAAAGAGGTTTTCTTCTAAAACAGTCTGTAAGTCATCCATCTTTTCTAGTAGGTATGATTAAAACCCAAAAATATCAAAGTGTTATTGTACTGAATTTAATTTATTTTCAAGTATTAGTAACATTAAATTGAATATCAGATTTTTTTAATTGGACCTGTATGTAAATCTAGAAATGTATCTTAAAATTGCTGCAAATCCAGCTTGGACGAAGATGGTGTGTGATTACTCTTAAACTGATGTACGCTGTAGAAGTTTCCAGCAAGAACTAGAAATATTATTAAATACTGTGTAAGCATGCCTTTTTTTACTATTATGTAATATACTAATACTATAAACCATGGTCTTTTTGTAATGGTTATATTTCTGTTGTTTAGTAACTAAAAAAAAAACAATTACAGTGCTACTAACTCCATATGCTATTTTGCAATCAGGGAAGAAAAACTAAGTATTTGCTAGATGTGACAGCATATACATATACCACAGTATATATGTGATATATAATAATTTGAAATGGAAATATCGAGGATTAGGAGTTGAACTATCATGATTAGCTGTCAAGCTATACAGAATATTTTCTGCCATTTTCTGAGTAGAATTAGAAGAAAAAAAAAAATATTTCCTAAGATTTATTGTAGGTTCTAATTTTATGTTTTTCCAATATCCTTAGGGGAAAAAAAAAAAGCCAGAAGAGTGTTTTGTCTTGCATACGGATTGAAACTATTCTTGCCTCCCCAAACTGTACCTTCTAATTTCACAAACTTTTGCCTCTGTAATTTGGACAGACTGGAAATATCTTTGTTTGAAGTTTCAACTATAATTTAAAGTTCATCACTAGATCCAGAGCATTTAGAGGCAGAGAATCAAATAAACAAAATTATTCACGGGCTTTGCTGCACCAGCTCCCTTCATGAAGCCAATTACATTCTCCAAATAAAGCTCCACAGCCAAACTCACCTGCTGTTAAGAGCAGAGGTTGAATCATGTGAAAGTAGTTATGGACTAATGGGTTTTTGCTTGTTGTTGCTAGACTTTGCTTTCTGTCTCCTACTCTGCCAAGTTTCTGAGGCATCTGCCTGGCAGTCACAGAGACAAAACCGCAAGCCATGAAATCTCATACTTCAGTCTCCCTCACAGACTTTTAAACCTATCTCCTACTGATTCATGTTCCCCCAATAAAACAATACAGTATCTTAAGAAGAGTGTTTTAAAATTATACTGGCATCTTCCAACATTACTACTACTCTAGATTTTTTAGTTAGATTACCATTTGCAATTAATTCTGCTATTAAAGATCTTGGCTCAGATTTGGCTACCAAGTCTCATGCAGCAGGATTTACTTTGGCCATCTCTGGCCAGTTAACTTTGCCTCCTTTTGTACTGCCTAGCAAGTTCAGTTCCTCGCTGGTTCACCTGAGTTAATGTAACTTTCCATTACCTGACAATCACTATCATGACTCTACTTTTATTGGGTTATATTTGACTGCGGACTGTAAGCACAGGAAAGTAAAAGTTGTTAATCTCATATTTAGCAGCATTGGGGTTTTTAGCTGAATTTTAGTCTTTAATTTTTTTTCCCAGGGAGGAAATCTTCTGCCTCCTGCTACTAATTTTATACAGAATATTGCCAGTTAGAGGTCTTAACCTTGTCAGAAAGATTCAACCACTTGTAAGTTTGTATTTTTGTCCTTGTGATGGATGACTCTAGAGTAACCTTGCATAGACATTTGCCTTAAAGTACCCGTGTTTTAAATCAGAAGGTACTTATATTGCCTGGTCTTACGACTGACCTGTAGTTCATAAACTGTGTCACAGATAGTTCAGGCTCTCCCCTATGGCTCTTTTGGATTTTTCCTCCTTTTTGTTTCTGTCCCTTTCTTGTCAAATGTAAGTAGATTTTGTTATCACTTGTCAGCAATATAGCAAAAAGCTAAATTAATTAAAATTACATAAGGTTCCTTACATTCTTGTAAATCTTGTTCCACTGTAGCATCTATATAATCTGTATCCATTATATACTGATCATTTGAAGCATAAGATGTCGTTAAGGTGCTCACATTTCATAGACTTTATACCAGTGGCCTTTTACGTTATTGACGGGGACAGAAGGCAACTAATGACAGAAGTCATTAACTCTTCCTGTACTACAGCACTGAAACATGCACCTTATGTGGACTCATTTGTCAGTGCCCTGCATCTGGAAAACATCTTTGCCAGAAGAATGATCTGCAGCATGAAGTAGTGTGGGAGGTGAGAGTACATTTCTGAAGAATTTAAAAGGGGAGCCAAAGATTTTTATGAGGGCAAAAAAGGGCAAGGCAATAGACTTGTGCAGTTGTGATGATGTAATGCTATGAAGAAGAGAGCGGAGCAACAGCATCTTTGTCAGCCCAAATAAAAAAAAAAAAAAAAAAAGAAAAAAAATTAAAAATTTGCAGTGATATTTGTCTATGTTCAAGGTCCAAAGTTATATATTACACAAAAGGAGCTTAAATTCTGAGATCGTGTTATAAATTAAATGTCACAATACTCCAGTTGATGTGGAGCAGCATCAAGATTTTTGCATTTAATGTTCTAAGCATAGTTATATTATCAATCATTTCTATTTAAAAAATATTGAAATAACAATAGGGTGACAGTTGTTTTTTTTCTAATAGAAGTAATGGCTGCTCTAAAATAGTCTTAGAAATATATAGCTCATTAAAACATTCAAAGAATCAGCTATTATGAATGTAATTAACATTGTTAGACAAATGTATAATAAAATACATTTTGTCAAAGAGGATACAGTGTGAATATGTTCACTAAAGTAGATATGCCATAAGAGAAAATATGGCAAGAAAATCAGTCTGAATATTTGCCAGCAAGCTCTGGCAGACAGATAGCAAACCATCAGGTTTGTTCTCAGCTTTTAAAACAGCAAGAAATAAGATTTTCTCTCTTAAGAAATTCAATTTAGCAGTCCAGACTTGCTTTAAAGCTTTCACAGGTAAAGTGAAGTGCTATATAGGAGTATGTAAATATTGAAGCAGTCTTTCCTTTGTTGAGTAAAATGCTATTTGTACTGTAATGGTGTGGGTTTAGTTATGGTCTTGAGTCTTCAGATTAAAATGAAAAAGCACTATAGCATGAAAGATAACATTTTCTCAAATTTATGGATCAGTACTCCAGAAGATTTGTTTTTACCAAAAGATAAGAGTGGGAAAGGTCTTTTCTCTTTTTTCTGTGTGTTGAGCACCAGCAATATATTCACCCTGAATAATTCATCCTCTGTGTCTCTTGCTTTTTACTTCTTTACACAAGATCTTTATAGAAAAAGTACTTTTTTATTTTCTTTGTCACAGAAATCTATTGAAACTCAGCAAAAGGGCTCTGCTCAACTGAAACCCGTAGTCACTCCTCCTTGAGGGAGAAGCCAAGGGTTTCTAGCCCATGTTCGGGAACAGTTTGCATAGTTTATCCACTAACTGTTTAATATAAAATACATAGACTATATTGAGCAGCAGAGCCAGAATTTCTTTCCCAGAAAAGCAATTTAACTGCTAAATTAGAGTATTATTTCTTATTCATTCTTTCTGAGTCTTGAATGTTTTGTTGCACAGCTTCAAGAGGAAATGGAGAAAGCATCCATCCTTTCCTACCAATCTAGTAGCTAATAACTTGTGATTAGACCTCTTTATGGAAGGAGAAAGATCTGAGTTTCAATCCATTTAGAAAAGGAAATTGAACTCATGTCTGCTATTCCTCAGGTGACCAATTTAGGCATTAGAATATTTAAAAAATATTAGACAACACTGTGTTTTCGCTTGCCAGGTTGTCGAAGAAAATTGCACCTGCACCTGATCTTGTAAGTGTGCTTGATGTGCCCAGCATGAATGCAGACATTAAATCCTAGTATTAGGAAGAGGAATAACCTCTTTTTGGGTTATGTTCAAGTTTAGGCATGGTCTAGAAATTGATTATTTTAATTAAATTATCAGCAGGGCCAGGAGCACAACTTTTGACACCTCAAGGAATCTGTATTTACAAGGCAACCATTGTGAGCATAAACTTCTTCAAGGTAACTGAAAGAAGATTTTGAGGAAAGTTGCTTAAAACTTTGAACTCAAGTGCCTCACTCCCAATTGTGTTTTGATTGCAATGACTGAGTGCAACTCAGCACTGCAAAGTGCAGTGACCCATGTGTCCAGCTCTGGGACCCCGCACATCAGAAGGATGGGGACCTGCTGAAGCAAGTCCAGAGGAGGCCACGAAGATGATCAGAGGACTGGAGCAGCTCTAGTGTGAAGACAGGCTAAGAAAGCTGGGAGTGTTCAACCTGGAGAAGAGAAAGCTTTAGGAAGACCTCAGAGCAGCCTTCAGTATCTAAAGGGGCTACAAAAGAGCTGGAGAGGAACTTTTCACAAGGGCATGTGGTGATAGAACAAGGACTAATGGCTCTAAACTGAAAGAGTGTAAGTTTAGATTAGATGCTGGAAATTGTAATGTGCTGTGGGGGTGTTGAGACGCTGGCACAGGCTGTCCAGAGGAGATGCATGGGTGCCCCATGCCTGGAAGTGTTCAATGCAGGGTGGACAGGGCTTGGAGAAACCTGGTCTGGTGGAAGGTATCCTTGCCCATGGCAGAGGGGCTGGAACCAGATGATCTTTAAGGTCCCTTCCAACCCAAACCATTCCATGATTCTGTGAACTAACGGTGATCATGAAGGCTGTGTTTTGTGTGGAGGCAGCAGCTTGTCTGGAAGCAGCACAGTTGCAATCCTGCAGTGTTACATCAAAGAACACCAGCTTTGCTGAAGGGACAGAGCACTACAAAAATGACTTTCTGCTCCTTCAGAACCTCTGTCTTTTACATCAAACCACACTATGGTGAGGTTCACTTGCCTAGAAATGACAGACTTCTAGAACCATTTTAGACTCCCAAATATATCACCCATTCTCCAGGCATTCAGGAGGTGCTGCATTCTGGTTGCCTGCACTATCTTAATATTTCACATATCCTAAAATGTATGGAAATCCTGCTACCTTTCAAAGGATCTACATAATACTGCTACATTTGGGTTTCAGTGCACAATCACTCTCCAAACCCGACTGCTTGTGGTTTTCCAGTCCTTTCAGATGTCAGGTTCTGTTCTATTATTGTCCTACCCCCACAGCAACCCCATGTCTGTGTAGCTTGCTGGAGGTAGTCTTAGAAACATCTCTTTTTACAAGTTTGATCTTGAAAGATGTTTAATATTCTCAACTTCCATTTAAGACAATAAAATTCACAGGTGTGCTTCACAGGACTGAGTCTTATGTGAGCAGTTACCAGTTCTTGTGATTGAGTAGAGGACTGTTCATCATTATGAGAACACGAGTCACATTTCTGATATATGTAAAGAAATATTGTCTCATTTATGAACAATTTGCCTTCAGGACAACATGAAAATCAGGGGAAGCTACCACAGTAACCTTTTGTGGCTTGTATATAACTAGAATTTAAAATATGATTCTTTTCACTCCAAGACTGATTAAAAAATAAAGCATATTGAATGTTTTATATTCACGCAAATGAAAAATGGCTTTATTTAGGACCAAAAGTGTATTTCCAGCTCTGCTTTCATTTAATTTCTAATCTGTTCTGAAACAAGTGATGTTCTTCCAAAACAGCAATCTGCTCATTTGCTTGGCGAGAGCAAGCTTTGAAAGTGCCATTTCCACATTGCTGTGCTGCTGTGTGCTGAGTGTATCACTGTCAAAAAATGTGTGACTATCCACTGGTTAGTACGCAGTGCTCAAACAAAAGAGTCTCTTGCTCTGTTCATCATGATGTTCTTCTCTGTAACTTAGTTTTTCAATTTTTTAAGCAAGGCCAGTCACACACAGGTACAACTATTTAATAGATTCTCTTTGAAGATCACTCGAGAAAGACATCATATGTGAGGCTGAATTTTTACTCTGAGTCTTTTGATGTAAATTTTATCATCTAAGGAAATGGCTTTCAGAAACTAGTTAGTTTTAGCCTCTGTTGACCTGAATTAAGCCTACCTGGCAAATGGAGCAAAACATATTTATCTTATTACTGATATTTACTCATCATCTCATGCACACAATATACTTAATAATTTAAAATTAATATGAAGTGTGTCAGTTTTTTGGATTAAATTAATATCTTTTTAGGGCATTAAGTTCCTTGCTTGCAGAATATCAGCCATGGTCTCTATGTTGCTCAAGAGCAAAAAGGACAAATTAACATAACTGCTGGTGTGCATGTGAGGAGCCTCCAAACCGAATGGGGGCTCATTTGTCTTCTCCAGCTTTGGGACAATCCCATTTCTTCCGACATCAGGTGCTGGGCCACATCCAAACAATTGAAATAGTTATGTTTATGGATAACAGTGAGGATAAGCATATTTAATTGCTTTTACCAAGAGTGATTTCTTCAAAATAAAACAGTTTGCCACTGTGTAGACATGAGAAGATAGTTGCTTTCTGCCAGTCCCAGTTCTGCTGTTTTGGAGGGAGTCTCAGGGTCCTCTGTAATGACTCTTTTTGGGGCTTCTCAACAGCAAAATGATTTTCAGCCTTCCTGACCTGCTGCAAGCCAGGTTGGGCTCTGCACCAGAGGGCAGAAAAATCCCCATGTTTGCTTCTTCCTTCCTGAGGCCTGTATCCAAGTTTCTGCAACATTACCCAGAATGAATTTCCTTTTCTCAGTGGAACTGACTTTAGCCTGGATTATGTACAGCTAAACCTCAGATTCCCATATCAGGTCAGTGCATTTCTTGACAAAATTGGTGTTGGAAAATTATCCACATGGATTTCACAGATTTTGTACTGTTTTCACTGAATTTAGAGGCAATATTTTCAGTGAACTGAATAAAGAGAGTGCTAGGCTTAAAACCCACAATTCCATCCTCCTAAAAATACAAACCCAGGTAAATATTGTGTATACACTGAAAACATGTAATCTGACATGCCTGAAAGACAAGGATACAATTTCCATGTTGTTGTTTTTTTCCAATTTCCATTAATTCATTCAGTTTTTTGGCCCATTTGTAGTTACTGTGCTAAGAAGTACCTTTACCTTTTCAGAAAATGTCCAGGAGAAAACTTATTTTCATTCCTCCCCATCTCATATTATAGGAATAAAGATTATGATGTAAAGACTCAGAGATAAACCTCCTGGAGAACTGGCTTAGTTTGCAAATTGTTCCCAGGCGTTCCGTGTCTCTTTCTTACTCAAAGATAACATGATTAGCATTTTAATGTCTCACAACTTCTTGTCCAGTTCCCTAGGAGGATATGAAAATAAAGCTGGGAAAGCTAAGCTGTTTGGTATTTATCACGAACACTCTGATTGTATTTCAGAGCTCTGGGATTTAAACAGGACATCAGTGTTTCGTAGCCCCTTCGGATATCTTGGACTTCATATAATGCTGCTGGATGAGTATCAAGAGCGACTGTTCGTGGGAGGAAGAGATCTCTTGTATTCCCTCAGTTTGGATCGAATCAGCGACAACTACCGAGAGGTGGAGTAAAAAGCCATATATCTATTTTATATATGTTAGTTACTTCATGTCATAACGTGTAGCACAGGATATCAGAACTTGCATGACTGAGGTAATGGAGGTTTTGCAGGTGTTTTGCACATGAACACTCAGGTCATGTTTATATTTAAGAAAAATACACTAATTACCATTTTATCCCCCCTTTTCACCCAGGCTAACTCTGTGTGAAGCAACTTGGGGTCATATAACTATTTCTCACTGAATTTTGGCATGGTTACAGATGTCTAGAGCATCTCACATTTGTAGCCATCTGATTTCTGTATCTCGACTATATTATTGAGGAATAAAATCTCCCTGGTATTTTGGGGGAGTTTTAGAAGAGAAAATGTTAAGGAAAAAAAAATTAGCATGTAAACTATAAGAAGTTTTCAATAGCAGCATAAACCTTGCATCCATTTTTTATCTTCTTTAAAAACTGGATTTTGCATTGGTTTGAGCCAGCGGTGCTATTATGGAATGACTGAAAGTGGCATTTGAAGGTTACTCAGTGGTCTGTGGGAGAAAAGTGGGTTTAGTCATAATCCTACCAGAGAGCTCAGTACATCGTAGAAACCACAACTGATTGGCAAACTGACAACTGGAGTGGAGAGGCTGGAGTCTGATCTGATGTGAGCCTTGGATTCCTCACTCACTGCTGCCCTTGGAAGCTGGAATTGAAACACATAGTAGCAAGGGAAGCTGGCAGAAGGATTGTTCCTGCCCCAACAATTTTGACCGCGGATAAACAATCTCTTGAAATATGTCAGTATTTTCTTTATATATTTCTTTACATTTTCCCAATGTGTTTTGATATATTTTTGTTTACTTGCAAATTAATAAATGGAATAAAGAGTGAGCAAAATACAATTAAGTCCCTTGGGACAAATATTTTTGTTGATGTCCATACTACACTGACCACTTATGTTTTAAATTCTTTTATTTCTGCCCCCTTTGCTAAATGTAAATATCACTATTCTCATGTCAACACTCTGACCAACTTTACCATAAGTATCCTTGCTTATCTCCAAGCATAATTAGCATGTTCCACTACTGTGAACAGATATAACATGCTTTATTCTTTTTATAAACATTTGGAAATGTCAGTCCTAGATATGAGGATATGGATGTAGTCAGGGAGGCTATTTGAGAATTTATCTATATTTTAAAAAAAACCCAAAACAAAACAGAATTTAACTCCTCAGGGAACAAAGTTACATATTGAGCTTTGTTCTCAACAGTGAGATATGATTTAACTCCTTTTCACTTTGATACAAATTATTAATATCCTGTGACAAGATATTAGAGCTCAGGGATATGAAAATGTTTAGAAAGCATTTGTTTCTATAAAATAAGCCCCCCCCCTCCCCCCCAGCTTCCCCATTTGGCATTAATATTGTGAGGAAAGATGACAGGATAGAGAACTTCCTGCTTCTGTCCAACCACCATCGTTCCAACTGGACACACTTGAAGTTCAGTGCTCCCCTTCTTGTTTTTAAGTGGAATATCAGCTGTTTACTCTGAAACCATGTTCTCTGCCTGTGCAGGAGACCTGCACAGAGTGTGACAAATTGATGAAAACTCTTCTTGCCTTTTTTTTATGCAAAAGATGAGAAACTGGAATAAATGAAGCTTGGCCTGGCATGTTTAGGAATATGACCTCACTGAGAATACAAATGAATACAAATGTCATGAGCTTTTTCTCTTTTTCTCAGTGTTCACTCAGTGCAGATCCCATTCAGCAATAGTTAGGGAAAATGTGAGCATCTTACACCTATCAAAAGTGTGGAATGAGACATTTCTCTTATAGGAAAGCTTAATTGCTGAGATACATTAGAGAAAGTTCCTGGAGTTGAGAGACTGGCTGATTAATTACCAAAGTTCTTAATTAAGCTGTCTTTAACTGTGTGCTGGTTAGTCTTTGACCTTTTCTTTTGGACTGAAGAGATTAGCTTAATTAATCTAAACTAGAAGTCGTAACCCAGTGGAAGTATATGAGTGCGGGCAAGTTCCTGGGTTTTACACTCTCTCTCTCTCTCTCTCTCTCTGGTAACCAGGATGACTCAGTAGCTGCAAAAGAGGTGTTTCATGAAGTTTTGGGCAGATTCATATTGATCTTCATCTTCTGTTTCCAGAAAACAGTTTATGTCTTTTAATTCATGGTCATCCCTTTCTCAACAATTCTGAATATAAATATGCTTTCTAAAAAACAAAATTAAATCCGTTCCCAATTGGAGATTTATGCCTTTTGCTGTAAAATGCCCAAATAATTCAGTTCTAGCTAGCATATTAGAAGCTATCCCAAAGAAAAACAACTAAATGCTGAGTGGACATAAAATGCTTTTGCACTGAGACCTGTTGACTGCCAAAGTAATCCAACATTTCCAAAAAACTTAACTTGTGATGCATATGAGGTATGCCTCCTATAAATCTGTATTTAATAGACTACATGTTTTCTTCAGGTTCAATTCTCTTCAGCTTTCAAATACAATGTAACTCTCTGAAGGGTAGATTATAGCTCTTTCATGTAACCTAATAGCTGTTTATATATAGCTCTACCAAATTATTTTAAGTACATTTTATCCTCACAAATTTTCATATACACTAAAAAGATACCTGAAAAAATGCAGAAAAAAATCTTCTGGGAAGAATACTACTGTCATTCTTATGTTGGTAGGGAAATCCAGACATTTGGGTTGAGCTCTCAACTGTGGCACAAACCTTCCATGTCATCTTGGACAGAGACAGACTCTCACTTCTGTATTTGTCAAATTATGTTTCTTTTGCTTACTTTGCTCTTTGTATGTCTCATTTAATGCATGCAGAATGTATTATATTCTTGCTTAGAGCATTTAACACATATTGCTATGAGTTTTTGAAACAGTTACTTAGATGTCTTGTTTCTATGTGAAGAGTGCCCCAACACTAAAATCAGCAAGGATGAGGGAGAATATGAAATATGAGTATCGGTGTTTACAGAGAATTAGAGCCATATAAGCACTCAAAACCTTGTGTAAAGCCAAAGCTTTGTAGGCACATTCCACTTAACCTTTGCTTTCCCTAAGAGCTTGCTCCTTTTGACACCATATTTGGAATAAAACCTTACACATATTTAAGATTTGATCCAAACCCTTAAAGGTTTGCAGCGATCTAACAGAAAGATAGAGAACTTTCTTTGGTACCTGGTGCCAAATTTGTTTTTAAAAACATTGCAGTTCATTGTAATTGGTGCCAGAGAAGATCTTTGTTGACAGCAAACTTGAACCAGTGCCAGTCGCTCATCACCACTGGTCAAACAGCTCATAAAGAAGGGGGAACTTTGTTCCTAGTTTTTGTCTCTTGTTGGAGTGAAAATAAACTGCTTTTCCTATATGCCCACAAATTCCTTACAGAGAGCTTCTGTTTCAAGGGCCTTATGAAGATCTGAGTCTGAAAAGAAACCTTCCCACTTCTGTAAATGGGCTTGTGCAGGCAGATTTCAATTGTGCTTTTCTCTCACCCAGTATGAGATGGCTCCAGATTAGGTTTTATATCTCTGCTGTAATAAAATATAGAGACGTCATCATATATCTTGCCTCTAGTGAAGCTCTATTTCCACTCCAGAGCTGGCTGAACACAAGTCTGCAAGAGCAGGGCTTGCTTGTGTCTTCTCTGAACGCTGTGTAGGAATGTGCATAAATGCAAACTGAAATAAGAAGCACATAATTTTAGAGAGTTTGATTCTCCATTGGAATAAACTTCCAAGAGGGAAGGCGGCTATGTATTTGTTGATAAATATATAATATCCAGTCATCAGCAGATATTTTAAAAGAATTTGTGCTTCAGCCAAACACAAGTTATCTGTTAATTAAGCACTGTTTATTGACTTAAACTGGGGACAGGATGGTTGAATTGCTTAATTGCTCTGTCATACACTACAGTTCAGACTAGATCACACAGTAGTCTATTTTGGCCTGAAGTGCTATAAAGCTCATATAATTTCTTTAAATTAATTTCCAGTAGAGATACCATCCTGTTTTTAAGGCTAGTGGATGAAGAGAGAAGATGTTTGGAGACACTAATTAGCATTCCAGCTCCAATTAAAGTTTCCCACATATCTGTACTGCCTTACAACTATATTTTTTCCCATGAGGAGTATATTTAAAAGTACCTTTTCCATGTCTTTTAAGTACAGTGCTAAAATTACATCATCCAGGTTTCAAGGATGAGAATAATGTGGTGCAAGATAAGAAAACATCACTAAACAAGCAATTTAAAAATTTAATTCACAGTAACTTGAAGCGGTGAAAAAATGTGAAAAATTATGTCCAAGACAATAGTTATGTTAAGCCTGCAGACCGATGAAATGTATTCCAGTGTGATGTTATTCCAGTCTCTATACCGAAGGAGATTTCCCAAAAATACTTATTGATAACGTGCCAGATGATGGTAATCCTGGCAGAGAATCAATTGAAAAATTAAAGCTGGTAATTGTCACAACTCTAAAACATAAATATCAGGAAAAGTAATACATGGCAGGTTAGACTCCCGTTGCAGCTGATTAATATCTGGATTTTCATGCTGTGCAAATACATCCTATGTTATGCTAATTTGAAATTTGGTATGATAGCAATATCTGACATGCAGAGATTTTTTTAATCTCAATTCCAAAATACTCTTGAAGAGATTAAAATCTTAATGCTTATTTATGTTAAAACTCAAGACCACCACAAGAGTTATGAATTTTTAAAATAATTTCTGGATAGAAAAACTTCTTCAGGAGACACATATCCATTACTAAAGTTAAAATTCAGACCCATGTACTTCAGGAAACTAACATGGACTTGCCTTAAAAGTAGGTCATTTGCTTTGAGCACCTAAGGTAGATTCCTACACTGCTGCACAACCTCTGATTCTGCCCTTCCACTCTTCTGAGACCCCACCTGGAGCACTGTGTCCAGCTCTGGGTTCCCCTTTGTGTGAAAAATCTGAACCTGACAGAGCATGTCCAGAGGAGGGCCACCAAACAGTCAGAGGGCTGGAACGTCTTTCCTATGAAGAAAGGCTGAGAGAATTGGAGTTCAACCTGAAGAAGAGAAAGCTCTAGGGAGACCTTATGCCAGAGTTTCAATTTGTAAAGGGGCCTTAAAAGAAAGACAGAGGGTTTCATCAGGGTCTGTGGTGACAGGACAAGAGACAGAGGTTTTAAAATGAAAGTGTAGATTTAAATTAGATACTAGGAAGAACTTCTTGACTGTGAGAGTGGTGGGACACTAGAGCAGGTTGCCCACAGAAGTTGTGAATGCTCCATCCCTGGAATTGTTCAAGGTCGGGCTGGATGGGGCTTTAAGCAACATTGTCTAGTGAATGGTGTCCCTGACAATAGCAGGTGGTTACACTAGTTGGTCTTTCAGGGTCCCTTCCAACCCAAACCATTCTACAACCCTATGGTTTATTCTATTATTCCGGACCAAATTAATGTAGCTCCACTGCAGCTGCTTTTTGGCATTCCAGAAAAAACAGGAGCTTTGGGTTACCTCTTTGGCTTTTTTCTCTAAATTCTGTATATGTATCTAATTGAGTATATCTTAAGTGGAAAATGTACATACAAAGTATTTTCAACAGCACTGGGACTAAGTCTCCAAATACAAAAATAATCACCTACACACAGTGTATTTAATATCAGGTTACAGAGTCAAGTGTTTTATTCCCTCTGTGGTTTCTCTATTCCTAACAGCCACCTACACCTGGTATGGGAAAAACTCCCATTTTAGCCTGCTAGTTAGAACATGTTTTTGCAAAATGAAAGCTGAGGCTTCATAGTTTTAGCCTTGGGAGATCCTAGAGATCTCCTAACTTCTAGGTTTTTGGGTGAAGCACAGACTTAACCCCAGGATTCATCCAGTTCCTAACTAGTGACTAAAATAAATGACTGTGGACATTGAGTTTTGCAGTGAATGAACCAGGAATGGTCTGACCAGGATGACTGGATGAGTGCCCTCATGAGTTCAGCAGAGCTCAGGTGCCTTTCCAGTCCATACAGCACCAATACAGAGAATAGATGAGAGGGTTTTTTTTGATAATTCATAGATGACTATAAGACCATCTGACCGAAAACAGATGTTCTGATCAACCTGGATTTCGATGGTGTGAGACCTGAACACTGCCAGGGCACTGCTGGCTCATACCCAGCTTGCCCTTGACCAGGACCCCCAGGTCCCTTTCTGCAGCTGCTCTCCCATCCCTCATTCCCTGATCTACACACAAAAGTAGGGTTGCCCCGTCCCAGGTGCAGAATCCAGCACTTGCCCTGGTTAAACTTGATACAGTCAGTGATTGCCCAGCCCTGTGATTGTCCTGGTCTCTCTGCAGGGCCTCTCTGCCCTCCAGAGACTCAACAGCTCCTCCCAGTTTAGTGTCATTGGCAAATTTACTTAGTATTCCTTTGAGTAACACATCCAGGTCGTTAATGAAGATATTGAAGGGAAGTGAGTGTCTTGCTTTCAAGTCCTAGGCATCTAGGATTCATAATTTATCCCCATTTGTCTTGCAATTAAATTTTCTAATAATTTATCCCCAGATTTTTTTCATATTTGAATGATTCCAAGACCAAGACAGTTCATCTATTAAAAAAAAAAAAAAAGCTAGAAAAAGCCTAGCAGAACTTAATTTTAAAATGTTTTCCAGAGAGAAAAATAGTTTGATTGGAGTATTGACAAAAATGTCTTAATGATGACATCATTTTTTTGATATTTACTTGATTTCAGCCAAGCCTGATATCACTGGTGTGAACATGTTTTTGTTTTCACTTTTAAATGTTCTAAGAAATTAAGTAATCATTCCAGTCTGCTCAGTCATTGTTTAATATTGTTTTCATCCAAACAAATCATGCATCTGGAATGAAACATAATTGTTATGCAGTAGGTAGCTGAGAAAAACCTTACTTTTGTAACTTGGCTTCAGTTCTAGCAATTGACTGTGAAGAGCTGATCCTACTCCCATGAGGTTCATTGCTGACCCTTAATAACTTCACTGTAAACCATTTTCTTTCCTAAGTGCCACTTCAATTTGGAAATCAGTAGTTCAAAATTAATAACTGTGTTGAAAATCACTGACAGTTTAGCATAGATGTTTCTACTGAATTTATGTAAAATGTTCCATACATTAATTTCCTTTAAATCCTGTCGTGTAGCAATAAGTTTGCTGTGCTACCCTAATCAAAACAGTCATGTTTCAACAAAAAATGAAGGTCTTTTCTCTCTGGGGAAGGCAAAGCTCGGGGGGAGCTCATTACAGTATTCCAGCACTTAATTATTTAAATGACATCTCAAAGAGGACAGAGGCTCTCTCTTCACAAGGAGCCAGGGACGTGGTGGACTTTCTGTCACTGGAGGGTCTAAATATGGGTAGGACAGAGTGTGAGATCATCTCATCGAGGTTCCTGTTCCCACCAAAGGCTGCACCAGATGATCTGTTGAGGTCCCTTCCAGCCTGGGCTGTTCTATGATTTTATACTTTTGATTCTTTCACATGAGAAATAGTGGAAAAGCTGGATTGCCATGATCAGACTGCCAATTAATTTTTATTTTTCTTCCCTCAGATCCATTGGCCTAGTACACCTCTGCAGGCAGAAGAATGCATAATTAAAGGAAGAGATGCTGTAAGTATCACTAATTAGAGATCAAATATACTTTAATTATACCAGAGGATGGCCCAAAACAAGAATTCAGGCATACCTAACTTGAGAGAAATTAAAGTACAGATATAAATTTAAGTGTTGCAGGTTAAAAACCTGTAACTACTGCGAACACAATAAATTATTAGTTTAATTGATCTTCAAACCAGCTCATAAACAGACACTGAACACTTTTGAGCATCTGAACTTTCTTTTAATTCTTTTCCTGGTGCTATCAGAGAAAGTACCTTAATAATTCTTTTCCATTTCCTTTTCTTTTCATAGAATACCTTTTCTATTTTCACATTCTAGTTTACCTTTAAAATTCACATTCTCTAGCATACATTCAGAAAAGCTGTTCAAGTATCAATAATTATAAAATCCACTTTAATTTATGTTGTCCTATAGGTTTCATGTTATATTAATAAAAATATTGTGTTTTAATGAGCCTCAGAACTGTTCTGTTCTTGTGATTCAGTGCCCTGGCTGTAATCAGTTCTTGGAAAAGACCTGAAATCTCACTGACATACAGCAGCTGATATCATTGGCAGCACAGGATGAAAGTTTTTCTGGATGGGAGCTCTCTTTAATTTTGCAATGCACCGAGCTCATTATCTGCACCTCATAAACACACAGCAAGTCCAACACCTAATAAATCCCACAGCTGAGAGAGCTCACACTGAACCAAAGGATTTGAAAATTATGATAGTTTTACAGCAACAGTGACAGGAATGTAGGATGTGGAAGGGCGCACACAAGCTTTTCCCACAAACACAGCAAACAGCAGCCTTGACGATAACCACAATATATTCCCAGTAAGATTAGGAAGCTATAAAGATTTCTTCTGAAGTAAAAGCTTGAGAATCCTTGATGGAATTAGTGAACCAGGTTGTAAAATAGTGATGATAATAATAATAAACCCCTAACTTACAATCACCTGGCCTAGAACTAATCCTTTTTGAAGATTCTTAAGAGTTCATTGCAGTTTTTTGGGATACTTTTGTATCCTTGATAATTTTAGGTGGCTTTGGTTGAAAACGGTGGGTTTCTACATTATCTGAACTTTATGATCATATTAAATGAATACCAAACCTTAATTAGTTGGCCTTTATTTTTTAATACCTCTCAGCATATGCCATTATTAGTTGAAACTCTATCATCTTTCCTTCATCACTGCATTATGGGATATCTTTTCTGATACTTTGACAATATTATTTTGGTTAAATAAGTAAAGTAGGTACTGTTATTTCAATGGAAAAAGATCCCCCTCAGACTCATTAGTTTCCCTAAAACTCAAAGTTGTTTGCAATTCAGTTTGTTATTATAAGTGTTCAGAATTCTTTGTATGAATGTGATCATTTAAAGAGCTTCATGTGTTTCCTGCATTTCTCTGCACCATGAAGGTTTGGTGTAATTACTACTTTCATAGAAAAAAAAACAGAACATTTAAATAATAACAAGATTCCAGAAGCAGAGTCTTTAAGGAAAATACATTACAATTTTAAAAGCTGGAAATATTGTAATACGAAACAATATTCTGATCCTCACATGAGACTTAATTATCTATGCACTATGTGAACGAGTAACACTAATTAATATCAGGGAAACCTTAGTAATTTTCATCAGCATACTCAGTATTCAGTAAGATAAATTGCTCAACCTGAAAGGAATCTAAATTAGAATCAAAAACTGTCCAACTAATTTTCTTCTCACCTTCATTTTCTGTAGCCATAAACCAATGTAGACTTAATAGCATAACGACTTATAATCAACACTTTGTCAATTTTAAGTTCTTAGTGCTATTTTTCACACTGTAAACTCTCAGAAAAATATTGCTCTCTTTCAAATTTTTTTGTTTATTACCATGCTTTTCTTTTTTTTTTTTTTTTTATATTTTACCCAAGTCATAATTATTAGGTAGAATTGATAATATTGCAATAAGCTTCTCAGCACTGAAATACTTCACGTTTACTCTGCTGCCTCATTCTGTGTAACAGACCAGGCCACTTTTACAAGCTTGTATAACTTTAAAAAGTTATCAGTTCATGTTGTAACAGTAAAACTGCAAGTATTGTAGTCATGAACAATTTCAGAGCTTGTAACAGACTTAATAGGACAGTTAAAAAAATGTCTGTCTTAACACATGCATACTCTTAAAATAAGGCCATGCTTTTCTGATTCGAGTGAAGCTGAGGAAAAAAAATCCTTCAGCTGTAATCCAGGTGCTCTCACACCTGTTAGCCTGTGGTGTGAGAGTTTTCAGTTGCTCTGAATTGCTTTATCAGAATTGGAAATCCTTCAGATACAGAAATCAGATACTGTAGAGATGACTAACTCCTCCACACTGAGAAGTCTGAGATGAGTAAAATTCCACAGATCTATTAATACATCTATGGAACATCCTAAAGACAACCCTAGAATTTAATTAATTGATACAGTATAAAGTCTTATTTCAATGTCCCCGGGGATGATGCATCTCTTCCTTGGTGTGGGTACAGTACAATATTAGTAAGGTTAGCAGCAATCCCTCATTGCCTGACACTTCCCAGAAGTCCACCTTTTGTCTTCTGTTTATAAATTATCAACTCTAGCCATTTGGAATTTTTTTTTTCCCCTGCATTAGGTATCTTCCTCATCCTGGGCTTTTTTGGGTTTGTTTCTGCATAATTTTTAAGGCATTCCTACAAAGGCACACAGGAGAAAAAATGTGTAGATTTTTGCCGTTAAAAAAAATCTTAAATCTCTAAAATGATTTTGGCACAAAGATCAAGAGCTGAAGGTGTATATGGATTAAAAAAGAAAACCACAGAGTAAAGAACAGACCACCACTGAAAGTGAACAGAGGGAATAAATCAGGAAGGTCATTCTTGGAGGAGAGGGAGAGTTAGGAACAGCATCAGCACCCAGTAAAAATCTATTCAAAAACTGCATGGCATCATAACATTTCTATGGAATATAATTTTGTTACTACCAGTTAGCAAATATTTGGGAAATGAATATACAAAGTGGACACATCTGTCATTGAGTGCTGATCCATGCAGGGAAGATAACATGCTACTGATTTCAACCCATTCTTCTCTCAATTTTTATTCTTTTTTATCTTCTCTCAGAATTTATGTTTTCATTTCCTTTTAAAAAAAAAAGGCAATAAATTTGTTACAAATCAAGAAATTCCAAAAGTAAGATATTAAAAGGTTGATTTGTCCTTTGTATATATATAATATTTAATGACACAGCAGGTTACCTCTTTGCTTCTACGAATTAGCATGACACATCTTCAGGATGAACAGTTAAGGAGAATCAGGTAGCAAAGAAGATTTCATTCCTTTTTTATTTGCTGGAGCATTTGGAAGACTTGCACTGAATTATTTAAGGATTTGAAGAAAGAAGAAGGATGGTTTCTTAGTGTTAAATCTAATGTGGATTTGCAAGTGTTGAATTCTGCCCATGAATCCCCTTCAGACTCATCCTCTCTGACATTAAGTTCTTTCCCTGTTTTATAAGACCCAGGATTGTTCTCACATAAATATGGCAGTACAAAAATGAGAGTAGTCACCAGTGAAGAACAGCAAATTTTCAAAAAAGGAAATTCCTCCACTCTGTTTTACATGTTTATTTTAGGATTGTATTAATTGCCTTTTGGAAATGTCTGGTCTACTTCACTGACTATTCAAAAAGTCTGTGAGAATTGCATAAACTACATGTGTAAAGTCTAGAACAGTTAAAGTTAGCTAAGATAATTCAGTTTTAAATGTCTTAAACTTCACATGACTCTTCAAACCCAGGGTTCTAAGTTGCAGAAATGTTCAGCAATGAATTGAAATGAGCAGTAATATTGCTCAACACATAGAAACCATAGCAAAATATAAAATACTCTCTAAAACCAAATCCCAGGAGTCCCAAAATCAATGGATACTTTTATCTCTGTGTCTCCATTTCTAGTTTAGCACAGGAATAATGACCCCGCATCTCAAAGGGATGTCTGAAAATGTTTCAATTGTAATATTTACGATGATGCAAATACACTAAAGAGTCCCAAAGTATTGCCCTGGGGGAAAAGAATATTTCTTCTTCAGTGGGGTTTAAACAGTGAGAATAGACACAATATGTGTCTATACAATAAAAAAAAGTATTGATTAGAAATTAATTATGCAATAAATTAATGGTGCAGTAAAAAAATTATATTTTTCTTGAGGTCAAGTTTGTTTAACTTGAGAGAGAAACTGTTTGCTGGCTATTCACATTTTATGCCCTGAATCTTTTGTCTAGTGTATCTAATAATATTTCATAAAATATCTGTTTAGATTTTCAGAATATCTCAAAGATTAAAGAAGCACAAAACTGTGTTTTTATAACCTAGCAATTCCTAATTGTTTTAATATCTAAAATAAAATATGATCAATTAGTGCTCTAAACTTGCTTTTTTTGATGTAAAAATGCCCATCCATGAAAATGGTGGCACAGAGTTACTAGCATGAAGTGAAATAGAATAGAAAGATTCAATATAAGAACACCACCTAAAGGCATATAAGATACTAAAAAAAACCAAAAACCAAAAACAACTAATATTTCCCTATGTTAATTTTTATGTAAACTAGGATGAATGTGCAAATTACATCCGTGTCCTTCACCGATACAACAGGACCCATCTTCTGGCTTGTGGGACAGGAGCTTTTGATCCAGTCTGTACTTTTATAAGGGCTGGGCATCCATCAGAGGTAAGAAATTCGGTTTACAGTAGTGATTCTTTTGGTCTAGATTCCAGCAAAACCTCTGTGGTTAAAAATAAATATTTAACTTCAATTGCTCACAGTTCTCATATGAACCATACAATAGCTATTTTCCCTGATGAAATGTAATGTTGATGTAAAATTTAGCTTGTGATTAGAGGACAGTACATTCTAGAGAGTTAAACAAAGAATTCAAAGATTTTTTCATCTTAGGCTTTTTGGTATGTTTTTTACTAGTTAAGCTGATATACTAATTCTTAACAAAAATGTTAATTATTTTAGGGGGTTTTAGTGAAATCTGTGGGGTTTTTTGTTTGTTTTTTGTTGATTTTCTTTTTGTTGGTTTTCTTTTTGTTGTTTTTTTGTTGTGTTGTTTTGGTTTTTTTTAAATAGTATATCATATATCAAAATATGTATTTGTTTGATGGGAGATGGAATTTCTTAACAAATCTTTGGTAAATTCAGCTTCTTTGTATTGGTCCTCTTCAGCAAGTGCATGTAAGTTCCTTAACGACTTATAGCTGAGTGAAATAATACTGCAGAGATCAATAAGTGGAATATATAACCAATATTGTGAATATATCTCTTATGCCACAACCAAAATTATCTAGATTTCTCAGAAATTGTGATCCTTCCTGTCTCAGTTCTATCAGAACAGGTTTAAAGACTCAGCAGAAGTACCAACCTCTCATTTTAAATCAGTATGTAAGACTCCTTGAGCATTAAACCTAGGTTGCTGAAGGCTGCTGATGACAGCTTTAGGAATTGGACCAGGGATTTTTGGAAATGCACTTTGTGAGGTGGCCCTTCATAGATGGAGATGAGCTATAGCCCAAAGATGAGATTGTCTTTAACTGGCAGGTGTCAGGAAGGGCTGCTGCTCAATGGTCTCGTTTAGTGGGTTCACGTGATGTGTGCTGCTGGAGCTGAGCACTTGCCATGGAGCTGATGCTAAAGCACCATCCAAGAGAATTCTTGCTTTCCCCTATGGCCAGGAGCTCTTGGCTTGAATAAATATTAATTGCAGAGATAACATTTTTTTAAAGTGTACTCATATAAATGAACTAAGGGATTTACTTCAGCAAAATGTTTTTGATTAATCTTTTCTGAGTAACAATGCATACTTTGGACAAAACAAACTAGAACATCACCAGAAGCAATCTCCAAACATCCAATCCATACTGTGCACATCCAAATGCTCAAAATGAGAAGCAGCTCAGAAGTTGGGACTTCAGCACAGCACTTACCTTGTATGAATTGCAGAAACACACTGTCTTCTGAAATTAAGGAACCAGATAATAAGAAATGTTAATATAAGGCAAATTTGCATGTCTTCATTGCTCCTCTCACAAACCTCTTGTCAGGCTTCCCAGTGCAGTTTGAAGGAAACAATGGCTGTATATTTAGGAACACTATTTTAGAAAGCATAAACATCAGAATAAAAATAGAAGCCAACCAAACAAAAATGAGAAACAAGATATATATAAGACTGTGTGGCCTGTGATCATCCCCTTATCTATCACTGTCCTTCCTTCCCTTATTTTTGTTTATTATTCTCCCTTGTTACACTGAGGTTCTAAAATTTTACCCACACTGAAATCATGGGAAAATTTCCTTTTTTCTTTTTTTTTTTTTGGTTCTGTAGACCAACAGGAAATATATTTGCTACACTAATAAGTATCCATACTATTTCCTGTTATCTGAAAAGCTGGCCATCAGGATTAAAAAAGACAGGTGCCATTTATATGCTAGGTTAAAAATAACACATGGTATGTGGTTGACTGGGCAAATTGTAATCTTGCTTTCTTTAAGTGATAAGGATATGTTGTAACTGCAGGAAGTGAAAGGACAAGATCCTTCTTCAGAAAACCACATTTCAGTCTCTGCTGATCTATCTGGTCAGAGTATCTTCTTCCAAAAACATCTGATTACTGTCCCCTGTTCCTTCCACCTCGTCTCCATGGCCGTTTTCACACTGTCTGACTGTCATGGAAAGGAGAGTAGCAAAAGAAACTGCATTTAAAATATAACTCTATACCTCTTTATATCTCAGCGTGTCTGACTAGCACAGCTTGCGTTTGAGGCTCGTGTACATCTGAACAATGACACTTCTCAGACATGTTGAGGGATGTAGGAAAGGAGGGAGCCCTTATGACAAACTTCTGTGTATCCATATAAATAACCAACAGTGTATGAAGGTAGATGCACATTTCCATATGGAACTATGAACCAGCAGTATCAACACGGAGAAATACTTGCTCCCTGGTCAGGGACCTTAACTAGAAGTTTCAATAGTACTCCCTGAGCTGATGGTAATGGGAGAGTGTGACCCTCTTGATAGAAACTGCAGGATTCTTAAGTTACTAACTGTATATAAATGTAAATTAGAGATGATTTTGGAGAGGCATTTAAGCACATGACACAATAAGCAGGACCGTATCTTCTGCAACATTATCTCTTCCCATTTACTGAGCAGGCCAAAGAGAAGCAACCTGTTGGAACTAAACATCCAGCTAGGGATCATGATCTTGGTGATCACTAGTCTCATGGTGCAGGGACATTTATTTTCTAGTTGGCTTGCAACAAAAGTTTACATACAGTCATCAATTTCTGAATAGCCATTTGGTAAGAAAATTAAGCATTGCTGGTTATCCATTGAACAGTGAAAACATCTTAAAGCCACGATCACAGTCATACTGTGCAGCATCCTGATTTAGCCTGGATTTGTGAGGTGCAGTACACTTTATGAAAGGAAATATTCTGCCTCCTGTATAAAAATCTTATATACTTATATAACCACAAATCCATCTTTTCATATCAAAACCGGGTTTGAGCTGTGTCTTGCAGAACACTGAGCTCTTGTCAACAAATAGTGAAGGCAAAAAGAAGTGTTTGTCTCTGAAAATAGGCAGAATTTGATTGCCTCATTGGCAGATCATTATATCTTGGAACTGCCTTAAAAACAGAACCTCTAATGTTCTCAAAAACACAGCAAAATTTCCATTCCTCAACCACTCTCTGTAGAAAGTATTAATCTTCCTGTGTAGTGATTGAAACGTGCTTGAAATCTTTCACACGCACATTGTGCTATGATACATTACATAGGATTTAATGCTTCTTTTTGTGCTTTCCATGTTTATAGAAATTTAATGATACTATGCATTTTGTCTTAAAATGTTGATCAAATAAACCAAAAAGACATAAATATTGGTTTTATTTAATTCTACATCAGAGTTGTGTTCTACCACCAGAGTTTAACCAAATATATTTTTCTAAATCAAATTACTGACAAATTCTATTATACACTATATATCCATTTGAAAGATTAAATATATAATGGTTTACTGCATTCTATTCCAATATTGGTTTAATTAATTTCACTTTGGAATTCCAGGCTGTTCACTTTTGTAAAGCTGTTGTCACTTATTATGTTTCTAAAAATATATAAGTATAGTACTGACAGCAGCTTTTTATCATTTTCTCTGTTTCTAATTACTTTGACTCTGATCAGTGTTGCTTTTCCAAATTTAAACATTTCAGCAAAACACCCAATGTTTTTCTGCCATTTAGAAGTAAATTACGAATTAAGGAAAATGGGAGTGCTGACTTTGCAGACAGAACAACTACTGGTGTTTGCAACAGAACATATTACAAAATCTTGTCCAAGAAAACACAAGCAAGTTAAATGCCAGCCAGTAAGTGAGTTCATTATCTCTGACTTCATGAAATGCTTCCAAATGTCAAAAATCAGTGCAGGTCAGAAAGGATTGTGTTCTTCCAATTTTTGTTTGTATTTTATCCAAAAATGAAGGAGAATTCATTAAAATAAACATTATTATCACTGAAGAAAGTAGGAGTCAGAGACTCGACTCTGCACCCCAAATTTCTCATGAAGAGTTCCAAATGTATCCTTCTATGTCCTTTGTGAGAGAAAATCTGAGATAAATATTCAAACCAGATATAGATGATGAAGAAAAGTACAGAAAAATTATCTTATTTTGCTTCTTTTCTCACCATATTGACATTTGTCCCTCTTGTTGTCTTTGATGCCAACAAGGCAGGGTGGGGCAGCGAAGGGAGGAAGCACCTGCATTTAGTCTCTTCCTCTGGCATTTATATAAACTCATTTTTGGCAGCAGGTGACGAGTGCTGAAAGAAGTGCTTTCTGTTTCAGTCTGTGTTTATCCACATCTCGCTGCTAAGTAAAAGAGTGCTCCAGCACTGTTCTTTAAAGCTAAAAATACCCTGGGTGAATTTTGATGAATCTTAGATAAATCAAATAATCTATCTGCAGTCAGGTAATGATTTTATCTTTGTGAGTTATCTATTCAGTAGAGCATGAGGTTGTAGGGGTGTTCTGGAGGCCTTCCAATGATCCAAACTACCTTATGCACTAACTCACAAAGCACAGTTAACAAGTCCACATGGGAGTTTCACCAAGTACAACTAAAAAATTACTCTGCCTCCATAAGACCTGCAAAATAAGCAAAAATTCCAAAAGAAAACAATGTGCAGAAACAATACCTCACGTTTTTGCAAGCTGTGTGGGGACAAGATAGAGCTGATTCCTAGAGAGAAAGGCATCTCTGCATGACAAAACCTGTTGAGGGAATTAAATTTATGGGAAAGAACAATGAAGAATCTTTCCTCCAGAACACACTGTAAATTTTTAATATGTACATGGATCTGGCAGAGCGCCATTTTCAATGCCTCATTTAACTCAGTAAACTGCCTACAGCTGTATTTCTCCACTTCAGAAGGCTGATGGACTAAACCACCCTTTCCACAAAACACAGTGGTGGTTTTTGGGAGTCTCCCCTGGGTGTTCCTAATCTGATGTACTCCTTATTATGCTATTTGCTCGTCAATTAGCCAAGTGAGATTCTGCTTATCAGGGAAGCTCAACTCTAAATTCTAAGTATTTAGTCCTGTTAGAGAGGACTTGCTTTTAGTGAGCATCAGGTGTCTTTGTTTGGAGGAGAGTTCAGTCAAGTTGGAACTTCTACTTTCTAATCTACATTGCCTTTAATATTTTGTTGAGTGTGGGGAAGGGCACTTCTTTTTCTGTATATCCTGTGTTTCAATGAGAAACCAATATAAGGTTCAATTGTACAATAAGTGTAATAATAATAAACTTTCTGTTTGATAAGCTGAATAAAACAAATGTAGGCCGCATGAACTCCTCAGCTCTTGCTTTAACAAACTAAAGTGAATTCACATGCAGGTCACAAGAGAATGTGCCAGTCATATCTCAGTTTAATTTTGACATGACATAATTTTTCTGCTCTTGACCAGCATTTGGTAACATCATCATTCTTCCAGCTTTGTTGAGAAGCAAAATTGTAGACGTATTTATATCTACTATTTTTTACCATAATAAAGTTGTTTCTGACGTATTTTTATAATCAAAACAAGCAATGACCTGCCAAGTTTCTCCCTCTCCATGCTTGTTCCTATTACCTCATCTCCACACTCTGTTTTCAGGGGATTAAGGAGGAGGAACATCTGGTTTCACTGACCAAATAGAAGTGGGTGTTGGTCAGTTCTTCATTAGAATGTGTGACAAATTCTTGCCCTGAAAATTGCTTAGAGACACAGTGTCCTTCTGCATGGGTGAAAAGCCACCATTTAGAGCACCATCCACTAAATAGATATGAAGTTCTATCAAGTTGGCAACACATGTCATAAAATCTTTTACCAGAGGGGTTCATTTACATCATCTAATCTGTCCACATCACAGATAGCCAAATTGCACCTAAACACCCAAAAGTCTCACATTTCATTTAGATTAAAGTATTTCATGTTCTGGAACTTAAATACGCAGACATTTCAGGAGGGTTAAAATGGTACCTAACTCAGAGAGAAAATTAATTAGGTGAAGACAATATATATGGTCACAACAAGCAACAATGGTGCTGTGCTGCAAAAGGGAAAAAGAAGCAACACCACTATTTCTCTGTCCTAAATATTTGCTGTTCTAATATTTAATTACATTTAGTGCTAGGAAATAGCCACTTATTCAAGGTTAATTTTTTCTAACTTCAGCTTCCTGTCATTTAACCTTGATATGCCTTTGATAGCAAAGTTGAAAAGTCTCCCACTATCTTTTCCACATCTTTTCCACAAGTACCTATGCACAAAGATCAAGCCACCTCTTCACTTTTTTTGATAAGCTGAATAAATATAGCTCCTTAAACCTCCTATCAGCAGGATTCCTCGGTCTTTATTTGTGTCCTTCCTGTGAACCCTCTGCAGTATTTTCACATCTTCTGGAAGTGCGGACACGAGAATTACACATGCTATTCCATGGTGTGTGTACAGGCAAGGTCACTTCCCTACCTCTGTTTGAGATTCCTCTTTCATGGACTCAAGTGCTGAGTTCTTGGCATGGCATCTCAATGAGAAATGTCTTTTTAGCATTTTGCACTTGACCCAAAGTTCTTTGCTTGAGCACAAAGCTATCCCAGTTTACACACTTAGTTGAGGCACCTAATTATCAGTCTTGTATAATAAGGTAAATGAAGAGATTCCTGGTGTTGCTTGGCAGTGTCACTGCTTTAACAAGGCATCTGGGATATCCTAGATCCTAAATGAGGCCCCCAGTCTAATACGTGAAAACAGTTCTAAAAAATATCGGAACTTTCATCTTCTAGAGTGTTCTGATGTACTTCAGATATAAACTATTCCCTATTCCAAGATACAACACCTTTGATATGTTTGTTTTAAAATCTACTTATTAAATTTCTGACCTTTAACTCAGTATTCAAAGCATTCCATAACCTAAACTCTCATTAATCTTTTTTCTTCATTATTTTGGCGTACTCAGTCCTTTTGTAAACTGTACTAGAAAAAAAAAAAAATCATATGATTGTTTGAATCACTGCTAAATTTAAAAAATCATATTTCTAGCAAAAATAAAATTCAGGGAAAACTTCAGTAATGGAGGATTCATCAATGATAGGTCATAAAAACTGTACTTGGATATATGCCAACTCTTTATTTCTTAGCAATTCTACAGTGCACACTGTTTATCAAATAGCTGTGCATTAAGTGAAATGCTCTGGAGATATTAAAGTATTCTGTATCAGCACTGTTGCTCTTATCAGTCACTCTTATATGTTAGACAACAGGTTTGTTTGACAGTGCTCTCCATCCATAAAATGAAGTGAATAACATTCATTACCTTTGAATATTTTCTAAGTATGGCCATATGTGAAGCGAAAGTTCAATTTGGGAGATTGGTTGAGTATGTGAATTGATCAGCCATATGAAATGAATTTTCCATCGTATTAGACCTGCCCTTTGCAAGATTAAACACAGATGGTCGAGGGAGAATGAATCTATACAGAGGAATAATAGTGTTATCCCAAAGAGAAAGAAATCCTCCACCTGTGTGGTAATTTGATGGGGGTAACTAAAATATTGCAGCTTTCGTTATGATTTTTAGATTCTGCTACCTTTATTTATGAGAGAAAGTATTTTTTAAGTGACAGCACCCGGTGTCACCTGGAATATCAGTGTTTGAAGAGTGGAGTGACTGATCAATAAGGTATTAGTCATCATAATTAAAACCAGAAAAAAAAAAGGTTTAGTTAATATTTTTGCAAGTTTTTTAGATGTGGCCTTAATATTGTATAATCCTTCTATGATAAGTAACTGATATTTTTTCTTATTTGACTTATATCTACATAGAAAAATTAGAATAAAAAATTAACTAAAAAGAAGTGTTGCTAGCAGTTCATCTGGGTCATGGGGGGCAATGGATCCACCCCTTTGCCCTTTCTTCCAGAATGGCCAACTCAGACATCCCTTGCTGGAGCTCTGAAAAAGAGATGTTCACTGTCTCAGACTCCACACCATGGAGACAGACAGAGCAGGGTATCTGAGTTCTGAAATCCCTTCCCAGCTGAATGTAGCTGTTGTCCTTTCCATGCCCAATGCGTCTCTTCCTCATTTCATCACCAACGCCTAGATAGAAGCTCAAACCTTAGACCTCCATCCTTCCTTTTTTTATTTTTCATTACCTTTGTCCCCAATTTTTATGGTGGCAATCATTAGATTAGATCATTAGCAAGGACTTTATTTGGTTTTTGCTCTCATATGACCCTCACAATCTCAGCACAAGTTTAGCCTGTCAAAATCCTGGAAGAGGAAAAGCCTTGGTTAATGAGGCTCTCTAAAGACTGTGCACTTCTCCACAGAAATGCCTTCACTTTTGTACAGCATTTGTGGCCTGCCTTTACCTTCTCTTTCACTTGGTCATAAGACCATATCACCATATACAGCCATTCATACATTTTAATTCCACGGAGCCTTTATGTGGTCCTTCGAATTTTCATACGTATTAACTATCACATTAGTGCAATATAGTTGTAATTACTAATGGTTCTATTCTTTGTCATAAGACCTCTAATAAGTTTATGTGACCAGTCCAAGGTGATACAAAGGTGCCCCTTCTAAAATTCTGACCAATTCAATCACTGCTACTGAAATACTGTGAGCTGCTAAGGATAAATGCCTGTGATTTCTGTGTGCAGTGTGGTGGGTTGGTTTTGGTTTTTTTTTTCTTTTGCCAGATTTTTTCACATTCATTAAGTCAGGAAAATATATTATTTCTGTCACTTTAGGCCAGATATTTTGACACAAGTCACAAATTGCTAATCCTTCTGCAAACTCAGACAGCAGTCTGACACAGCTCCAGATTTTAAACACGTTTTCAGATTGGAGCCCAATGTGTCTTAATCACTTAACTGTGGAATAAAATGCACAGACCTGAAAAATGCATCTGAATTTTTAGGGAGGATTTAATGTCTGTAATATTTTATGCACTCTCATCCCATAGGGCGATTGATCTTTTCAGTATGTCACTGGATAGTAAAGAGGATTGAAAACAGATCCTCAGAAGAAATACTACCTCCCCAATAATCTTAATTATGTCAAATAGCAGAGACCTGACTATTTCAGACAGTTTTTGAGGACTCTGTTCTGAATATTGTATTCCCATTTGGATTGGAAAATGAAGTTGAGTGAATGCTGAAGGTATAATTTTAAAAGTTAGTAATCCTCTGACGAGATTTTTTTGCCAGTGCTTAGATCCTTTTGAAAATTAATGTTTGGATTATTTAAAGAAGATATTACATGAAAAGTTCTTTCCCTGTTGGAACATCCTTATCTTGTTCACCTATATACCTGCATGCTTGTTTTATGCTGACTTAAATAGGCCGGTGTGTTGCAATAGGAATTTATTTGTATTATTTTAAGTATTTGAAGCACAGGTTCAAGCATACATTGAAGCACACATTTCTGTATACTCAGTTATATTCTACTGGGCTTAGATTTTTAATTTTTTAATGAATTAGTTGGTTTTGTAGCAATTAGATACCTAGCTAATATTTGGGAATATATTTATCAGATAATGTTAAAGCATACTTTTCTTAGCACCAGAATTTAGTCTGCTTAAATACAGAGGGCTAAAATATATGAGACACCTTTTCAGGCCTGAACAATAAGTTATTTTCTGCTGTTACACAAGGACAGACTATTTTTCTGTAGTTCTCTTTTACCATGTGCCTTCTTGATGAGGCAAATGTACAGAATAAGGCAGGGCATGGAGATGAAGGTTAATTTTGCAGACTTATATTTGAATTATATTTTCTTCTGATTTACAGACATGTTCTGTGATTTTTCAGATTTTTTTTTTAATGGGGAAGTCAAGGTTCATCCCTCCTAAAAGAAGCCTCTGCACAGTGTATTCAATAAGTCTTTCTATGTTGAAATAAAAAATGTAAGGAAAAGAAAGTATAGAAGAAAAAGAAAAATGAAAAATATCATTTTGAGAATATACAGAACAAAAGAATATTTGCAAAAATGTGAATTTATACTAAAAACATTATAGTGTGAAAGAGAATGGAAATCAAGATTTTATTCTGTACATTGTACTTCACCCTCTGTCGTGGTCACAAAATTTCCATGCATTCACTCAGAATTCAATTTCCTACATGAGAAAAGAATCCAGTTATACCAGTAAAATGTTTTACAGATCTTATATTTGATTAATGTTGTAAGAGGCTCCTCACATTAAGCTGTGGGACTCAACACTTCTGTACAATATGACATTTTAAAGATGAATTGTTAAGGTTAAATCAGACTTAAAATGTATTTGAATAAATGGGAAAGTACATATGGGCAACAAATGTATGCATTGTTGTGTGAAACAGCACACCTGATATGTTAAGTATTTTTTTAAATTTTATTTTCTACAAAATAAAGTCTGTTTCTGTCTTGGAGATTTCATGATTTACATTAATTTCCATAAAGACTGTCAATAAAGCTGAAAAAATGTCTCACTGTGCACCTAACTTTGTGAAGGTTTCAAATCACAGTTTTTCACGCTACTTTATTGTTTTATGACTTGGGCTTTAAGATAGTATTAGGAAAGAAAAGCAAAAAAGGCAGCATACATGGAACCAGTGAATCCAAGAACAACACACCTTGTTTTGGGACAAGTGTCTCAGTGTCATCCTTATAAAAAGAAAGGGCAAAACTGCAAGGGATTTCAATGTAAGTGAGAGGATGTAACCCTGCAAGTGAAAATTAACCTCACAGATACTGTACAGAGGCTTGAGGAAAACATCTGAGCATGCTGTCCTCAGAGCAGGGATGTGCACATCCCCTTGCAGCCCTCTCCTCCCACACCCTCTCCACTTGCAGCTCTGTCCCTTGCTCTGGGCTTCGGTCTCCAGCTCTGGTGGCCCCTGGCCAAAGCCCTCTTGACCAGGTCACTCAGCCAGCCCATCGGGATGTCCTTTCCCTGCAGAGTCAGGATCTCCTGTCGTGTCCCATCTCTTCCCCACAGTCTTCCACCTCAAACGGGACACTGTGATAAAATACAGTGAATCTTTGATTTCACACTCCCATTTTTGATGGTTTAACAATTACTTAAATATAAAAAAGAGTGCAACGTATATGACACTAGCACCATGTGGCTTTATTAAGAATTTTTAACAATGTTTCTAATAGCTTTGCACAAGCAGTGCATCTCTATTTTAGCATTTCTCATTCAATTCACTTTGCATGTATGAACCTTCTTATTCCTAGTTCTCTTCAAAAAATTTTAAATTACATGACCCCTAGAAATGGAATGCAACAAACAGCTCTTGCATGTAATAATCATTCTTACTGTAAGACTGAGGAACTATGAGATCATTAAAGCTGAAAATTAATTTTGTCCAGTGCTTTACAAGAGCATAGCCAGTGTTTAAAAACATATTTAGAAAAATCTGCGCAATCTCTCCCTACTGTACTCTAAATATGATTTACTATCCAGCAAGGTAAGCAACATGGGCTTGTTAGAAAAAACTTGCAAAAAACAAATCAAAACACACCACACACCAGAAAAGAAACCAAAAAACACAAAAAACTGTACCAACCACAAAAATTCACAGGTCTCCTGGAGAGCAGACCCTGGCAGTACTGTTGGAACATATGCACACACAGTTAAGGGTGTAATTAAAGGTTATGAAATGGTTTCAATATCCTTTAAAAATGCCACTATGATAGGTTTTACTTTTTTGTTATGTGGAAAATAATAAAATTTAAAGTGAAAGAAACCAAAACACCACAAATCCTTGCAGAAAATTGTATTATTTTTCTCTCATAAAAATAATATCATAGGAAGACATAACCAGAACCTCTGTATTTTTAAGTCCCTGGTTTACTGAAAAGATACAGCCATTGTATTAATATTCAGAATAGACTTAGATACTTTGCTGAACAGGAATGGAAGTAAGCATATGTTTTAAATTAATCACATGCATAAGTGTTGTCTTGACCCAGAGCAAAGCAGTGCTTGGCATTAGTGACAGCAATTTTCTACAACAAAATTTGAATTCAGTCTTTAAATTTTAATGCCTCTGATTGACCTTTTTTTTCACTATTGTTTATAGCCTACATTATTCTTCATTGCCTAAAATTATCAATTCTTATCAAGTTAATGGCAAAATGTTTGATGCTTTGGAAATACCTTCTATTTCTTTTAAAAGAACATTATTATTTTAATAATAGTTGAAAGTGTATTATGTTTCCTGAGTCACTGGTATCATAAATCAAACCCAGAATCCCATTTCTGTTCTCAAGCTACGTGTAGAAACACGTAATTCCACTCCCAGCCCTCCATATGTGCTTTTGGATAGTTTTTACCCTAACCACTGAAATATGCCTATAAAATAAATTGTGATGTCGAATGGATGTGCTGTATAATCTGTGAGGAAACTGTCAGTTTTACCCTGACATTTCTCAAGAGATTCTAATGTCACAAACTGCAAGGAGGGTTAGAATTATGGAATTAGCCTTCAAAGCTGATTATTAATGTGTAACGCTTATTTCATTTAAACTGGCATCCCATGGAAGCTGACACATCTAACGCCTGAACTTCAGTTACTTGCCCCAGTGATGGGAATAATTTATTGCAACCATGGAATATTTGGCATGCTGTCCTAAAAGGTGAAGGTGGAAAATATCTCTTGGAGGAGTCATTGCTTACATTTTCAGCAACTTTTCAGACAGTTACATGTGTCTGCAAGCATTTATGAGCTACACATCCTGTTTTATATCAAAACTGGTTAGGTTCTCTTAAAAAATCTGCCAAATTGCACCGAAATAAAATTTTTTGTCTACCTACAGTGTTAACACTAGATTATATATTTAAGCTACAATCCTTAGGCATAAATTCCAGATAATGAATGGATACTATGCATATGGTTTAGCATTTTCATCCCACAGTCATATAGTTAGCTGTTTTAAACACATTCATGTCATGAATGTTAAAAGAGATGGGTTAGTCTTTACCATTGATTTAATTATGGTTCTCAGAGAAAAGGTTAACTATAGTAGGAACTTTTTCATTGTGCTGGGATAATTTTGTGGACAGTGATGAAAATTCTTCCACATCATCAGGAAGACTCCTGTACTGGCCACATCTCCCTGAGTACCAGTGGCATTTTACCAGGGGAAGACCAAAATATGAAGGGTGTTTTATGATGACCTGGTGGGATCATGTCTCCTCCAGCAGCAGGAAAACTTTCAGTTTCCATTCCACATGTAGGATGAAATGTGAGCTGCAAACTATAAACCAGGAAGTGTGGATGTGTCAACTTCTTCAAGCATGGTTTCAAAACAATTTTCTTCCCACACATGATCACTTTACCTGAGTATGTTTCTTTCTGTACTCAGTTTTAATTTATTACTTCTTCCTTCCATAGGCACATCCATTTTGTATTTTACTGTGTGGAAAAGTAAACAGAAAGCATGAAGACCAGAATAATCTATCAATTTTTAACTCCTGATTTGTCTCTCCACTTACTTTTACATCTTTATTGAACTGATTCACTGACAGATAGTGTAGTTGAGATCCCAGAAGAGAAACATTTTCATGAATAACCTTTTTTTTAATACCCAATAAATAATATCAGACGGTATTCAGAAATATTTCCCTTACATCAAATTTTTATGCCATTATGATTCCCAAGTCCTTTTGCATTGCAGAAAGTTTTCTTTTCCTTCCCAAGTTCACCATACTCTCTTTTTATCCACTGTTGACTCAAAATATTACGGTATTTAGATTTGAAAAATACATGGTATGTGATGTTTGAAAAGTATGGAATGGTCCTGAGATTTCCACACACAGGGAAATATTTCTTCATTGTTTGACATTTACCCAACAGCAGAGGGGGAATAGTTAGTACTGAAGTGCAATAGTTGCTGATACAGCATAAAACAATATTCCTGCACCATCAGTCTCTACCCAGGATGGTTATTTTCTGCTTCATCAGCTTTAACAACGAGGCACTAACATATCAGGGTTGGGCCAAAAAGGAGTTTCTGGAGAGGTGAGGTTATGAATGCCTTGTTACCTCATGAGTTTTAGGTCCATTACTTAAAATTTGTATGCTTTTTTTTTTTCCCTTTTTCATTTTGTTACTTTATTTCACTGCAAATAGACATTAAACAGAAGACCTGTTTTTCCAGAACTGCACTCTGAGTTGCATCCCATTTTTTGTAGAACCTCTCTAACTAATGGGAATCTTTCTTTTTGACCTGCAGTTGCAGCAAAATGACATGTATGATTTAGACAGTTGGGAATGGAACACAGGTACATCAGCTTGTCTGATCTGCAGATTAAGATGTGAAAAATGCTTTGAAGCGGAGGGGCTTGTGACAAATTCAAAATTAACTCTTTTAAATTAAATGCACAGAAAGATTCAATTATTCATTAACTAGTAGGAACTAAGAGTTCTACAACTTTCCACTTTCTGAATATCTTTTTTCTTTCTGTCCTTTTAAACTATCATTTTTTATTATTATTATTATCTTTCCAGTATTCCACCTTCTGCTTCTTTGCTCCTTGTCTTTTTATGTTGTTTGTTTTTTTCAGGAGAGCATAACTGTCTTGAAGCTACCTGAAGAGAATATTCATTTAGCTTCTGAGGCAACTGCATTTTCTTGGGAAGTTTTGTATGTTGTTGAGCTTTTTTCTGTGCAAGTCCTGAATTATTCTAATAAATACCTGAAAAGTCAGCTCTAGTAAAACCTGATTTTTGTGACTAAAATGTCTTGGATCTCTTTGATTATGTGTTCTGTAAGGGAGAGACTCATGCAAGTACTTCTCAGAATTCTGGGGGATTTGGTTTCCTGTTGCATGTAATTTTATGCCTCACAAAATATTTGTCTCATATATTAGCAATGTGAAACTGAGAGTTTAATGAACAGGTAGGTTGCATTTATGCAATATATTGGTATAATCTGCATTTCAGCGGACATTTGAGTAAGACTGTTACACTGAATTGGAACTGTTAAATTATCGAAATATTTGCTAGTCACATACTTGGGCTATGTGGCATATTTTTTATCAAGCTTTCGTAGCTTTCTTTCTATTTGCCCTTTTATTCTCCTCCATCTCTGTGTTTTGTGGCATGCTGTTCTGTTAATATCTAAATTAAAAATATTGTGCTGTCACTTGATATTTTAATCAGACATTAATGGGCTTTTTTGTGAAAGCTGAGACAAATGTACCATTGCAAATGAAAATTTAAATTGTAAATTCTTTCTCAGTCTTTACAGCCTTATACAGACAAATTAAAGCAAGTTGCCAATATTTTTTATACTGATATTCTGTTAAATCCACTGAAGAAATCACATCTGCTCTGGGGATTTGTTCCTAAACATACTTCTATGAAGAAGATATATAAACATCTCAAAGCTATGAAGAGAAGATAACACAGTGTGATATATTTAACAACTACTGGGAAAAAAAACGTTTAAAGGGGGAAAACACATTCCATGGTGAGATATTTATTTAATGCTTAGATAATTTGGAGAAAAGATAGAGGAATCTTCCCTCCCTACTCCCACAGAAATGAAATAAGTGCAATTTTAGTGCATATATTTCTGATTCCTTTTGGGCAGTACACACACAAAGGTGATTTGTAGAAACCCAGAGAAATTTTCCTAGTACATCAGTGAGCAACCATAATTGTGTTTTCTCCCTAATGAACTCAATCGTCTACAAAGCAATAACAAAGTTAAAGCTTGTCTCTCAGGACTGTGTTTCTTTGCCTGTAGGGTTTATGGTGTTCTCTGTCTTTTTTTCTTTTTTTTTTAAGGATCATCTGTTTCAACTGGAATCACACAAATTTGAGAGAGGACGAGGCAGGTGCCCTTTTGACCCCAGTTCTTCCTTCACCTCCATCTTAATTGGTAATGATCTTTATGTCACAAACTTCACAGTCCTGTCAATCTGTCAGTCTGAGTCTCTTTCTTCAGCACACCAAAGTGTTGTCAGCTTTCCACTGCAACCTTCCACACGTCAGACTTAATCCTCGTGGTGCTGCCCACATTAATATTACATTCCAGGCAGCATTAACTACAGCAAGGGTGTCTCGCCGAGGTGAGATGTTGAATGACATGTGCCATCCTGAAGGTAATTGACTGTTGTGTAATTATGGAAATAGTAATTTCCTGCTTTCCTTAAAAGCAGAGAAACACTGGCTTAGTCATTTACACCACTTTTGTTTTCATCTGCTGAGATGAAACTGAGAAACGTGCACCCTGTAAAAATGTGAATTTAACTGTTTTTATATCAAGATTTATTATTTATATAAATTGCCATTTTTAAGATGAACATATTTTTTTCCAATGCTGCCTTCTAACAAAACTATTGCAAACTGGTGATTCTGTGTTGGAAGAGTTGATCTTATACTCAACAGATATAAAAATAGAATTCAGTCTAATTCCTGCAGTGCCAGGAAGCTGTGCTGAGATAGTGCTCCTCTGTGCCTTGCTGGGAAGTGTATCACTATAGGACTGGCATCATTGAAGTTGTGATTTAGCAAACCATATGGGTTTTCCTCAAAAATGTATTCTTAAAACATTTTGTGAGATGAAGCAAAGACAGTCTTGGCACTATTGACTAAATGTACATTGACTAAAAATAGCCTGGAACAGCAGGTAAAGGGTAAAAGCTAGATGGCATTAAGGAGTAGCACAATGATTTCTGGGTTTAGAAAGCATAAACAAAACCTGAGCATTCAAAGGGAATGTTCATTAAAAGAAAGACCTAGAAAAAAAGACGCTAAAGATTATATAAATTTTCTACTTTTCAGGGATAAAAAAGAAGATTTTGGGGCCCTTTTGATATTTACATTTGTCTCTGCATCTTAAAAACAGACAGCTAAATTCTCTGATGATTAACTACAATGGTATGGCTCAGCCATGATGGTATTGGTCATGACTGACAGATGTATTTTTACATGCTGGGTTTATTTGTTCCTTTACAAGAAAAAATTAAAAAAAATTAAATTAAAATTACAAGATGTATCCTGCTTAGAAGTGCCAAATCTTTCACATTGCAGCAATTCATCAAAATACTCTTCATTGCCATTAAAAAAAATAAATTAATTGGAGCTCTAGTTCTTAAGAGTTAGTGGGTTAAGAAGTCACAGAAGAATCAGAAAATCATGTTGTATTTTGCCTGACCTTCCAAAATCCATGAAGCATGGATTGTCATGCTTTTATCCCACCCTTATTTCTAAATTGTTTCTATAGTTTTTGACATATTCCAGTCTCAGCTTAGCCTGGGAACAAAGAGTCATCCCATGGAATTTGCTATAGGCCTGAAACTTCATGATCTAATCTTGAAGTCTTTCTCAACCTTTCCTCTGATAGAACTAAGTAAATAAATTAACCTGATCATGTTCCTACTGTGAGATCAATGTGAATTTTATTTGCTTAAATGGAAGCCAGATTGTCCCGCTGAGCACTTTAATAAGAGTTTCCCTGAATTACGGGAGGTCCTATGGTTCCTCATAATTTTATCTGAAGGAGAAAACAATTAAATAAACCCATCCTTAATAAAGGCTGACTAGAGCCTTGGAGGTCCACTGAAAAGACTTATAAAATCAATCTGACAAAGCTAACTCTGTAATGTAGCAAGATTAACAGGAGGAAATAATATTTTTATCAGATCACTGATACACTGAAAAACACACTAACTTTCACCTCTTCATCAAAACTTGCAAAGTATTTAGAGGCTGTTTTCTAGCCATACATTGGGAAATTCTATAATTTCAAGCTATCATGAAATGATATTTTAAGGGCATAACAAAATTATTCAAAGATTTTATTATTTTGTTTATTGTTCCATATTTTTAAATATTGGAGTTAAACACTTCCAACACTTAGGAAGAGTATCTTAAGGAAGTTTGATTTTTCATGTATTCTATTTTATTCTACTAACTTCTACCAACCAGAGACATAGTTCACAGAATAAAATGCTGCACCTTAGACTCCAGGATGTATATCCTTTATCTCTGCAGGTAGCCAGTTGGAAAGGGTGGAAGACTTAGATGCAAACACAGTGAATATTAGAGAATCTTTGAACTGACATTTGAAAATGACACAGACCCCTAATGCCAAATGCACCCAGAAGGAAGGGATGCTGCCTCATGCAGACAAGCGCTGAGTTCAGCTCTTGATGGCCATTACCCCATGACAGGAGATGATAACTACACCATGCACCCTCCAGAACTGGCCTTCTAGTCTTTCCTCCAATGCTTGGAGGTTTAATTCTTCTTCATGCACTTCAATTTTCTTAGAAAGTGAAATCTGCTCCTAAGTATGAAGTCAGCGTGATCTTGGGGGCTGCACCCTGAAGAGATCTCTACTCTCCAATGCAGGTTCATACAATGTGCATGTTCTGGAAAAGGTTTTATGCAAATTTATTAGCAAAGCACAGCCCAGAACCTTCTTCCTCTTCAGGAAATTATTCAAAACCTGCCCCTCACATTAACACTGCACCTGCACCAGCATGGCCATTGAATAACAGTGAGGATTAGGCTAACAAGAAAACTTCACATACCTCTCATAAAAGTTTAAAAGCTGTTAAAATCTTGATCTTGAGAGATCATTTGCACCATAAATAATTAGGACCAGATTTAGCTGGATTAATTTAGGAAGAAAGATAATCCCTTGTTCTGCATCTCCTCATGTATTTCAACACAAGAGTTAAAACACCCACTTGAAGAAAACAACGGTTCGTGACTTGGCTTTAAAATGAAATATGTGTGCTGTTGTAAGCGTTATTGTAGGTTATCTGACCCACTGGTGAAGTAGCTTGTGATAAATTCCTCAATATATGAACAATCAATTAATTTATTGCCAGCATCAGGAAACAGAATGGAAGTTGGATGGCAGACAGGCTGAATAAAATGTTTATGTTTAGCTCAATGGTATATAAAACTTTTGGACTTTTATTCCTAAGGAACTCCCCCATCTGCTTTCAATAACCAAAACTATTTTTGATACCAGATCATGCACACTGATTAAATTAGACCACACTGGCTCTTGAAAGCTGAGAAATTATTTTATGTCCATGTAGTCTTACCTGCAATATATCAGAAGCAAGTGGTGAAAAACCTGAACTACATCTGAATAGGTTAATATCCATGGAATCCATTTAAAAAAAAAAATGTATCCTGCTTATACAGTTTTAAAAGTTAGATATTTTTGTCTTTTCTTTTACTCTAGACAAAAATATATTTTCTCCCAAAACAAAAGACAAAATACTTGAGCGATGGAAAATACAAATATACAGAGGTATTAGTTCACCAGTTAAACAATAGGGTTGTTTGGTTTTTTTTTAATTTGCTGTTTTCATACTGCCAAAAGTATCATTTGCTAAAATGTGAATTAGTCTTCTGATTTTAGTTGTCACATGGGTAATAACTGACTGACAGTCAAAGAAAGAAATGCATGAAATTTGCAGCTTATATTCTATTCGTGTTCTAACACTTTATTCATAACATGAATTTTCCATTTTACAAAAAGAAGACTGCTGATGAATAATAGCTTGTGTTTGTATTACCTTCCAATTTGATGAAGGAACACAAAACATGCCACCTTTAAGGTGGTTGCAGCTTATTTATAGAAATCTTTTGTACAACTAATTTAATTTAAATGTTTCAATCTGTCTTGCTTTGGGGTTGTCACCTAGGAATTTTGAAGGATTTAGAAGAAAAGTTTTTATTTTAATTTGTTGATACTTTGCTTTGAGAAAAGGGCAAAAGTAAAGGTTTTTTTTAAATGGCCACTGTTAAATTTTGATGTATTTGCTTGCTTGAAAAGAACGTTAGCTAAAAAGTATGTGTTTATCAGTTGAGCTAAAACTGGTCTTTTAGATCCGTGGGAGTTTTTTCTTTGCTTAAATATGGAAAGAAGAAACTTTTCATTCTTTTTATAATACGATTAACCAGGCTCTGTCAAAACTTAAATTTTATCAATTAATTTGTCAAGTACACTTGAAGTTGTGGTTAGACTAGAAGAGGGTGGGAGTAGTGAATGTTGCCGAAGTTACTCAGCTGATTTTCCTGGAAGGTAGAGCTAAATCAGTGTGATGTGCAGCGGTATAAAACCTTGCCACCAAGGCAGAAGTGAGTTGATATGTAATAGTAGCTTTTCAATGGAGGAGAAAAAAGCAGAAATCTTTCCAGAATTTTTCAAACCTCAATCTTAACTTGTCTCTAACTCTGGAATTGGTCAGCACCTGTAAAAACCTAGCACTGTTCAAAATTTATAACTTGCATTTAAACAAAAGACTATTGAAAAGGACAAGAGAAGACCCTTTTAGTGTCGAAAGTGCAAAATATCTCAGAATTGTGTTGAATGTTTTTGTGCTATGTGACAGTCACATTTGTCAGTAACTGCCCCACTGCTGTTCTTAGGTGAAGTGACCAGTCTGCTCACACATTATACTTATATTTAGTTTAGTAACAGTTCAGGGTAAAAATCAGATTTAACTTCTGAATCTGTAAAATATCTTTCATGGAACAATATCCATCCAGGACTGGAACTTCCATTTCCTCCCCTCAGGATCTCACAGGTTATCAGTGATAACTTCAGTATATGGTAGAATGCCATACTGGCAGGATAGTTATTTATACCAAAAGTCTATACCTATGTCAAACAGAAGGAACAGACTTCATATACAAACTTCTGAACATCTGGACTTACAGATGTCAATCCTGATCATTGGCAATACATGACAAATCATTTACTGTGCACTGATGCATTTTCCAAGATTCACTATAGTGTTGAAAAGATAAAATAGCCCATTTTGCATTATGCATCACCAAAACTAAAAAGAATATGAGCCAGTCTGATATATTTTCCAACAGAATTCCTAAAGGGGGATATATACTAATGTAACTCATTAATTAGGGTTGTGAAGATTGTTTGGAATGTTATAAAGACACTGGCAAAATCTACCGTTTAAGCAGCTCTGTGCTGTTTAAAAAATAAAGTTCTCTATTTGTTTTGGGCAACCTTAACTTCTACAGATGCTATAATTTATACTTACTTTTTACTTCACTTGCCATATTTAACACTAAATCATGACCATGTATTTTTCCAGGGCAATATCCATTCAGTACATGATGAAGCCTGAGGCAAAACTGTGCTCAGCGCTGGCTCAACAGAGGTGTCTGAACCTGCCCCAGCTGCCAAACTATTAACTTTTCAGAATAATCATTCACAACTATGCCACCATTCAATTCATATGCTTCTCTTGAAAGAAACAAAATTCATGCTTTGAGGGTGACCTACAAACAGAATTCTTGCTTTCTGCTATAATCTTTTATAAATGCCTGCAAACATTATTTGGATCTATCAGTCACGTTTATTTTGATTAGGTGGCAGGAAGCTGTGTCACTGAAGCCTGCACTCAGATCAGCCTCAAACTGGAAATAATTCATTTCCTTCTCCTTGTGCAGTTTAATGCCTTCTGTGTTATTTTCTAGCATAAGGATGCCACCTAGTGACAATAGCTGCCTGCTTCTTAAATTGGGCCTAAAAAATTTCTAATCCAAGTCCACGAGGGTATGAAATATGTTATTGTTAATACTTGTTCAGTTAAGAGAAATAGTGTCCATACATAAAGGAAAGGTAGAATTATTGATGGTATTTTACCAAGGTAAAATATATCCAATATCACAATTTTAGATGGGTCAGAGGTAGGCCTGATATTTGAACATATCAAATTGTACCTATATACATATATATTTTCAACAGTTTCTGTTAATCAGTGTATTATTTCTAAATTTTCTGATGTTTTCTTAATTTGTTAATATTATCCAAATCCTTTGAAAATGAGACTCAATTCCTGTTTCCATAATTTTTTCAAGAATTATTAATCACCAGTTGTGGAGGATGGATGAGATCTCAAGTTCTGTCCCTATGCTGGTGAATATTTCATGCTACAAAAACAAGTTATTGCTGGACCAGAGAAAAATAGTCCTTTTTTTTCTGTCCACTGAACATGGAAGCACCTCAGCCAGCAAGTTATTCCCAGACTGTAGTTATTGCAGGTGAAGTGGAACAGCTCCACTAGGCTGACCGGAAAGAAAAAAAAAAAAAACAACCCTCAGCCTAATAAAACTTTTGCTTGTTTATAGGAATAATTTCTAAGGTAGCAGGTACTGTTTCTTGTCTCTCCAGCTGGGGAGATAACTGCATCCAGCCCTCCGGTGTTTTCAGGATGACTTTTTTCAGGCATGTTTTCCACTGAGCTGGATTTCATAATTCTGCTTAGGAAAGACTCCTGTGTTTGAGTTCCCATCTGTGGATTCAGTTATTGTTTAGCCTTGAGCTGTAAGCACACAGTGTTAGTGTAGCCCAAATCAGTAGTTTGGTGCAGCTAGCACTATTCTTATTCTTAGCATTGTGTTCTCTAAAACCTGTTGCTGCATTTTCATCTGATTTTCTGATTCCTGTTATTTCTAGCTCCTCACAAACCTGCCATGTCCCTTCCAGTTCTAGGACCAGGCAATTTGTTGCTTCTCATTAGCAAGACCAGAGCACCTTTGGAACTGCTCAGCAGCAAATCACTGGTCAGTCTTTGCACGGGTGAAGATTTAAATACCAACTCATTGCTCCCAGGGCCAGGCACTAACTGGACTACAGTGAGATCTTCAAACTGAGGTGCCTGATGTGGCAGCTGTTATTGGGGCAGATGTGGATAGATGTTAATGTAACACCTTCATGTTCCATGGGTGAATCTGTCTTGTCAAGTCAGTTTTGAAAATGACACCACGACTCATGAAATTTAAAATTCTTGTCCTCGTGCTGCTCCGATTGCAAATTCTGCACTGCTGGTAGGAGCAAGGTCCACGTGCACTTCAGACTGCATCATACTAATGAGCCATGTTTATAATGTGGTTCCTGTCACGTGTAATGAAATTAATAGATTTCATTTTGGATTTTCTTTAATGTCTGGCCTGCAGGTGGTGAACTTTTTACCGGTCTCTACAGTGACTACTGGGGTAGAGATGCTGCTCTGTTTCGCACCATGAACCGCATGGCCCATCTTCGCACGGAACCTGACAATGAGCGCCTGCTGAAAGGTATGGGAAGGAGGGGGAGCTAAAACCAGAGGTGTTTCAGATGACTAGACATTTTCTGGTTTGCATGGGATCAGAGATTGCTATGCAAATATTAATGTCAGATTTTAGCCTAATTCAAATTAAAATATATAAAAGACAGAGAATGGGACTGGAAAATTGTCTTTTGCACAAATACAAAGGAATATTAATTTGTCAACTGGAGGTATAAAAATACTTCAACATTAATGTATGCCACATGGTCCACAGATACCTGCCAAAAAAAGAAAAATTTTTACTATTTCTATCACCCAATTGCCCTTAGGTAGCTCTCTGACTGACAGATCCCTTACCTCTATTTTTTTTTTTTGGTCGCTATCAGCTGATTTTACAGCTAAGGCAATGTTTTATGGACTGAATTAATTTTTGGTTTTTTTTAAAGAACCAAAATTCGTTGGCTCCTACATGATTCCTGACAATGAAGACCATGATGATAACAAAGTATATTTCTTCTTCACTGAAAAAGCTTTAGAAGCTGAGACAAGCACTAACGCCATATATACCAGAGTGGGACGTGTGTGTGCGGTAAGATACTTTCTCTGATTCCCCAGCTAAATGAAGATAGAAGAATGTTCCTTTCTTTGGTCTTTCTCCCCCAGGCAGATATGATATCTGTTAGTGCACATGAGAGTAGGTTATAGGTCTTAATGAAAACCCTACATCTAAACAGACTCAAGAATGTTAAAAATCATGTTACCCAAAATCTGGGCTTAAGGATGAATTTTGCTGAGGGATGTGGGCAAGATTCAGAAACGCTCTTATTCAAGTCCATTGTTCTTCGTGCTGATCTGTGGTGACAGGAGTAGCAGTTGCCCACAGGACTCCCTTACCATCCCCATTCCCAGTTCAGATCAGGGCTCCATCACCCTGTGTAGTGCCTGTAGGTCCAGAGCCTCCTGCAGCTGTCACAGCTGACTCACTGTCCCCTCACGCTCTGGGTGACAGGAGCAGCCCAGCCATCAGACCTCTCTGATTTTTCTCTTGCTTTCCTATTTTGTCGGTGAAGGCTGAACTAACTTTATGTAGGATCATTAGATTTCCTATCAGACAACTGGATAGGGCAAGAGGCAGTGGGCAGAGATAGAAACACGTGAAATTTGATCACAATGTCAGAAAACTTTTTTTTTTTTATTGCCAGGTGGTTGAACACTGACACAGGTTGTCCAGAGCCTCCATCCTTGGGGATGTTCAGATCCAGACTGGACAAATGCCTGAGCAATTTAATGAGCAACTAGCTCAAAGTAACTTACTTTGAGTAGGACAGTGGGACAAGACAATCTCCAAATGTCCCTGCCAAATTCAATTCTTCATAGAATCACAGAATGGTTCACATTGAAAGGGACCTTAAAATCAGTTCGTTCCAACCTCCCTGCCATGGGCAGGCACACCTGTGTTTCTGTAAATTTTGAAAACCACTTTCTGGTGCAAGAATAATAGGAAGGATGCAATGCTAACCATCTATAGAGTGCTTTATAAATCACAGCCAATTAATATTTTCTTTTCATCTCTCATTCCTCTTCTTACCAACTAAGAAAGATCATACAGATAGGAAACTAGAATAAATTATAATTTGTCCAGAAAATTATTATCACAGACAGGCAGAAAAGTCATGAGAAAGACTTTACTTCCCTTTTCTGCCCTGCTGGATTATCCATTTTCTGCTCAGGCCATCGTCCTGGTATGCTGATCACATCTCTTTTTGGCTCCCTGGCCCCATGCACAGGAGGCAGATCTCAGGCACTTGCTGGAGAGCAGCACTGCTACCATATGATCTCCCAGCTGCCCATATTGATGCTCTCTAAACACTGATTTATTTTGGGTGCATTCCTGCATTCCTTTTCTAATAACCAACTACTGAAAGGCTGATGAGAGGAGCTCTCCCATTCCCACTGGGACTACATCTGCTTGATTAAAGGAAGGAAAGAGAAAGTTATTTCTTAACATCTGATTTTATCTCAAAAAAAAGTTTGTATTCCCCCTCCTAACTGTAAGGGATACCTTCCTAAAACTATTGGGCAAATGGCAAGATACAAGTTAAAAATTTTCTGTCACCTCAGTGTATGGTATTTGTCACATATGCTCACCAGCATACTGCCCCTTAAACTTTCTTGGGTACTCATGTATGACTTAGAAACATCTGATGCATGCAAAGTACCAAAGTGTAGCCTCAGACATTAATGTTCACAAAGCTACTTGGCTTTCTGGGTTCCAGCCTGCATCAAGATACAAATGGAATTCTTTGTCTTATGTTCTGAATACATGTGCCTGAATAGATTATTTTAATAGTTCTCTCTACTCTGCAATATATCCACCTGGAAGTCTTATCTCTAGCCATAGGTTAAACCAAAATCCCACAGACCTTTCTCTTCCACTTCTCCAAAAATTATCTAGCCATTAACTTTAGACGTCTATATCATAATTCAGATTTGATTTAGTCAATACAAAAACATAGCTGGCTGATGATTCAAGAACTGGGTTTTTTACCCCAGGTTTATATTTTCGTCTGAGCTGTAACAGGTTTTGCAACACAGAGCCATCTACTCTACATATTTCTACATTTCTGAGAAAAGCAGACCTTATTTGTGATAGTTATGCAAGCCTGTTGCAGAGCCTTCCACAGCCACTTACACAGGTCTTGAATATAAGGCCACAGACCGAGGTTGATACCTAAAGGTTACAAAAGCTTTCTGCTAAGAACTACTAAGTCTTCCCTTTTCTTGAAAGAGTTTTAGTGTATCTGAGCAAGAAAAAGGTGAGACAGCCACAGTGAGGCAAGTGTTATTTAAAGTTGTTGAGAAATTGTCAGACAACCATGTAAATAATTGCTTCAGGCTTGCCCCAGCTGCACCAGCTCTTTAGATAGATTCAGGGCTTCAGTTTCCAAATGCTTTGAGCTAACTCTGCACTGAGCTTTTAAAGCAAAGTTAAACTTCAATAATGTACTCAGTATATCTAGTTTGCAAAAATAAGCAATTAAAAAAAAAAAAGTTTTAGTGTATCTAGTTTGCAAAAATGGGCAATAAAAAAAAAGCTTTACAACAGCTGTATAGCTAAAACTATCCAGGGATGTGGTACAGAATTAAAAAATTCTTATGAAACCACATATCTTAATGAGACCTGGACTTGATCAGTGCAATCCTACTTGAAAACTGACTCCAGAGAAATAATACTAGTAATAGACATGTGGTTTGAAAACGGATTCTTTTGACATTAGAAGATACAATGAGCAGCTAATTCATCAGACATGTTTGTGCTTCTAGACTTACTCATTCAAATTACTATTGGCATTTGTTTCTCTCTCCACAGAATGATATGGGAGGCCAGCGAATGCTTGTCAATAAATGGACCACTTTCCTGAAAACCAGGCTAGTTTGTTCTGTTCCTGGAAGAAATGGAATTGATACACATTTTGATGAATTAGGTAAATATCCTACACTGCGACAAACTTAAAACCGTGGAAAAGACATGTACCTTCATGATAACACATATTACTGACAAATATTGCATTCATTATCAGGAAATGGTTGTTAGCGTTGTTTCCAATGAAAATGAAGTTATATACCTATGGAGTAGTCTATCACCAGTTACTCCTTTATGTATTGCATTGTTTTTAAAGATTGCTTTTAAAATCTGCATACAATTAAATGGAATAAATGAGTAAAATAGGATTATGCTTTTAATAATCAATGAATTTTATTTGGGGGGGGGGGCTGAGAAAAGTTTTTATCAATAACATTACATTTAAATTTTACAGAGGATGTGTTTTTGCTGCAAACTCGTGATAACAAAAATCCAGTAATATTTGGCCTCTTCAACACTACAAGGTAAACAACTAGAATAAATAATAGCAGCCATAGAGGAATGTTTGAACAGTCTATTAAAGACAGAGAAGCTGCATGATATATATCCCTTAGCAAGTATATTGTAAACAATTTAATCTCAGTTCTATTCACAGTGGGCTTCCTTGTTAATGTAAAACTTCTCTAAAACACTCAGGGGCTTGAAGTCTCATTCAGTGATTCAGTATATCTGGATCACAAATTAATTAAATGTTTCTCAGCTTGACAATTTCCTATGTCAAACTATGTGCACTCCTGCATGCTTATAAGAACAGCATCTCAAAGCCACCTGTCTTCCTTTAAGAGCTCCACGGTAATTCAAGGTTAAGTAGATAGCAGCTTAAATTCCTACTAAGTTCTCAGTGGAGCCCAAAGCACCAGCTGTGATGTTGCTGGTGGCCTCCTTTTCCTTTTCCATAGCAGCCTACTTCAAGAGCGAGCACAAGCTACTCTCAGCTTGGAAATCCAACTGTTAGTTCAGCATGTAACTGGTAGAAAAGAACACCTCTGCTTTTGCCACTTTCTCCCGATTTGTGGGTTTTTTTTTTAATAAGGAAAGGCAGATCTGCTTCTCTAGGGATGCAGACACAATGGCATTTCTCCAGGCTCTCCATGCCAGTAGAGAAAGGTGGGCACCTGATTAAAATTATCTGGATCACCTTCTGCAGTCTTCAGAAATAGTTTCTCTGTACACAGCACTGTTTTTCTTTTAATAAAAAATCAATTGTTTTTCTGGAACAAAATAAAATTTAAAAATAAGATGGGAACTTTTATCTGGATTGATCTACATAAAGTGATCTTCTGAGCTAACTAATAGTACCAACCAACATTCCCACTCAATACAAAAAGGACTAATTTTAGGACTGTTTATTTTAGCCAGCATTGGTTGGTTCCCATCTTTCTAAGCAAAAACAGTAGGAAAACTGTTAGAAAGAAAAATTATTAACTGTTTAAGTCACTAATCAAAGACATACAGGACCTGAGTTCAGTCTGTTGTGCTTCCTCTGTGTTTCTAAACAAGTAATTTAGAGTTTGTGTACACCCTCATCAAATTTTGGCATAACAACACAGAGTTTCCTTGGAGAAATGCTATGAATATAAAAACACATTAAAGAACATTGGATGCAGTACTTAGAAGAAAAGCATATAGGAAAGAATAAGTAGTGTTTTCTCCCTGAATACTGTTGAAATGTGACTTATTTTTAACTACACAATAATGCCAATATTATATGGACAGAATGTGACATATTGCGTTAATAATGTCTAAAAATTTTACTTCATAGCAATATATTTAGAGGATATGCTATATGTGTTTACCACATGGCAAGTGTCCGAGCAGCTTTCAATGGACCATATGCTCACAAAGAAGGACCTGAATACCACTGGGCTCTCTATGAAAGAAAAGTACCTTATCCTAGACCCGGTTCAGTAAGTACAATCTATTTTCCATTGTTTTGCTATGTAAATTATTTCAGAAAGAAAAGCAGACTGCTACTAATGTACAAATCTTCCTGACTTCACAGTCCAGGTTATATTCCTTTGAATATCTACGTACTCCAGCATTTCTGGTTAAGTGTGGAATGGCTCAGCAATAGGTTTGATCAAGTACTAGAACCATACACTTCCCAAAGGAAAATAGTGGGATTAAGGAAATAAGATTTTTCAAAATCTTGTTGGGACATAAATTTATCAACTTTGTGTAAAGGTCCTAAGGTCCCAAGATTAGGATCCCAGGCAAAAGGGATAGGAAGACGAAGCACTAGGAGATGGGTTAGACGCTGCATTCAGAAACAGTGGCGCGTAACCTGTGAAGGAACTTCATTTTCTTTCTTTTGTCTGCTGAAACCAGGACATTTAACAAGTGTTGAAGGAAGAAAAAAACCACCAAAACAAAGCAAGAGAATTCACTGTTTCAAAGTCAGGTGGTTCTGGTTCCTTTTTTCCACCTCATTTCCAAAAAGGATCAAATTTGAATGCTTCTGTAATTTAGATCAATGCGCAGATTAGAAATGAGACATATTTTAATAAAAGTAACTAATCAGAATAAATGCATTTGTACATAAGGAGCAAAGTATCCATAATTCAAAGTCCTTTGCTCAAGATTGGTTCTTTCTGGAAGCAATGGTCTGGCACCCTCACAATTCACTGATCTCCTGTCAGACATCACAGTGAGATTTTACTGCCCTTCAATCAGGTTCCTGAGCTTATCAACATTCTTGTTCTGTACCCTTTACAAAGAATATAAAAATATTAAAACAACATTGTAAAAAATAAAAAAATCAGAAAAGTCAGTCGTGTTTTTTGTTAATTTTCACACAAGTTTCTTTATAAATAGAATTTTTTTTTCAAAAGATATTAGCTGAAGGAAAGAAATGACATATTTTGAAAGTGCAATTAAATGGGAATTATTGTAGTGTGAACTCAGCAGCTATAGAGGTGCTGTCATGTGAAGAGTTGATCCTGTCAGGCACTTAGATTTCTGGAGGAAATCACAAACTCATGAGTTAGAGACAAGTAATTATCATCTACAAGGAATTCCTAATTTCTATGTGGATTTCTCCAGGGCATCACAAGTAATCTGCACCTCAAGTCTTTGTTTCAGGCTCTTTTTAGGTGTTTGTGCAGTTCCTATGCAGGGGCTCTCACATCCCCACTCCAGGGGTGAGGAGAGCACCCACTAGTGCAGGTAGAAGGTGGGGTTTTTTTGGTGCTTTTTGCGTTGCAGGGCCCATCACCATCTCACAGAACAGGCACAGCCAGGGTCTCCAGGAGGAGCCCCCACCTGCCAATGTCAGGATAATTCAGGGAAGCACAACAGCCAGGATTTCTTTTTTGCCCCATACCTTTTGGGATTACAACTGCCCACCGCCCATGGCAATTGTCATGTGCTGAAAGCTGCTTTTGTTTACACTCATGAAGGTCTACCCCTTGTCATGTCAGCATTGGGCAGATTTCTGATTGAGAGAAGACATTTCTAACAGCTGTTTGGCTGAATGCCCCCCAGCTTTCACACTTCACCTCTTAATGTCCTTTCAGGCTAAGGGCTCACTGTTCTGAGCTTAAAGGTGCTTGAGTTTTAATGAACAGTTGATGGGCAATCCTTTTGTGCTATTTTCCCTTTGCTAACTGAATCCATATTCCTTTTTATACTAAAACCAATTATTTCCATAAATAAGCATTGCATACAATTCTTTTATCACTGAATCTCAGGAATGAGAGGTGAAAAGGCCTGTTAGCTTATCTACTCTGTTCCAGTGCAGCCTTTCTCCCTGTAGTATGATTTCAAATGCATGTCCTTTCTCATTTTAAATTAATCATTTTAAATTAATGTTTTTCTCTGCTTCTCTTGGGGTTACAGACATAAGTCAAAATGTGGAAGCAGGTGCTGCAAAAAAGAGATTATCTAGGATTTAAATATTACTAATATGATTTGACCATCTTGGCCAATGAGCTGTAGCGGTTCTGACATCAATACCAAATTTTTTTTGTTTGTTTGACATCAATTGAAGGCATTCATACTGAGTGAGGATAGAAAATCATGTAAATAAATTATCACATTTTCAGAAAAGGGGTTGAATTCAAATGAATTATTGGTTTCATATTTGATATTTTGTATAGCAAATGTATGGGTCTTGCAGTTTTACCAAATAATGAGACAGTACCATGCATGGGTTGCAGAACAGCTGTATATTTTACAAATATGATACGATCCAAGTTCTTTAACTGGTATTCATTTTTTACCAGGCAGTAGAACACCTCACATATGTTATTTGGACTAGCATTAAACACAGGCGTGAATTCAGTATTAATGACTGCAGTTACTACATTGATATCTCCTAGCACTGAAGATTAAATGGTGTCTTTTTGGCAAGAAGGAGAGAACACTGAGCCAGCTCTTCAGCAAGGTTGACAGTGATTTATAGAAAGGGTGCCCTAAGTTCCACTCGCTTGCGATGCTTCTCTTTCATGGCCAGGTTTAGGTCAAAGTAAACTGTCACTCCCCAAAAGGGAAGGTGTAGGAGCTGAAAAAGGAGCAGAAGAGTGCAAGTAATTTCCCAACATCATGGAACAAATTAGCTGAGGAAACAGGTCTCTCCTGGGTACTAATAGATTTAATCATGGTTTTATTTATATGTTGCAGAATGCATCAGAGGCTGAAGTAGATGGTTCTGCCAGCTAACAGAGCATTAATTGATTCTTGTTTAGCTACCCATTTAGGGCAGAGTTTAGAGGTCTTTTCAATGTTTATCCAGTAGCATGAAGAGAAAGTGTGTTTCAGGCTGTAGCCAAGTGTTAGCTTTCACACTCCAAAGAATTTGCAGCATGTTGATAAACTGAATCCCACTACCTTTCCCATCGCAGGAGTGACAGTGACAAGAGGCCAGAAATAATCTACTATTGGGGCATGTCAGATCAGTCATTGATCTCAGGTATCGAATGAGTAAAGAATAAGTCTGTAAAGAATGAGAGTAGAGCTTAAAACTAAACAAACAGAAAGCCACTGCTAAGAGTCACACAAGTTCTGACAGACTCCACAATCCTCTGCCATAATCTCTGATGGTTCTTTTAGTTCATTTAGGCTGTGTTGCTTCTGGAAATGACATCAGTTACATCAAAAGTGGTGTTGATAGACTTCAGAGATGGCTGCATCTACTGTTTCCTTTCTAGACTATTTGATTTTATTTAATTAGAATGAAAAGCCTGTGAATGATTATTTTTATTAAATCTCTCCAGGACTAGAACTTTGCAAAAGGGAACCTGGCAATGCCTATTCACTTGATATGCTGTGTAGTGCATGGGAAGCAGAGGCTCAGCCTGTCTTCATGCTCCAGCTCTGTCTCTTTATTGCAAACAGGTGGTGAAATTCCATCACTAGGTTGATTAGACAATTACTTTTAAGTCAACACTGAACAAATACTTTCCTGTAGCTAAGCCCAAAAAGTGGAAACAAACATTGCCCCAGTTGACAAGTGCAGGAGTTTGTTATTGTTGATTACAGCTGACCACAAGTTTAAAATTACTGTTTCCAGTAAACATAAGGAATATTTTATTTCATTTTATTGATTGAAAAATCCAATTTAAATAGAGAAAGGCTGCTACTGTGGCTTTGCTTGAAATGCTTCTTAAAACCACACTGTCCTATGAATATTTGGAGAAAGTAGATGGTTACTGAGATATTTCCAGCTTGATCATAAATGGTTTCAATTAGACATCATGGAACAAATTGGAAATGCAGAATCTATGTTCAACTGGGAAACACTATCTTGTTCACAAAACATCCTAAAATTAACTACTCTCTTTAACACATTAAATTATCTCTAATTGCACATTTGACTGAAGGAATAAACCTCTTTTAATCAGTCATTGACATAAAGTTTATTTGCTTTGCAAACTGGTAGATTGATCAATGCAAACATTGTTATTTGAAGCTAAACTGTGATATATAATACTGCCATTGAGAGTCAGGAATTAGAATCAAACATAATACTGTTAGAAGGCCTGAAATCAAAAATTACTGCTTGATTGCATAATTTTTAAGTGTGCTTAGTTTCTTATGGTAATACATTTTGCAATCAAAAAATAATAAGACTAGAGATTGATTTCATGCATTAGTGTTCTGCTGACTTTGCATGGCTGCATCTCTACTGGGACAGGAAACCCCTTTCTTCTTACTCTATCAATGGCCATTTCAATTATATCTGCAATATGAACTTGGAGAAGGCATAAGCACTACGGCTTTTGTCAATATCTAAAAGCGTTACTCTGTATTCTGCTCTTACTCTGCCAAAGAAGGAGAACTCCTTCATTCCAAACATGACAATGCCAAAGCACTGTTCAGCATTTCCTTTCTTCTCGTGATTTATAATCCACACATGGATAAAGTACAGGGTTCACCGTCCCAATTCCCACTGTGGTTTTCTGTGATTGTTTTTAGGTCAGGTTTTCTGTAGTCTTGCCTTTATCCCTGAAAACAAGAGCCGCTTCTGACAATTTCTTGTGCAAACGTTCAGGATAATCTGTGCTCTCTGTTTTTGCAGTGTGCCAGCAAGGTGAACGGCGGGCTGTACACTACCACTAAAGATTATCCTGATGAAGCTGTGCACTTTGCCAGGAGCCATCCACTGATGTATCAGCCCATCAGGCCTGTTCATAAGAGGCCAATACTGGTTAAAACAGATGGAAAGTACAATCTTAAACAAATAGCAGTGGACAGAGTGGAAGCTGAAGATGGGCAATATGATGTTTTGTTCATTGGCACAGGTAAAGAAAGCAAGCAAGAAAGAATTTTTGAGTTTACAATTTAGTAAGTTGTATTGTTTTGTTTTTTCCTCCAGGATGAAGCAAATCAATGTAACATTCCTTTTTAATAATTTTTTCTTTTCATGCCTGTGCCAGTCTTCACCTTACAGAGGATAGTCATTCCAGATAGGTGTTTCATTGTGATGCTAACAATATATAGGAAAATAATGGTAGGGAAACATTTAAAGACTAGGAAGAGAAGCAAGTATAGGATTCCACTTTAATTTCTTTTCAAACAAGAACATTAAAATAAATTGCCTTATTTTTTAAACTTCAGAACACAGTCATGTGTCTGAGTTGAGACCTGGAGACCTGAGAGAAACAAAGGTGATATGACTTCCAAAAATATAAGTTCAAGTTATTGGCTTTATTCCACAGTTTCTTTTCCCCAGTTCTGGAGACACCAAGTCTAGCTGATACCATTAAAAAAGAAACTGCCAGATTTCAGATTTGGGTTACAAAACATCTCAAGGAAGGAAGGAGGAAAAGCCCAATTTAAAAAAAAAAACA